>OY294045.1:6462999-6909927 GCA_958510825.1 Brachypterus glaber
AATCATACAGAAACCGAAATTAAACAATTTTAGCAGTTTTGAAATAAAGAAGAAAACACACTTAAAAATTCGCGGTAGGTACATAATTTTATTTAAAAGTTAGGTTTTGCATATAATTAACTTGAATAATAGCGACAACATCGCAAAATAGTATGACGCTGCGAAATTCCTGAAAATACTCAAAAAGTTAAGTTATTAACTTCAAATTTAAAACACGAAACAAAAAAGACAATTTGTACTATCTTATTGCGTATATTTGATATTTTTAATTTTTAAAATGTGGGCAGGGGCTCATAAAATTCTCTATTTGATAATTGATTAATTTCATGATGCAAAAATGTAAATTATTCAAATTATTGCAAATAATTTTAAATTAAAAAAAGTATTTTTTATAAAAAAATGAGAAATCATCATAAAAAAATAAAATATAAATATTATATGCATATATTGTCAAATAGAGAATTTTATTTGCTTTAACATGCTACTCCCCTTTTCCTTTAAACAAATCTCCACTATGACTACATTTTAAAAGTAAAAAATATCGAATATATGTTGTTGTTTTAAGTGTTCAAATTTAAAGTAGATTTCTCAACTTATCCAAAAGTTAAGAGGGGGTAAAATTTTGGACCATATTTTAAAATAGGTAGTTTTTTTGTTTTTTTAGCAAACATATGTATCTTTTTACTAAAAAAGGACTTGGATATATAATTAGACTATCACATTCTCTTTCTTTTATTTACATAGGACAAAATATCTCGCTACCGTACTCTGTAAAGAATACAAAAGAGAGAGAAAAAGAGAAAAAAAGTACATTAATACAGGGACATTATTTACAAAATTCAATTTCACTGGCACTACATCTCCGGTACCCTGCGGGACACCAATAAACTTATTTGATACACGCTATAAAAAGATGTATTGTATAAATTACAAAAAAAACTATTTGTATTTACATGCTGCTGTTATCTGATTATTAAACTTTAAAAAAATAAACCATTTGTTTTTAAAACAATAGTATTCGGAAAATATAATCTAGTTGCCCCACTATGGAACGAACCGGGCCATAGGCTGGACATCGGGTACAAAACAAAAAATGAAAAATAAGGGTTTAAATGCATTTTTCTTATAGTTAATTATCTTATACATTGAGTAGAGGCAAACTTTCCATCTATAACTAAGGTTACCTAGATAAATTAACGCTTATATTAGATGTCTTAATTATGCTACGAAAATTTGTAGTCTTTTTTTTTTGTTATCTTACAATATAATCTTTTTCTATTAATTGCGCAATAATAACAATTTAAAAGAGTATTATAGAAAAAAATAAAATATTTTGTATATCCCTTATTTTTTGTATTATCATTTTTTTTTAATTTTCCGACATTTCTTGTTTTTTCGTTAAAATCCCGCAAAGTCCCGCATATTTTTTATAACTACATTATAGTGGACTAAGTAAGGAAAAAACCTATGCAAAAATCAGACCCCAGAAAACCCCAGAACATCTTTAATTTAAATTTTTGTTTTAAACAACAATAAAAAAAAATAACTTTTCACATAAACTTTTACAGAATTTCTTTGCGGTGGGTAATATTACCTGGTAATTACGTTAGCTTAGCTTAGCTTAAGCGAATAGTACGGTAGTTTTAAATTTCGGAAAATTGCCAAAAAAGGCCCAGATAACAAAAATAAAAAATATATATTTTTTTCAACTTTTTTTCAATTTTCGAAAAAAGAATTTTGTTTTAACCTTATTTTTGGAAAAAAATTGTAAATCTGGAAATCTTAGAAAAAAATAAATTTAATTGCTTTTTAATATTTACCATTTAGTGTACAAGAAAGATTTTTGCGTCAGTATTTAATCCGAAATTTGGAAGAATTCTGGAAAATGTGTATAACTTGTAAAATTATAAATTTAAGTAAACAATTTGGCTTTTTTAAGTAAAATTAAAACATTTAGCTAACTATTCTAGAAATGTTCTAAATAAAAATTATTTACTTTGTTTTATTATCAATAGTTTTTTAAAAAGATTTTTTTTTTACTTTTTTTAGAACATTTCTAGAAATTTTCCAGAAACTGTCTAGAAATTTTCCAGAAATTTTCAACTCAATAGTTAGGTAAATGTTTTAATTCCACTCGAAAAAGCCAAACTTATTAGCTAAGATAATAATTTTACAAAAATGAAACCTAGCTAAAAGGCTTTCTCGTACCTAAAAATAGCTACAATACAAATTTTATCAAAATCCCGACTACCGTTTTCAAGAAAGATACGATGTCCAACGTATGGCCCGCTTCGTTCCATAGTGTGCCCCAGAGGCAATTTTTCAATACAAGGTTTTTGTTTGATAGGAAGAATCGATTAACGTTAAAATAACATTTCATTGGCGTTTCCAAAGTTTCCTTAATAACAGAAAAAACTACGACTTAAACTTTCTTTAAAGTCCAAACCAAACATACTTTTACAGTTTTTATTTATTTATTTATTTATTTATTATTATATATACGGGAGTACCCCATTACAGTTTTATTACAAAATGAGTTATGTTAATACTTATAATATAAAAAAGGAAAAACTAATAAAGAATTGGTATAAACATAATAATATGTTTAAGTAAATAATATTTATGCATGTATACATACACATATTATGTGTACATATACATGCACAAAATATACACATTGTGCACCTATAGATCCATACAAAAATAAAATTTAAAATCAAAATAAAAAAAAAAATACAATAGGTAAATGCATGAGTGAAATCTAAACTCTTGTGGCTATTAAACTCTTGAACCTGTTAAAGGAATATCTAAAAATATCAATGTTGTTGTTATTGAGAAAAGTTAATGCCCTATTCCAGGGTGTATATAAGCAGTAATTCGTTCTATGATTTTCTATCACGAAAGTGCGAGTCTCACGTAATAATACAGTACCAGGAACTACAAGCTTTACGAGTTCGAATAGATCTGGGCTATCCAAAAGACCATGAACCAGTTTATAAATGAACAGAATATGAGATAGAGATCTTCTAGACTGTAATGTTTTTAAATTTGTTATTTGTTCAATATGGGTATAATCGTGATTCATTATTCTAATATTCATCTTGAATGCAAGAAAACGAAGAGCTCTGTGTTGAACCCTCTCAATTAGCACAGTATCATTGCTATAAAATGGCGACCATATGATCGTACAATATTCAAGATTAGATCTAATTAGTGATTTATATACATTTATGATACTATTAAGAGAGAACTCAGATAAATTACGAGTAACAAAGCCTAACATTTTGCTAGATTGAGAGCAAATATTTTTAATATGATTTGAAAAATTTGCATTTTCATCAAAAAGTATGCCCAGATCTTTCATTGAGCTTACATAGCTTAAGGCAGTATTATTAATAGAGTAATGAGTATCAACTTTCTTACTACCAGTGAAAAAACTAATAGAACAGCACTTAGTTATATTTAAATCCAGTTTGTTTTGAATTGACCAAGTATAAATTGTGTTAAGATCATGTTGCAACAATAACATATCTGCATCAGATTTAATAGTACGGAAAAGTTTTAAATCATCTGCGAACATTAATATCTAGCTAAAAAGTATATTATCACCGATCTCGTTAACAAAAATCAAAAAAATTAAAGGCGCACAGTGTGAGCCTTGAGGAACTCCAGAAGACACGTCTATTAATCTAGATAAGCAAGATGTAAAGAAAACGTTTGAGACTGGCCGTTTATATTTAAAAACTTTGAGGTAGAATATAGGTTAGTTGTCAAGCTAACATACAATTTTTCATTTTGACATAGCCTTGGGTACAATAAATTTTTTTCACACGAAAATTTTCAACTATACAGCCAAATTCCCAAATGGCCTTCCTCTGAAAAGAGCTTTGCCCTGGCAGGAATTTTGATAAGTAAAAAAAAGTTCCTCACCTCTGAAAAAAGGTTTAACCCTATAGGGAATTCTGGCAGATATTCTGAAAAATTTCCAAAAAGTCGAAATTTGGAGGGTATCCCAATATTTTATGCCCCCATGGCGACGTCCCTGGAAATAAGACCTTAATTTTTAATTGACACCATTTCTTTAAACGATGTGCTATTTTAAAGATGTTATTCTTTAACATATTGTATTCCTTTTTTACAAAATAAAGCTGTGTTCTATTCTATTCTATTCTATTCAATTTAATAGACTAAAAAATAGGGAAGATGGTACGCATCCCTTTTTACATACCGTGCATTTCAGATTATATCAAACAGAGAAAACGAAGATAGAACGATCAGATCAAGGCTAACGTGACGAGACGTCCGACGCTCTGTATTTTATTAAAAAAACACAGTCTTGATCTTTGTTTCATACATTTTGTTTACTTTACTCAAACGGACGGTATAATAGTTACTTACCAATGTAAAAAAACAATGTATAAAATAAAAGACAAAATTTTTCTCGAATGAGCGAGAGTAGTTTCTCATAAAAAAATAAAATTAATCTTTGATTAATAATTTTTTTATTTTATTTTTTATGGATAAGGCTGTAAATATTTTTTTTACATTTTGGGGCACCTCCCTCTTCCTGCCATTATAAACAAAAAATTATAATATTTTTTTATATTTTTTTGACATTTTACGTGGTTTTTAAACTTTTCTTTTATTGTGAACAATGAAAATATACCCAGAAACACTTTTTTAGGTTTTGAGGACAGAGGGGGCATGGCAAAAAATGGTAATAATATTTTTTGTTTAATTTTTATTTACCTTTTAGGTGGATTTTAAATTTTTATCCTATTGTAATATATAAAAAAGTTAGGGCCAAAACAAAAATTTAACCCTTCTTTTACCCCCTTACCCTTAACCGAATACGAAATTATCCAAGATAATATAATAATACATCTGCATACCAAATTTCAAGTATCTACCTTAAAGCGTTCTTAAGTTATCGTGGATACAGACAGACAAATTTTTTTTTTGTTGCTTATTTTGACTTTTCGCGAGGTTTGGATGATTTTTAATGCTTAAAAGCAAAGTAGAGGGTGCGTTAAAAAAATGGATACTATATTATTAAAAAATTTGAATGTCAACTACCCCATTGCTAGTAATGGAGTCGTGGCGGCTACGAATCTGGGCTATCTAGATTTGGCGACCGATCCCATTTTGGACAAAAGCCTCTTTGTGTCCAACATAGTCATTACTATTCACGGTGTAATTTCGCGAATTGCGCGAGATATCGCGGTAAGCGTTGGAATCCGTTGCCTGCCTTTTGTTTTATCCGTCAAACGATCTAGTTTGTTGTTTGGATGTCGTCCTGGGAATAGTCTCCGCAGCAGTTTAATGTCGCTCCGCACAAAAATTTGGATTTATCAAAATTGTGGCCAATTTTTTTTTTTTTTTCTAAAATTTATTCCCAAAGAACTTTTACCTCAAGAGCTTATTTCAGACTAATGTTTATGAAGGTGTCATCTGTTTGCTTGTTTGTTTACATAAACGTACGCGATACTGCTTCTGGTGTAAACATAAGTATCGCTAGTTTCGAACTTCTGGTGGCCAGAGCGATGTTGCGTAATTTTCACTTTATCATTATGATAAATCTTTATACCTACATTAAAATTTTAAAAAACTACTATACTACGACACTATAATTATGTGTGATAATGTAATATAATTAAATTTATTAATATTAAACTACTAGTTCGTATAAAACTCAAATAAAACTCATATTTCTTAAAATTTACAATAAAATATCTAAAGCAGGTGTTGCAACCGGCAACACTGTATTGCTTGACAAAGTTTATGACATTAGACTGTGAGTTTACACATTCTTTCTCTCTCTTTACGTAAACTCCCCACCAGCCCCTCACCGTAGTTGGTTCACGCTTCAAACAAAGCATACGGTAGATTTCATCATGTTCATTCTTGAGGTAAAAGTTCTTTGTTTATTCCATATCCGGTTTATACGATATTATCCAGGTTATCATTAAATATCCGGTTATCCGAATTCCATTACGTAACTATAATACAGTTAATACATCTCGGAATAGAATGAAAAAAAGTTTCACTAAAATCGAAACCTACACAAAAAAAGGATTCCTTAAACCAAGGACAGGTATATTTCGATACGTTCAAAGCCATATTTTCTTGTTTCAAGGCCAGCATTTATTTGAACGAGTCTATGTCCTTGAATAAAGAGCGCGGATCTTTATTCAAAAACCCGTGCTCTTTATTCAAGAAAATTGACTTTGGTTTAAAAAAATGCTAGCCTTGTAACAACATGTGTCCTTGGTTCAAGGAATTCTTTTTTTTGTGTAGTCATATGATCGAGTTGTGTTCACATAATTTTTTATGAGGAATCCTTATTCAAAATGTTGTCATTTATAGCATTTAAAAATTGATCCTGAATTAATCGAGTTATTTTACTACCAATCCTCATAAATATGTTCTTTCATTACCTTAAAAATGTGTTAAAAGGTATAAAATGCTTAAAATGACTCTTTTATTAAAAGCATGTTCTATTTTATTAGTTTAAAAAAAAAGACTTATTATAAATAAAAATTACTTAATAAAACACCCAGTAAACACAAAGGTATATTTTTTGATAAAATATCCGCTTATTAAACTTTTAATAAAATGACATTTTATCCAATACATACAGATATAATAAGACTATTACCAGCTTTATTTTAAATAGATAAACTCATTAATAACCCCTGCGTGACTTTTACTTTATTGAGTGGATAATTATTTATTTTACCCACTTAACTGTCACTTGTCAAATTATTTTCTTGTAAATGTCATTAAAATTTTTAATAAAAATATGAATTCCTAAGCTATTTATTGGATAAAACCTTGTATTGCACTCATGGGTAAACCGATATTGCCCTCTCGAAAATTAACCTGCTTGGCTGACGCCAGGTTAACTTTCTCATGGGCAATATCTTACTTTACCCACTAGTACCATAAATAACTATTATCAGGAATTATATTGGTAAAAACAAAAGTCTTTTTTTTCTGGGCATCTCAGATGAAATATCATTTTGTACAACATTTTTGTAGATACTGACTTATGTGCGATGCGTTTCATAGTTGATATTTTTAAAAAGTTGCTTTAGTATGCTCCACACGATGTTTAAATCAGATAAAAAATATGTTCTTTTTTTCGTGTAAACACCTCTAGTGATGAAATAAAGCGTTTATTTCTTCATTTTTACATTTTTTAGGCATTAAACAGCGCTTTAATATAATAATTTGCATTTTTAATAACCCTTTTAAGATACTATCATTTTATTAGATAACTACTATGATTTTTAAACTAGAAAATACGAGATCAGAAATTTAAATATTTTGAATTTTAAAAATGGAGATCACTTTTTATTTTGAATACCTGCCTATGCCTTCTCTCTTGGATGTCACCTTTATGTGACCCATAGACAAAATAAACAAATAGATTGATTTTTGACCGTCTGCGCATACTTCTGCGTCCCGACTAAATGCGTCCTCCATTTTGATTCCAATTGTCCAACATGAAGTAAAAAAATATATATTTTATGTTGGTAACACTGTGTTGCGTTAGATAGGAATATTTTCTTTGTTAGAGATGTGTCTTTTCATTTCACTTCAGTAGTCAGTAAAAGTTTCTTTTTGTCGTTGTTTTGTTGCAACAATTTGTTATATATGTTTATGTTTATGTTTGTTTATGTTTGTTTTTAACCTCGTACTATTCTACTTAATTAAGCACCCCCTAAGTCCAGGACTTGTGTGGGCTAGTAGTAGAGGGAACCACCAGCTTTAATTGACTTTCGAACCAATATATCTAGGGAGTACGCCTTCGCCAAATTTCAATTATTAATTAACTGAAAAAGGCAATCGGCGCCAATTTAAAAACTAAATCAATATGTTATACAACACAGATATTTATTTATTTTTACCAGTAATTTAAATATAAAAATATAATTCTTCGCACACACCTCTGACATATTCGTGCAACAGGTTAACATAACCTAATTTATGTATGTTTTGAGTTTGTTTTCGAGGTTTTTCTGTAATTTTTTCTACGCGTTTGGTGTTTTGTGCTAGAAGGGTGAACATTTTATTTTATTATAGACTGTATAATAGCGTTTTTGAACTTTTAAAGTCTTTCTGTGTTTTTTGTATATTTTATAGTGCTTTTTCAAAGAACTAGTAAAGTCTTTGCAATGACGTGTTTTTTAAAAATTTGTAGAAACATAAAACGACTGCTACCTGCAGACAGCAGTATCATATTTTTTAGGTAAGTTTGATTTTTTTTAATATAACATAAGACACAAATAAAATTTTATATACCTAATGCTTAATAAAAACAATTAACTGCCTGTGATACAGGATAAAATGTAGGTAATTTTCATTGTTTTTCTTTTTGTGAGAATTGTGATGCACACAAAGTAGTAATTTTTACTTAAGTTTTTCTTTTGGGGTATATTCAAGAACTACGTGACACACTTTTTGGACATTTTCACAGAAACAGAATGATATACTTTGACAGTAAATAATAAAAACATTAAAAAGTAAGGTTATGTCGTTTATTTATTTACATTTTACCCACTAATTTAAATTTCCCGGCTGATTTCTGACGTAACTTCCGATCAAAATGGAGGAGTCGTAAATTTGTATATAACCTTGAGATGACAGCTCATCTATGTTCTTTGTCTATGATGTGACCCTATTTTTTCTCTTTCTTTATTTTTTAAGATTATTGCTATTTTATTCCAAAATACTTTCATGGTTTTGTTTATATACGCAAATAATTTTGAAAATTGAATTCAGATCAATTTGACTCCTGAAAACGTTTAAACGATTAGAAACAAAAAAGATAGAGTTTTTTATTTTTTACCTTTTTATTATTTTTTGAAGTATAGCAAACATAAATAAAACACAGTTAAACTGAGAAATTACTATTAATTTTATCCCTGGAGCGAAAGAACTATTTCACCACAGGGAGAATTTTCACGATGGGACGATTTATAGGATTTTACTTTGCCAGTTATACCAACATACATTCATTCAAAACATTTTCTGTTTCATTAATTTTTAAACTCCGTTACAGAGTAGCCTTTGAAAGGAACGGATGTAGCCTTCTTGGCACCTGAATTCAGTGCATCGAATTCGCCATCTTTTATGATGTGCCTTGTGTATTTTTGTTTTGCCATCTTTTATGATGTGCCTACCATAGATATGGTTATTAATCGTGTGAACTATTGAATTTTAAATTGATAATAATGGGCGTTTTAAGTTTTTTTTGTGTGTTTTTAATGATAACTTTTAATATTAGCGTGGAAGTTACTACAACAGTAATTTATCAGTGATAGTGCGCAAGTCTACTACTACCGCAATACATGATATATTTGTTTAAATTTTTAAAGTTTTACACGGAAAAAAAAATTATAGCTAGGAGCGCTATAACACACATACCAAGCAAATTATTATCGCTTATTATATAAATACAAGGCTTTCTCTTACAATTATGGCAGTCAGTGTAAAAATTTATATGAAATACTTTAACTGTTTAGTGAATAATAAAATATAACAAATAGTATGGCATTTATAGCTTAAATAGATTTAATTATTGTCCGTGCTAATAATTTTTATAATATAATAAAATTTCTGTAAATTTATAATAGTGCCTGTAATAAATATAATCGTGTCTGTAATATATATAATCGTTTCCAATTTATTTTTAACATTATTAGTTATTGTGTCCCTTATAATCTATATCACTATAATTTGCCACTGTTACCAAATATCTTATAATGTATAGCGCAGAGCCCACTAATTTCTTTCCGTGTATAAAATAAAACTCATCATATGATTAACGTATTAGACTGTCTAGGACTGCAAAATTCTATACCTCTTTAGAATTTAAAATTATTAGAGTAATTTAATTCGTTAAAATAAAATTTAATATAAAACTGTTTAAATTTAGTTATTAACCCTAAGACTTTTAATTTAGTAGTTTAGTTTTTGCAAAAAAGTATACATTAAAAATAATGAAACCTCTGTTTATTAAGGGACTGTCGATAAAAGACGTCCGCGAAAATTCCGGAATTTCAGACACTCCCCCCCCTGCTTGCCCGATTTTGTCCTATTTCCAGACACCCCCCTCCCTCTAAAGGACGTCCAAAACGCAGTAGCGTACCCCTCCTTTTTTTCCGATTTTCACTTTTTTTATCATTATTGAATTTGGAAAAGTGGACGTCGGAAAATGGCTTGACCCCCTCCTCCTTTTCCGCTTCTGTTCGATGTTGGTAACCCCCGCCCCCCCAACTGCAGACGTCTTTTATGGACGGCCCCTAAATATAAAATTATATCTAATTATTTTAATAATTATAATTAACAAGTATTTTATATAAAATTTCAAAGTTATATGAGAAATTAATATATGGGAAATTAATACTATAATATTAATATTATTTTATGAATAATTAATTTAAAACAAGCCGTGAAGATATATAATGCTTTGCATTATATAGTATACTTCTCGGGTTGCAAGTGTTTTTTCCCTGGTGGTTTCAAGTTTAACTAAATTAAATTGTATTGGTATATTTTTAATTTTTAAGAGACGCCCTTAGTACTTTTTATGTTATGTTTTCATAACAAAATTACATTGATAGCATGCTTTCTTCTATTGATTATAACTTACTCAGTTAGGTTAAACATCCAATCTTCTATCATGTAGTTAATGTATAGCCGAGCGGAAAATATACTGGACTACCAGTTACCACTTTATTAGGAAGCCGTAAGTTCTAGTGAGACGGTGCCTTGGAAAAAAATTAAAACAATAGCTTCTTAAGTATTATATATTAAATAAATATGATTAAATTCTTCAAGTATATGTAAAGATATTTTCTTACTTCTAGTTCTACTTCCATGCAAAGCTTCTACATTTTAACTTTTCCTCGTATTAAATCATAGTAGTATACCATTGAACACTACTGAATTAAATAACTGTATGTTTGAGATTCCAAACGTTCACAATAATTTTCAAACCCCAATTTATTGTCCACATTTTTCTCAGTGTAAATATTAATACCGGTACGTATTAGACCTTTAAATAATTTTACACAATATTTTTTAAAGTACTAAAAATATTTATGTGTCCAAGTGCGTGTAATTAATTTAAAGTCTGATATTACTACTATTATTAAGTCCCAAAATCTTTCAAATTTTAGGATAATATTAAAAAAAAAGTCAATATTAAATTTATTTTACAATGCTTTGAAGACGGGATTTTCCCAAAGAGATCGACTATATTTAATTAACCCGACAAAAGGTCCAAATCTAATAAATTCACAAGATAATTACTATTCATGACATTCGAAACAATCATTTTAACAATAAATAATATTTGTTTATGCACATCATAACACTATTTTTTTTTCGATTTTGTTACGATTGATCTTTTTAATAAAACTGTTTTTTTTTCTGAAATTATGACACTAGTCAGAGAATTTCATTCATATTTTCAGTTTTTTTAATTTTTTTTTTAAAGTTTAGTCCCGCGTAACTTTCTTATTTTTGGGGAATTCTTTTTAATTTTAATAGGTTTCGTGTCTTTACTAAGTTTGGTTTATTCTAAAAATTTTAAGTAGATCGAATTATTCTTTCTTGAGTTGCCGCGCGGAAAATAGAACCTGACAAATGGACAGATGGAAGGACAGACAGACCAACATTTTTAAAAGTTGTTTAGAATTGTATACCTTTGTACAAATATTTTTAATTTTGGTTATTTTAATTTGGGGGCTACTTACAGTAGCCCACTGTATACTATATTGTATTATACCACACTGTATAGTTGCGAGGAGTATAGTGATGTATTTGACAACTCTTTAAATACAGTTATTTTGTTAATTAAAATATGATAATGAAATTTTTATACCAAAAGCAGATTAATTAATATTGTTTGTGTAGGTGTATTGTATTGAAATAATTATTGAAAATTAATTATATATTTCAAAAACAAATTAGCATATATCTATAGATATTATGTATTTTATATAGTTATTTCCTCTAGGCCTTGAGTTATTCCAGAAAAATTTGCCTATTTCCGAGAAAAATAACTTTTAAAAGTTTTTGTTCTAAGTTAGCTCAATGACTTATTAAGGTATTCTTTAATAATATAAATCTTAAGAACATATATACACTGTAAAAACTGCATGTAAAATAATGTAAAAATACATGAATTTACATAGTACGGAATAGTAAATGTACTATTCTGGACTATGCATAATTCATGAATTTATGTAAAATAATGTAAAATAATTTAAAATAATGTAAAATAATGTAAAAGAATGTAAAAGAATGTAAAATAATGTAAAAGAATGTAAAATAATGTAAAAGAACGTAAAATAATGTAAAAAAATATATTTCCATTGATTTACATATTTTTACATGATTTTACAATGTCGGGCTATGTTATTTTAAGACGCGCGTGCGCTTTGGACAATAACCAAGAGGGCGTCGCATTATGAGACGGACCGTTTAATATTGTTATTGTTAGAGAGATAGCGACGCATGCTGCTAGGTTAAAGTGTTAAAAGTGTAAAAAAAGGTAAATATTATTTTTGTACGATATTTAAATGCTTTATTTGTGGCCTAAAATTTACATTCATTATAAATTACGATCTTTATTAAACAATAGATGTTTAAAGAAAGATGTAAGCAGTTTATACTCGTAATAAGGGTGCAAATCGTTTGGTTTATTAAACCAAATGAACTTTACGCTACGATATTTCAAAAAAGCTTTGACACAGAGACTTGTAATTTGGAACAACCATTTTCTAAGTAGTAAATATTTTTTTTTTTAATTTCAAGTCTTTATGTCAAAAAGTCCAAACCATTCTGGACTATGTAATTTTTAGCGTTCTGGTCTATGCAAAATATTACCATTCTGGACTATGTAATTTTTACCGTTCCGGTCTATGCAAAACATTACTATTACGGACTATGTAATTTTTACCATTCCGGTCTATGGCAACATATTACCATTTACGGACCATGTAATTTAATGTAATTTATTTTTACCGTGTAGAACATTTTTTTATTTACCTTGCTGAAATAAGTAGGAAGTTATTCTGATTATTCTTTTATTAAACACGCCACTGCCTTAGGTACCAATCAGCAAGATTTAAGCTATAAATAAAGTTGCAATTTAAATTTATAGATGTTTAATAAAAAGCTCAGATAAAATAATTGTCAATATTAAATGAACCAGTCTACAATATCTTAAAAGATTGTATAATTTGTTGCTACCAGGGAGCGGACATTTGGTAGCAACGGCTTTTGTTTAACAGAGTTGTATTCAGGAATATTGTATTATAATTATTAAAAAATAATCTAAATAACAGAAATTTTATAACAATTTGGAACTTTTTTTTGTGTTTATTAGATAATTATTTAGTTTTTTTGTTTTATTTAAAAAGTAAACGATAAATACCAAATGTTTGTTAAGTAAAACGAAAAAGCTTCAAATAAAACCTCTGCCAGCAACATCGCTACCAATTCGCCTGCTACCTGATTATAACTGATCATTTTTAAACACATCCTTTAAAGCTGTCCTTATCTTTCCTGTTAAAAATATATACTCACTTACTGCAAGAGAATTAAAGCACTCGCATTCATAAAGATACATAAAATTATAATATTTTACCTTTAGTACATGCGAGATAGGTACATAATTTCCCTCAATTAGATTCAAAGGCGGGAATTCGAGAGGTCGCTAGCTGATAAGGATACTAAGATGCTGCACTGAAGGGGAATATGTATATATGCATGTATATGGTTGATAACTTATACAGGGTGTTTAAAATACGGTGTTTTATAAATAGATAAACTACAACAATTTTAAATAATATCAAATTTTTGCTTCTCCGATAAATATTAAAAAATCGATAATTGCTATCCCACTTTGAAAATTTTCAAAATTTCGGAATGCCTTGTATTCGTGCAAAAATTTTTAATTTTTTTGCGTATTTTTGGGTTTTGTGACGTTTTATGTCAATATAAATCAATTTCAAGCAAAAAAAAAAAATCGGTCGATCGGTAGGTCGGTCGATCGGTCGGTCGATAACTTAAGAACGCTTTAAGCTATAGATTTGAAATTTGGCATACAGGTATGTTACCAAAAGTTCTCGCTCGGGATTGTTTTTGGTAAACATTGGGGTGGGGTAAGTGTTAGGGGGGGTAGCCAAAAGATAAAATATCTACATCCTTTAATAACGCGAGAATCGGGTTATGAAGTGTATGAATTTTGGTCAATTTGCCTGACGTATTTTATGGACGACCCCTGATTTGGAAAATATAATATACTGGGTGAGTTTTATTTATGTCCACCCCAGTTTTTTATGCATAGAATTTTCGGCTGAATTCAAGAATGTATTCCATTAAAAAAAAACATATTTATGCCACTTATGGCGAAACCGGAACTGAAACAAAAAAAATTAAATCTGCCATTTTATAGCCAATGTAAAATTATATAAATCAACTAAGTTTCGCTTTTATTTATTAAGATTAATCTTAATTTTGGGGGTGGATATAAATAAAACTCACCCGGTATTTGCTTCAGAAATTATGATAAAAAAAATCAGTTTATTCTACGAACAAAATTCCAACGGTTATATTCATAAAATTTCCATTATAAAACAATAAAAACAAAAGCAGTTTTATATCAAAAACGGCATTAAACTACTGGCAGCAAGGGTCAAGACCTCAGTAATAGCTATATTCTGACAAAATCTGTACCAATGGAGAAAAGATGGCCTCGCCTGCTTTCGCAGAGCCTGTGGCAAATAATTCCGTATTTTGTTTTCATGGATGGCTTGCCATGTTTTATCGCAACAGTCGTGACTATATAAATACAAATGCAGTGGCTACTGTTCCAGTTCGACTCTAATATAGCCCAGGACCACTTGATAGAAGGGTTTTCTAACGGGACATCGCCCTTTAAACCAGAGTGTCTAAATTTGACTTTTTCTGTCAAGAAAACAAGTGGAGAAAAAATCTGGTAAAAATTGTTAGTTGGTAACTATGTTTTGACATTGTATTAAATTAGACGAGCGCCCATTTACAAAGAAAATGCTTTTAAATGTTGCTACAAGTTGAAAAAAATGGGTAAAATGGGCTAAAAACACGTTTGCTGGTTTGCCATTTTCTAAAATATTTGTTATGTACCAACTCTTTTTTTCTAGAAAAAATGTCACATTAAGACACTATCAGGATGACTTACCCTACTCTAGGGCTAACCCTGGGTGAACCTTAAAGTAGGCTGCGGCCTAGTCATAAGTTCGGATTCCTAACTGCAGGAATTGTGGGTCAGGTCCCAAACATATAGCCTGGATAGCCATTAGATATCACATGGAAATCCAAATGTCCGCCTATATCCAGGATATCCACTGGATATCCACGAGATATCCAGTGGAAATCTATTTTTTAACCTCTCTAAAGTATATCCACTGGATATCTAATAGATATCTAGTGGATATAATTTAGGGAGGTTAAAAAAATAGATGTCTACTGGATATCTCATGGATATCTATCCACTAGGATCCTGGATATAGGCGGACATTTGGATGTCCATGGGATATATCTAATAGCGGTCCAGGCTATCCACTGGATATACTCTATATCCAGAAAGTATATCCCCTGGATATCTAATAGTAATTATGTGCTATCTGGGGTAAAGGAAATAACAACTCTTTATTTACTTCAGCGTCACATAATGGGAAGTTCCCATTGGAAACACGGAGAATTAACTGTTTTGGTGGGCACATTTAGTGCCAAAAACTATTTCAGTTTGGAGACTTTTTAACTTTTATATGAAAAATATCATCAAATTATACTAACGTGACCACGTGAAAACATAATTTTCTAGCAAATATAAGTATTGCATTTACTTCGTATCACTGCCTTTTGAATTATAATTAAAGACAGCTTTGATAATTATCAAAGCTGTCTTTACCAGAAAACAATATTGTAAACTTTCAGAATTAAACTAGTGTAATTATGCTTTTTTATGAAATAGTTCTACAAAATATCCTTCGTGCTACTTGAATTATTAGATGCTTTTCGAAGAACTTCCAAGCAAAATGCTATTGATGTACAAAATCAAACGTATTAATAATTATTAATAATTAAAATTGCACTAAGGATATTTGTAACTGTCAGATATTTTGAGTAATTTGTAACCTGTTCATTGTTAATTTTTGTGTACACAATAAAACAAATTGCATATTCGCCCGTTTATTATAAAACCCAGGACATGTGTCCTGCTTCGGAACACCAGCCACTCCAAAATATATGCGTAATATAACTCAAAGCTCCTATTTACGAGAAAAAAGCACATCTTCATTAATATATGCCCAATAAAACAATTTGCATATTCGTCCGTTCGTTATAAAACCCAGGACATGTGTCCTGCTTCGGAACACCAGCCACTCCAAAATATAAAAAGGAATATGCGTAATGTAACTCAAAGCTCCCATTTACGAGGAAAAAAGGCACATCTTCATTAATGTATATCAACGTCCCCCTAAAGCACTTATGTCTTTTTTTAAATATAAATTTCGTTTCGGTTTTAATAGGAACGAGTCTCGTCTCCGCTATTAATTATACAGCATAATTTATACTGCCGTCTGTATTGCAGATCGTATAGTAAGGTATATAAAATTATAATAATAAAAGGAAAATAATAAATCGTACTTTGCTCTGCTCAAAATTAAAAACGAATGATAAAATAGTGTTATACGATTAATGTTATATGCGAAGGCTACAAGGTATGCTTATCCACTGTTAATGCTATGCATGTGAGATTAACTATAATTATATTTATCAGTAAATAAGTAAAATTCTGTATAGCATAGCTGCTGACTCATTATTCCATTTTTTAAGAAAAATGGTTTTTGGTCAATAAATCTGAATTTTAAGTAGGATGCAGATTTTATCTTTCTTACAATCAGAAAATTTCTTTGTATTTTTAATACTGAATGTTCTTCTTCTTCTCTTTATTTTAATACTGAATGTTATTTGTTAATACATATCTTCTATTTATATCGCCACCATTGGTATTTAATACTTTACTTGGGATATTAAAAACTGCAGTGTGTGTATTGTATACAAAATGTTGTCATACTAACATAGAGACCGTGCTGGTACATTTGGATCCCTACGCAACATGTGTTTATTAATACTGTAACTTTTGATAAATTATATCACAGTTATAGTTTGGTATAATTTAAGTTGTAGTTGTTGTGTTACTGATCTAGTTTAAATTATGTTACAGTATTTAGTAAAATAAAAATCGATAAATACCGATTGTTAATTTTTCTGAATACTGTAACATACTTTAAACTAGATCAGTAATACAACTTAACAATAACTCAAAGTATACCATACTATAAGTATGATATGCTTTACCAAATGTTACAGTTATTTTTACTATAACATGCTAGTATTAATAAACACATGTTGCGTGGGGATTCAAATGTACCAGCACGGTCTCTTTATTAGTATGACAACATTTTGTATCAATACACACATTGCAGTATTTAATATCACAAATAAAGTATATCAAAAGCGAGTGTATCAAAAGCTTTCACTGACCCAACTTGATATGACGGCAGCTTTTTCAGTTTTGTATAAAGATATTGCTTTCAAGTTAACGATATTAAAACTATAAATATAATGAGAAGTAAAAATGTAAATCCATGCAGAATAAAATACATATCAGCGATGGAAAGGATAGCAAAAATTCGTTTATGTAAGAGATTGATAAAATTAACAAACCAAAGCAAAACTCTGCCTTTGATCTAGAAAAATAGGGATTCATTATTTTTTCGAAAAGGAAAATGTGCAGGCACATCCTGCAGGTATTTCAAGATTACATTATTTATTTCATATTCCAGGTTTAAATACTTTCGTTAAGGTAAAATAAATAAATAAAAATGAATAAATATTTTTCCTTATAAGAAAGTTATCTATCTGTCGTTAAAATCAAATGGACAGGAATAGTAGTACCATTTCATTTGGGAATCATCAGCACTGTGTATCCTGTATGTTGTTAATATTTAAATAAAACGTTAGATAGATATAAAAGTATGGTGCCATCTATTGATGTGGTCACTATTATCTGCTCACTTGTTCCCAAAAGGAAAATCGCCATAATGGAGCTCTCTACAACTAGAATTATGAAACAAAAGACGTCTACCCTATTTCTATCTCATTTGTGCTACACTTTCCAGCCAACCAAATAAATACTGTATTTGTTTTTCATACAACAAATACAGTATTTATTTGGTTGGCCGGAAAGTGTAGCACTGAGCGGCACGAACGAACATAGCTAATGTGAATCTGTAGAATAAGATAATTCTACTAAAATTTAGATGGCGCCAGTAATTTCTTTAATTAAAATAATATAGTTACACTTTTCCCCGGCCAAGTAAATATTGTATTTATATAAAACATTTTACTATTCCTTAAAACGACTTTTGTTTGATTAACGCAGTCGTCCCTCCGAAGTGACTGATCGATTTCGTGCTTTTTAGCACTCTTCAGAGCCACATATCGGTAGTAGGGACAACTACGAAAATCAAATCCTTTCCATATATCTCTATATGGAGTTTAAAAGTCGTTGTAAGGAAAAGCAAAAACAGCTAGCGACATCTACTGCTAAAAGCAGAGACTGGATAAACCTATCGACAGTCCAAAAAAGGAAGCAGTTATTGGTTTCAAGAACCTAATGCACGCTGTCGATAGGGGGCAGATTAATCAATGCCACGGTGGACATTGCCGCCAATTGAATCCTAAACGCTAGGAGGGCACCTTTTACAGTGGTATCTGAATTAATGAACTAAATTAAATTGTTTGATATTTACAAATTTAAAAAATCTATATAAAACATTTTACTATTCCTTAAAACGACTTTTGTTTGATTAACGCAGTCGTCCCTCCGAAGTGACTGATCGATTTCGTGCTTTTTAGCACTCTTCAGAGCCACATATCGGTAGTAGGGACAACTACGAAAATCAAATCCTTTCCATATATCTCTATATGGAGTTTAAAAGTCGTTGTAAGGAAAAGCAAAAACAGCTAGCGACATCTACTGCTAAAAGCAGAGACTGGATAAACCTATCGACAGTCCAAAAAAGGAAGCAGTTATTGGTTTCAAGAACCTAAACCAAACCTTAGGTTCTTGAAACCAATAACTGCTTCCTTTTTTGGACTGTCGATAGGTTTATCCAGTCTCTGCTTTTAGCAGTAGATGTCGCTAGCTGTTTTTGCTTTTCCTTACAACGACTTTTAAACTCCATATAGAGATATATGGAAAGGATTTGATTTTCGTAGTTGTCCCTACTACCGATATGTGGCTCTGAAGAGTGCTAAAAAGCACGAAATCGATCAGTCACTTCGGAGGGACGACTGCGTTAATCAAACAAAAGTCGTTTTAAGGAATAGTAAAATGTTTTATATAGATTTTTTAAATTTGTAAATATCAAACAATTTAATTTAGTTCATTAAATATTGTATTTGTTCAACAAAGAACAAATACAGAATTTGTTTGGTTGGGTGGAAGTGGGAGTGTATGTATGTCTTCTATCCTTTTTGGGTAGAACTTTTGTCCCTGTATAATCTAACGGGAGAAATCGCCATTTCGGGTGCATAGTAACGTTTAAATAAAACGTTAGATGGATATAAAATCATAGTTCCATCTACTTATGTGGTCACTATTATCTGCTGACTTGTTACCAAAAGGCTAATCGCCACAATTTGGGGTGTACAGTAACGTGCATTCAAAATGCCACGGATCTAAAGGTTCATATAATGGTTTTAAAGCTTAACCGATTTAAAAAAATTTAATGTCATTAGCAAACTATTTAGATGATTCATTTTTAACTGTTTTCATTAACCAATGATAATAATCTACTTACATTCGTCGTGCGCTAGAAATAAATTCAAGTGATGTATAGTCGTTAAATATTCAAAAAGTCGTTAATATTTTGTGTTAAATACTTATTTGTGCTCGTCAAGTATTATCGTTTCCATGTACTATTTTTATCCTTACAAACCTCAACATCATCAACATCAAGAATCCAGCGCTGTGCATAGTTGAAGAAGTACATCAGGAAACAAGGTCAGTGAAATCCCTATTTTTCCCTTCTACCCTTATTTGCCCTTAAATAAGCAGTCCACTATTTCTCCTTTCGTTTTTGTTAATTTAAAGTCGCTATAATTATTAAAGTTAGAAGAGTTATCGAAGGCATAGTTTTTGAACTAACTTGGACATAGTTAATAATAGTATATTGTTTTAAATTGACAGAATTGAAAGCCCCAGCCTCGGGTGGGTCCATTTTCCCAACCTTAGAGGGAATATAGCTTAATTTTATTATTTTACGCTGTTGTGTTTTCACTACTAAAAATTTTAATTTTCCATGTCCATCTTTTTGGTCTGAACTACCTTTGCTTTAAACTTTTTAATAAATTGCCCTTAAATATTTGCAGCCTTTCAGGCAAAAAGTTCCAGGTCTCCATTAATAAGTTTTTACTCTCCAAAGCCTTTTTCTCTTTGGAAGAGTTCTTAAACTGTAATTTGTTTTTTTTTAATGCGTCTGCAGTACATGCAATGTTTTGTGTCCCATGACAATGTTTTTGTTTTAAATTGACTTAATTGACTTTGTTTAATATTTAACATTTATGTTTTATTTTTCTTTTAACATTTCAACGTTTTTATGTATCTAAAGTTTTATCTTTAATGTGACATATGCAAATATTCAGTGTATACTAGCATTCAATAAATTCTATTCTCACACTAAAAATTTTCATTTTAGGTGGACAATAAATAAGTTATTAAAGCACCTAAAAATGTTTTCTATAGCTCAAATTCAAGTTACTTGCTTGCCCTATAAACCGTAAAAAAAGTATCTGGATTTCATTTTCGGTGTCCAACTGAAGATTCTTTTTTAAGTCATCTGCAATGACGATTCAGTGTTGCTGTTTAAGACTATTTTGGGCAGTATATGTCATATTTAGTAAAATTGATAAACCCAAAGGCTTGACAAATATAATAAATTTGACGTTAAATTTATAAAAAGGGCATTAAGAGGTATTCAAAAATTATTAAAATTGTAGCTGCTATAATAATGTAAATATGAGCCTTCAAAAATGACAGATTTTTATAAAATTTTGGAACGGTTTTTCTCAAAAATGGAAACAGATAGAGTTTTGATCTAAATAAAATCGCAATCAGCAACAAAAACACTATTAGAATTGTGCAAAAAATGCAGTTTGTTACTGTTGTTTGGCATGCAGTTTGTTACTGTTGTTTGGCATGCAGTCTGCGGAAGTACTTTTACCACTATTTAAGAACTGGCGCTCATTAGGATTTCGTTCTCAGAGGTGTTGAAGTTTACAGACCCTTTGCTAAAATAATTGAGGCATATAAGTGCAAGAGTGGCCCATATGTGCTTTTTTGAGATTTTAATTTTTTTATATAAATGTAATAAGGACATCTATATCTTTCATTACATACCACCCTCATAACAGAGGGTTTTCTTTTTGGCACGATACAAGCATTTAAAGCACTATTGCATTATTAAAATTATCGCTTTTATTAATGCAAGAGTGGCCCACAGGTATAGGCTACCAGTCAAACATATTATTGGGGATGTTAAAAAAGCCAACTGCATCATTAAAAATGTCAATTTTATTCTTAAAAAAGCTAATAAGGCAAGTTTTACCAAGGATTTTTAAATATATTTTTAGAAAGATTCTTAAAAAAGCCAAAATTTGTTTTATCGAGAAAGTTATTTGTTCGCCCCAAAATAAATCATTTTCTGCACAAATGCAGGAGCGTTATGTTACCAATTTTGTACATTTTGCTTTATTAATAAAAAATAATTACAACTTACCTTAAACTTTGAGATCATAGGAACTGTAATCCATTTAGGTACTTAAACAATGTTTACGCATTAGTTATTCTTCATTTTAAAGGTAATTACTCCAAGAACAGTGAAAAAACGTTTATTTAACTATTCCAGAGCATAATTATTGGTATTTTGACTATTCTGTTATTAAATAACGAACATTTCTTTCACATGTAAAAATAATTAAAATTTCAAAGTAAAATGTGAGGTTAGATCTACTAAAAAAAACGTGTTATTGAAGGTCAGATCTCGTTCGTAATGCAATAGTCGCCCAAAATGAAGACAATGTATAGTGCAATAGTGACCCACCAATTTTTTTCTCTGAGAAAGTAAAGAAAGTAAAATAAATTTGTTTGTCATACATTACCTTAATGTTGGTTGAGTCTAAAAACCCTAACAGAAAATTTTTAAATAAAATAATGCGTCCTAGATCAAAGATTAAAAAATCGGAGAAATTTAAATAGCCATTATCTCGATATTTCCATAAAGTGAGATGGGCCACTCTTGCACTATACGCCTCAATTAATAGTCATCTAAACTTGCTATTTTTTTAAAACCTATTTCCATTTGGGGGGACGTGTGTTCTATTCTATTTATGAACCGATAAGTAAAAATGTGACATATTGAAAAAAGTAAGGATACCTACCGTGTAGACTACATCAATAATCTAAGAAAACGATCATTATACAACATGTTTCGATAAAATACCAGTTTTTGTATCAAGCAATTAAATCATTACATTATTTGTTTTCATGTTTTTATATCGGAATTATTAAATATTAATACACTCGATAATTTAATTCGTTTTAAATTGAGCTTTTCCGCATTCTTTTGCACGCTGTGCCACATAAACAAAAAGCTGCTTTGCAGAAAAATTCTTTATTTGGACACAGTCAACGTTTAGTTATTTATGTATGTTAAGGAGGGCAAAAATTGAGATTTTTTTCTAAACATTTTTTTGAATTACATACATATTTGTTGCATTATCTAAAAAAATGGAACACTTGACGTCTTCAGATATTATCCTTTATTTATTTATAAGCTTTAAAATGATGTATAACACAATTAATACAGCAAGAGCGTCGACTCGTATATGAGACATAGGTCTATTTGAAAAATTACTGTGACTCATATATGAGCCACTTGGTAGTGAACGTGTTAATAATTTAATGGTGAATTCAAAAGGAACAATTTTTAAAAATTTAATGTAATTTCAAAATTTAATGTAATTTCAAATCAGTTTGCGGGGGTTTTGAGGTTACAAAGTTAAACTTTCAAGATGGCGAATTCAAAATGGAGACAAAAATTAAAAATTTAAATGTATTTCTTTAAAAATATGTGACTGTCATTAGGGACCGTGCACAAATTACCTAAGACATTTTTTAAAGATTGTTGACAACAACCCTCTTCCTCCCCTAAAAATCTTAGGTAATTTGTGAACGAGCCCCAATACGTAATATAAAAAAATTATAAATTTGGGTCCTCCATAATATACATTCCAGAACAACTTGTAACGCTGTACATATGCTGCATATATTTCACACATACCTGTATAAATAATTAAAAAATTGTCAAACATAATAAACACCTTTTTCCTTTAATAAGCAACCACTTAAACATTTTTTTAACCATCATTTATCTTGTTTTAAACACTTCTACATAGTTTTTAGTAAATCATGTTGGTTTTAATATAATTAATTCCAACGTTAGATACACAGAGATATTTTTTTTATAGTTTAATCATACCCCGTGTACCTCGCGGCAGGTCAGGTAGAATTATCTACGCGCTTAAGATGGTCTAACCTGATAGTATTACCATAGGGCGATTCCAGTAAAACAAAACAAATAATACATTTACATTTACATTTTTGTTTAACCTCGTACTATTCTACTTAATTAAGCATCCCCTAAGTCCAGGACTTGTGTGGGCTATTAGTAGAAGGAACCACCGGCTTTAATTGACTTTCGAACCAATTTATAGAGAGTGTCCGCTTCACTTACGCCTTAGCCAAATTATTAATTAACTAAAAAAGGCAAATCGGCGCCGGTGAGAATCGAACTCACGCTATTTGGGTAGTAAACTCGACAAGTACGACGCGGTAGTCCACTACACCAATCCTCCCACCCTACACACGTCAAAATTTTTTGCCCCAGTTAGTATGTGGGTTCAATTCTACATTTTATTGTTAAATTGTACCAATTTTGTCCTTCTCTGTCCTCATTTGGACTTTTTGTTCAAAGAATGAACGACAGGAAACTCACCTGAAAGAATCCTTGTGAGAACATGTGAAATATGCTAAAGAGGGCCATTTAGAATAGAGATAACCCCCCGTTTACCATTCATTGTTCAATTATTGCTGCTCAAAAACAAAAAGTTCCATTATGGAACAACCATATCGCAGAAAGCCATTAATAGCCTTTTTGTTGGCATGTGCAGACGTGTTAATGTTTTCCTTAAGAACACAGGGGGGCGTTTGGACTTTGGTTATTAATATCTTTGTTTCTCACATTTTGTGACGACTTTGATTTTTTCAATAAAAATTAATTGATACAATTTTTTTAATTTAATTTCTGGCCGTATACTCATTACATGAAAATAGCCTTACTGTGATAAAGCATTTCAATAAAATGTGAAATTGAACCCACATAATTAAAATTATTACAATTATTTTAAAAATAATTTTTATTTGAGTTTCAAATAAATTAGGGGTGCCAAGAATTTTGGCGATGTGTGTACTTTCGTTTTATCTACTAGTACAATCAATAACATGTCAATAACGTGACAGATAAAATAACATAACCTCAAAGACAATTAGAAATTATTTCTATTCTTAATTTAGAATTAAGAAATGTATCGTCAAAACTTGTTTACTTAGTTATTATTATGCAGAGTATCTTTAGAAAAAAAATATCTGGGCGACATATTTCACTTAAATTCAACAAACTAGTACACTTTTTGTGCTATTTTGTCTGTAGCGAATCAAATTCCTCAAAATATATATTTAAATTTTTTTTATTGGTAACACAAAGGGTTAAAAAAAATTACATGGAAAGATGAATTTATTTTTACTGTAGACTTAGAAAAAAAATCGCCGTATAGGTAAATTCCTATCGTTATTAAAAAGTATTTAGAAACGTCATAAAATCCGTGGAATGGCCCTATAAGTAGGTGTTAATAACAGGTGATTTCTGTTTAAAAACGACTCTCCTGTTTTGCTGGAAGCCATGGTATTAATTTAGTCAAAACCTACCTACTATGTAATCAAATAGCTGGTATTTGGTATCTAGGAAAATTTTGTATGTATGTACCAAAACGTATCCAGGATTTTTCTTGGTGTGGGGCCTCCCCTCGAGGGGCGCCATTACTTATAGCAATATCTTGCCATACCCTGTAATTAATTAATTAATATTTTACTAGCTCAATTACTTTTAATGTATCAATACGGTTTATACATACAGCCTGTTCCAGAACTCGCGTACCAAAATTTAAGAGGTGATTCTGCATCTAAAAATATGAAAAAAAGTTTCTATAAAGGTTGGTCCGGAAATGAGTCCTAAGGGAGCTACGGCCCTTCGAAGATGACGTATTGAATGGGGAACAAAAAAAAGCACCAATAAAATTTTAATGCTGCAGGGTGATTCTTCATTTAAAACTGAGCAAAAAAGTATTATACACCAAATCACCTAAATTTAATATTAAAGGAGTAATAGCCTTTTAAAAAGTAACGTTTTTGGTGGCACAAAATGTTACTTCCTCTTAATTGCATTTTTTTTTGATAACGGTTGCTCCTACAGTGTTACACTATATGATATTTTATATGTATTTTTACTCTAGAAATCTATATTTTTTACAACAAATCCAAAAAACATACGCATAGAAAAGTTTGGGGCAAAAATGTTTTAAGCCTCATATATTTTGTCCGTCTGGGCACGCCTCTGGATAAATTAAAAAAATAAATTAACATAAACTTATTGCCCTTATTAATACTAGTATACATGCAAAAGCTCGCCGCTCTAGCTTAAACGGTACCCGAGTTATTAATTAAAAACCTTATTTTTATTACAATTTTAAAGGGCCCTAGATCCCTTAGGGCTCATTTCCGGACCAACCTTTATAGGAACTTTTTTTTATATTTTTGGATCTAGAATCACCTCTTAAATTTTGGCATGCCAATTATGGATCACCCTGTATTTGGGGGGGTTCGTTGTGTTTATCACTATAAGTTCCAGGAATCTAACATAACTGCTCATTTGGACCCCGACACCCACCCAGATAGACGTCGCAGACGTCCAAGCCGCTCTTATCGAGCGTGGCTACCTCCCCACGTCAGTCGCGAGAATGACGCGTACTAAAGACAAGACCCCCATGCCCCTGACCCTAGTCATCCTTCCCAAGGTGACAGGACAACAGCACCCCATATTTAAAGAGACTAGGCTTCTACACCTAGTCATAAAGGTCGAAAGCCAGACCTATAAACCCAAATTCAGGCAATGTCACAAATGCCAACTCTTCGGCCACTCTCAGGCCAATTGCAACGCCCCGGCCAAATGCGTAAAATGCGCACAAGACCACCACACAACAAAGTGTGAAAAACCCCGTCACACGGACGCAAAATGCGCCAACTGCCTAGGCCCCCACACGGCAAACTATCATAAATGCCCCAAACACCCATCAAACATCGCTCCAACCCGTACAAGGGTCATACCCCCAACCCAAAAATTCACCCCGGGCATCTCCTACGCCCAAAAGGCAACCAACGCCGCCACCCCACAACAACCCAAGGCGGCCCCAGGTCCCAGTGCAAATCCCCCCAATATTTTTGATCAATCCCAAATTTCAAAAATCCACACCTTTATGCAAGAATTCGCCAGCTTCATGCAGGCTTTTGGCTCCCTTCAATTACCCAATCTAGGCCCTCAAAATGTCTAGACAAACAAAACCCAGAGCCCTTAAAATCGTCACCTGGAACGCTGATAGCCTCAATTCAAAAAAACCGGAACTCATAGAATTTCTACACGAAAATCAAATAGATATAGCCCTCATCCAAGAGACTGGTCTTAAACCACATCATAGGGGTACCATACCCAACTATTCCTGCTACCGTAACGATAGACTCCAGGACCGCAAAGGAGGCACAGCAATCTATATCAAAAAACACATATCTCACGATCTTCTCCACGCGCCCCCCACACAAAGCGATCAAGTCGAAACTACCTCCATATTCGTCAACATGCACGACAATTCCAAATTCAGGATCGTGTCCCTCTACAAACCCCCAAATAAGGAGGTCAGACCCGCCGACTTCGAAGGCTACTTTAACGACAATCATCCAACAATCCTAGCCGGAGACTTGAATTGCAAACACGCCCTTTGGCACTCTAGAACAACTACGGCCAACGGCCGTAGGCTTTACGAAATATTACAACGTAACCATATAATGGTTACCGCACCCGATTCCCCAACCCACTATGGCCACGGCCTTCCTGATATCCTTGACATCGTTTTGTATAAAAACACGACACTAAACATTAACATCGAACTAAGACACGAACTAAGCTCCGACCACCTTCCAATCATTATCACGGCAGGAGGCATACCAACCGCAAATCACACCAAAAAAACCGTTTACAACTTCTCCTATATTTCCGAACTCCTAGAAAGCAACACCAAAATCAATCCAATAAATTCCGTCCAAGAACTAGATATTGCAGTAACCACCCTCACCAATACCATAAAATCCGCAATGGACAGCGCCAAATTAATCAAAAAAGTAGATATCCAAAACCCACAGGACCTTCCCCGAGATCTCAAAGACTTAATCAGAGAGAAAAACCGACTTCTTCGTCGCGCACGCACCCTTCAAGACCCCCATATAAAACGCGAAGCACAGACTTACCCAGGAAGTCAAAGACCGACTAAACGTACTAGCAAATTCCCGCTGGGAGGGAAAAATAAAGTCACTCAACCCCCAGGATAGATCACTTTGGAGAATGGCCAAAACCCTATCCCTCGACCACCAACGAGGCATGCCCCCAATTCACGGCGAAAGAGGAGTCGTCTACTCCACCCCCGAAAAAGCCGAAGCATTTGCTGACGCAATGCGGAAACAATTTCAACCAAACCCTCCAATCCCCCCCGACTCCGACTCCGAATCAGAGACCGACTCCGAGCCCGACTCGGACGATGAGAACTACGAGCAACTCATGCATGAAAGAGACATAAACCACATCTATAATAGAGTCACTAACCAAGTCGAAAACGACATTATCACCCCCACATCCCCCGAGGAAATCAAACGCATCATCAAAAATCTCCCAAAAAGGAAAGCCCCCGGTCCCGATCAAATACCGAATAAAATCCTTAAAATACTCCCCCGGAAAACCATTATGGAAATCGTTAACATTGTTAACGCAATGCTCAGACTGCGCCACTTTCCAAAGCCCTGGAAAAACGCAGACGTAATAGTAATAAAAAACCCGGACAAAATCCAACTTTTGCTGAAAGCTACCGCCCCATAAGCCTCCTTTCCTCCCTAGGCAAAATAGCCGAGAAAGTCATACTAACCAGACTTCAAACTCTAGTTGAAGAAATAAATCTCCTTCCAAATGAGCAATTCGGCTTCCGAAGCAGACACTCCACAGTCCACCAGGTAGCTCGCCTGGTAGACTCTGTAACGGACGGACTAAATAGGCGCGAAGCCGCGGGACTGATCCTCCTGGACATCGCAAAAGCCTTCGATAAGGTTTGGCACAAAGGTCTTGTAGCCAAACTCCACTTTCTCGGCCTCCCCCCAGGCATCACCAAACTCATAGCCTCCTTCCTCAAAGGCAGAGATTTTCAGATAAAAATAGGCGACTGTAAGTCCAACACCCGCCGCATCAGAGCTGGCGTTCCACAAGGTTCCCCACTATCCCCCCTTCTGTACAACCTCTTTACGGCAGATATTCCAAAAACACAGAGCACAGAACTAGCCCTGTTCGCCGATGACACCGGCATCCTAGCAAAAGCCAGAAACCCCCAGCGCATCCATATCGCCCTCCAGCGCCAAATGGATGCCCTAATCAAATGGTTCTCCAAATGGAAAATCAAAGTAAACGCCAATAAAACCAAAGGCATCCTAATCTCTAGGATTAGAAGAGGCCCACCCCAACCCATTCAGATAAATGGCCAACCCATTAACTGGGAAAACCATGCCAAATACCTCGGCATTACAATCTCCAAAAACTTGACGTGGGATCAGCACGTCAAAAACACCCTCCAAATAGCAAATTGCCGCCTCTCCAAACTCTACCCCTTAATAGGCAGAAAGAGTCCCCTATCCATTAAAAACAAACTTCTTCTCTACAACCAAACCCTAAAGCCGGTACTTCTTTACGGAGCCCCAGCCTGGAATAAAATTACCCTTAACAAAGCGCTCTCAGCAAAACTTCAGGCCTTCCAAAACAAGGCACTCAGAATATGCCTCGATGCCCCCTGGTTCATGAGGAACAACCAGATACACAGAGATCTCGAAATGCCCCTCCTAAAAACGGAAATCATCCGCTACAGCACGTCTTTTATACAAGACAATTTAGATCACCCAAACCCCCTCATTTCAAACTTTCTAGACTACGATCATGAAATACACAACACTCACAAAAAGATCAAAAACGTCCTCAACCAGTAATGGTACCCACTAATGCAGGACAGATGCATTCCCAGCATCAGTGAGATAGTCTCACTCCTCCCGCACATCCCTCCTCTCCCTATCACATCCCTCCCCATCCCCCTCCCACCCACTCCACAGCGCCAAATTATGACAGATGCAACTCGCATCAGTGAGCAGAGACTCACTCCCCCCAAATTATGACAGATGCAACTCGCATCAGTGAGCATAGACTCACTGCCCCAACTTTCAATTCAGATTAAATATTTTTTTAGATAAATGAGCCATAGGCTGCGCCTGTCTCTTAAAGACCCAAACAAACTATTGATGATGATGATGGACCCCGACATGATTTTAAACATTCATATTTAAAAGTGATGTTATTCTAAAAATAACGTACATATCATGATTTTGTTGTTATGGGAAAATATGAAAAATACAAAAGGTTAATTACACTAATATTACCTTTATTTCTATAAAATAAAATCAAATCGATATTTTTTTACCCAAATACTATACTATACTAATAATTACCAATATTCATCGCAGGCCTGGATTTGACATAACGGATAAAGATAAAGAGTTGATTTTTACATATTTTATGAATTTAATATTAAGAACATTCTTACTCGATTTACAGGATAAACCAATCTTAAATCAGCAAATAGCACATGTGTTGTAAAAAATATCATCATGCCCTTAGATAGTTTATAATGGAGATCTCTACAACTACAATTATGAAACAAAAGACGTCTACCCTATCTCTATCTCATTTGTGCTACACTTTCCAGCCAACCAAATAAATACTGTATTTGTTTTTCATACAACAAATACAGTATTTATTTGTTTGGCTGGAAAGTGTAGCACTGAACGGCACGAACGAACGTAGCTAATGTGAATCTGTAGAATAAGATAATTCTACTAAAATTTAGATGGCGCCAGTAATTTCTTTAATAAAAATACTATAGTTACACTTTTCGCCCGGCCAAGTAAATATTGTATTTGTTCAACAAAGAACAAATACAGAATTTGTTTGGTTGGGTGGAAGTGGTAGTGTATGTATGTCTTCTATCCTTTTTGGGTAGTCCCTGTCTAATCTAACGGGAGAAATCGCCATTATAGGTAGACCATTACTAATATGTATTTAACCATTGTTAATACATATTTATACCATTTTATTGATACTTTTATAGTTTAGAATCCATAAGTTTTCATTTTCAGATACAAAATGTCAAAAAGGGACGGATTTCGTCTTCTGATAACCAATAACATTCCAGATAATTAGGTTCTGCTACATATTTAACATCTAATAGACTATTAGTAATAGTTAACCAGCAGTTCACGGTTGTTTATGTATAACTGCACGACGTTTCTAGTGGTATATCAGCATTGACAGTGATATACTTGTAAATAAGGCTGACTTCAAAATTTTAATTTTGACAATGGCAATGTTTTTTGCGAGTTTTTTGTCTTGCTGATACGTTAATGTAAAAATTTGTTTACCCAATAATTAATACTAGACAACTATAAATTGTATTAAACGTCACGTGTCAAGTTTAATGTCACTTTATTTAGGGTCCCTAATTAACACTAAACTAAGAATTTAACCAACGCGTTGCTTTAAACGAAATAAAGTGTGACAACTAAATCTGACATTTCATTAGTCAGATTCCTAATTCTTATTAGTAAAGGTCGATTCAGGCATAATTATCACTAAAAACACTAAACTGAATTAGGAAATTAATAAATTAATAAAATTAAGAAACATAACCTCAAATTCTATAATAAATTTTCCGTGGTATGCAACAATTAAGATAAAGTATAAAATATAGCATAAAATAATGATTGAATCTTAAAATACACCATATAAAAAGAAATTCTGAAATACACAAACTTTAGTGCAAAATTTTATAAACAATCGTTATCCAAGTATAAAAATAAAAATGAAGATGGCGACACATCTGTATTTTAAAAATTCGTACATTTTAAGTGTTAAGGAAAAACACAGTAGTTACATAAGAAAATAAAAGCCACTTTTGGAGATAAGTTGGTTTTAAAGCACGATTTTTAGTCCCGACAACTGCAAATATAGTAATCTTCCTGCGCAATAGATATTGTTTTTTTTTTACTTATTCAGTCGTATTTACACATGCTTATTATCTATTTGGCATTTACCTTATTGTCGCATACCACGGAAAATTTATTATAAAATTTAAGGTTATGTTTCTTAATTATCTTAATTTTTTTATTCCTTAGTTCAGTCTAGTATAGTTAGTGATAATTATGCCTGAATCTACCTTTAATAAAAATTAGTTATGTGTTAATACAATTATTGTATAATGCAATCCTAACTATTGCTAAACTACCTATATTTGGTTAAAATTACTAAAGTTGTTATTTCTACCCAAACAAAACCCCAAATGTCAACTTCACGGCATAAAAGACGCTACTTAGTCAATTATGCCAGGCAGTGTCCCGCTATTATGTTAAACGGGAAGGAAAACAAAATCTGTCACGGTCCGTACTAGCCGAGTGTTTGTCTTTTGAAAAGACCGCCGGGGTCCTGGAAATAAATGTACTCGCGTAATAAATAGCCTTGGTGCAGGTTACAATTTAGGGTTATAAGCGATTTTATTACCCGGAATCAAACCTTCTGAGTACCAGTATACTGGAGGATCCAGAAACTTCAAGCGCTAACATCTCGGTTTTAATTCATCCACCCAAAAAAGTAAATTTTTCTGAACAGTCATATCGTCAGGTAGGAGTTATAAAGTTGTAAGTGCAATGCAAAGTATATTACACATAAAACATTATAATTCTGACATGACGATTTGTCGAGCTCACAGATGTCGCGACATATCGTCGGGACTGTCGACTGGGCAGACCCCTAAATACATAAAGGAATCAAAATACCAGCCAAACTCATTCGAGTCCCTAAATAAATATAAATTTTCAAGAGCCTGATCTAATCCCTGAATCAAAAATCGCTTCGCGTCATCCGTAAATTCTACCGACTAGTAAAAAAAGCTTCACTTTTCCTTAGTAAAACAATATACTATTTTCGGCGTAAGTACAAAAATATTAAATTAAAAAAAAAATGTCCGGATGATGGATCGAGATGTTGCGTGGTAAGGCACGAGGTACAAAGATTAGTGTCCTTCAGGGCCAGGTGTTAACTTATTTAAGCTTACAAAATATACTCTGCTGTTTGTTGTTAGTTACATGGGCATTGTGTTGTTGAAAGTTTGGATGATTTAATAATTACTAGTTTACAATATATATAAGTATACTTACATTTTCATGAATGTTGAGTTTAATTTAAAATATTGTACATACAGATAAAGAAGATGGATTATGGATTATTATTTTGTGACCTTTAGATTTTCTTTAAATTGTAATTTGGTACTATTAATAACTTATTAAGTATACCGTACAGCAGTTTAAAGAAGTTGCAAACTGATAACAAAATTCATCAAAATTATGTAGAAAAAATAAGTTATTGAGCTTTTAAGCTTAAAAAATATATATGATTTTAAGTTTAAAAATTAAGAAAAATTAAAAAACAGTTTACGCTTAAACTACTAGTAGTTTAAGAATGTATGTTAAAAGCTACAAATCTATTTTTTTTAACTGGTTTTGATTATGGACGTATAAAAAATGTGTGCCATCTTCTAAAATTTAGCAGCAGTTGCTAGATCGATAGCAATCAATGATTGCCAATCATAGTTACCAAACAATTTAAAATTTCAATTATTTAGCAAGCTTCTTTGGAACTAAGTATTATGCTTGTAAAATATGTAGATAAAAGTTTATGATTAAATATACACACACGCTGGTTACTATGTTTAATACTCGTTTCATGGAAAAGTAGATGAAAAAGTGTAGTGAAACGATATATCATATGCATAGGCGCCGACTTGGGGGGGGGGGGCGAGGGGCCATGGCACCCCCCTGGGATCGTAACAGGGGGCCTGGTCCCCCCTGGAAAATTGTCTATACTCATAATAAATCTTCAATTTCATAAAAATTTTCGCCTGTGGCAATAAAATTTTCTTATATCTTTGTGAAGTTCCAAATTATAACACTGGATACTTCTCATATAAAAAAAAATGGAGTTATTGCATTTTTCTAAAATTTTAACTGTCTTAAACCTAAAATATACCATCAAATTTGTTCAATTCCCCACATTTGTTTTAATTAAGATTGTAACTTTTTAATGTAGCTATTCGCAAAAAAAATTGCCTGTAGCGCCAGGCTCTTTTATATATTTAATGTTTTAAAATTAAAACTTATTGCCATGGTTGACAGTTATATCTGGTTGGCAGGCATATCTGGCCAATTTTTTTAATTTTGGCGTGACGCCAGATTTTTAAATTTATTTTTCTTTGTATATAGGCTGTAAACATGTGCGGTGAATATCTTTTTTTGAAATTTACCCCCCCTCTCCTCTAGACTGATTTCGTGGATCTTCCTCTGACATATACAAAAACCCAAATATCTTTTATACGATTTAAATAAAAATAAATCTCCGACATATCTATACAACAAAATTAAACCTAGGTCGGATGTACATAATGTAAATATACGCTTCAAAAATACTCTGACACTTCCCAAACATGCTTCTGAAATTTTTAAACGGTCATATTCTTACCAAATTACTAGTGTTATAAATAATTTAAATTTTACTTTTATTGGTCAAAAACTTTTATGGTTTAAAGCAAAACTGTTAAAAATCTTGCTGATGGAAGAAATCTATACCACGTAGATTGGTGTACTGTTGTCAGTTTGGAGGTGTAGGTGTTTTCTTTTTTTTGTGATTGGATGTCTCCATTAATGCTTTCTTACTGCTAAATTTGTAGTGTGTTTTATTTGTATTTCTTTATGCATAGTTGGTTGCTCACATATAATTCTCAACACGGTTAGATAGGTTATGTTATTGTTTAAGGTTATCTTTTGTGAACATTTTGTATACATTATACTCATACGGGTTAGATGTAAGAATAGACGTATGATTACAGGTCCTAGCCTGCCTGTAGTTATACGTACTAAATCTCGCCCATAAATTTTTTTTGTAATTTACTATTTACATATTTTTAATAAAGACCTTTATTATTATTATTATTATTATTTTGTGTTTCAAAATAATTTGCCCCCCCCCTGGGATTTTGAAAAGTCGGCGCCTATGATCATATGTGATAGCTACATCTAACTGCTAGCACGCTGTTACCCTAAATAATAATGGAGTGTTAAGTTATATGTTCTACTTTTCATTATTTTTTATTTTTTTTTACCTTTTTATTATGATAATGCTATTGTTTGCGCGTTTAGACTTTCTGATAGACATAATGTAAAGTAATGTCAGTACTTTACACATTGTAAAGTTTATAAAGTTTTTTTTCACTACTAGCTTTAGAACATACCATTATTTATCATGTTTGCAGACTGTGAAATCAATTTTCTTTACCTATAACAATAATAGCTTTTTCTCTCCTAGTAGAAGTAAATTTTATAAACAATTGATTTCTGTCACTTTAGATGTTTAAGTTATTTGTGCAATTTTTACTAATTAAGCCCAAGAAAATAGCTTTAAATAACTTTTTATTTATTAAATATAATTAATTATAATTATTACCAATTATTACAATCAATAATTAGCTAAATATTATGAAAAAAATTTAAAAAAAAACTAAATTTTTAAACGTCAGTCTAAAGTATTTATTTGAGCAAATGATCAAGGCTACTAGATTTTTATGAAAATTTCAAGAAATATCATTTCTGTTAATAATTTATTTTATTATTTGAAAAAAAATAGTTAAATAGTGCTAGTAGTGAAAAAACTATTATATAAACCACGGTAGAGAAGACTATTATAGCCTCGCACTCTTAAATCCCTCGCTGCTACGCAGCTCGGGATTTAATATGCTCGGTTATAAAAAATGTATTCTCTACCTTGGTATATAATTACAATTTTCTACCAATTCTTTTGTTTAATAAATCTGGTTGTTGTATGTATTTGACATAATTAAAGCGACCCACAGTGTTTCCAATATGAAAAATTAATGCCCATAGATACACTGAAAAAAAGGATCCTTTGCGGTAATGGCATATGAAATTAGGCCAAATGCTTCGCACTCTTGAATACGTCCAAAAGCGCCTTCTCTTAACATGAAAAAATAATTCACTTGTCAATATCTTTCTGATTCTTTAACTTAAAACTCTTTGATCTTGTGTGAAATGCAAGTAGTCTTGTCTCAAAAGAAAAATTCTTGGGCCAAAGTATTTAAAATTATTTAATTTTTAATAATCTTAAAACAAGATAAATGGTTTTTGCCTCAAATGCGCCAGGTTCAAGAGAATTTTAAAAATATTTCAAAAGCGACACTTTTCTTGGGACAATAAAATAAATACTTTTGTTTGAAGATACACATCTTTTAAGCTAAAATAATAACTGCCAAGAGTGTTGACTACTTTGAGCCAAGAACGTCATTTTTTTCAGTGTAAGGATAATAAATTAACAATTAATAAATAGGAAATATTTAACTAATAGTTTTTTATAAATAACATAATTAATATTCAATAATAATATGAATAGATATAATAAGAAATAATTTATTTTCGTGATTACTTTAATTAAACAATTAATATTATTTTGTACACTGAAAAAAAGGATCCTTTGCGGTAATGGCATATGAAATTAGGCCAAATGCTTCGCACTCTTGAATACGTCCAAAAGCGCCTTCTCTTAACATGAAAATATAATTCACTTGTCAATATCTTTCTGATTCTTTAACTTAAAACTCTTTGATCTTGTGTGAAATGCAAGTAGTCTTGTCTCAAAAGAAAAATTCTTGGGCCAAAGTATTTAAAATTATTTAATTTTTAATAATCTTAAAACAAGATAAATGGTTTTTGCCTCAAATGCGCCAGGTCCAAGAGAATTTTAAAAATATTTCAAAAGCGACACTTTTCTTGGGACAATAAAATAAATACTTTTGTTTGAAGATACACATCTTTTAAGCTAAAATAATAACTGCCAAGAGTGTTGACTACTTTGAGCCAAGAACGTCATTTTTTTCAGTGTAAGGATAATAAATTAACAATTAATAAATAGGAAATATTTAACTAATAGTTTTTTATAAATAACATAATTAATATTCAATAATAATATGAATAGATATAATAAGAAATAATTTATTTTCGTGATTACTTTAATTAAACAATTAATATTATTTTGTACACTGAAAAAAAGGATCCTTTGCGGTAATGGCATAAGAAATTAGGCCAAATGCTTCGCACTCTTGAATACGTCCAAAAGCGCCTTCTATTAACATGAAAATATAATTCACTTGCCAAGATCTTTCTGATTCTTTAACTTAAAATTCTTTGATCTTGTGTGAAATGCAAGTGGTCTTGTCACAAAAGAAAAATTCTTGGGACAATGGTTTTTGCCTCCAATGCTCCAGGTCCAAGAGAATTTTAAAAATATTTCAAAAGCGACAAGATAAATACTTTTGTTTGAAGATACACATTTTTAAGCTAAAAGAATAACTGCCAAGAATGTTGACTACTTTGAGCCAAGAACGTCATTTTTTTCAGTGTAGCATCATTTTTCAAAATTCGAGTATTATAATATACTTTTTTAAAGTGTCTGCTGGTCATGATATTTTTTTTTAAACCTCCATCCTTTTTTTTCTTTGGAGAACCATAAAAAATGAAGTTTTAACCATATAGAATCTCATAACACCTGTTACACGAACCGAGTTGAACCACGTAAAATTTGGATATTTAGTCGGTTAGTTTAACAGGTTTTATGAGGTTCTATGTGGTTAAAATTTTATTTTTGATAGGAAGGACAATCATCTTGGAATTTGATTATATGTCCATCTCTCTGTGTGTACAATGGAACTAAAAATTTTGGACGGTATTCATTGTACGCTGACCACGCCACTTCAATGTTTGACTCTCTAAATTCCTTTCGATTTTTTTTCCAAATTATGTCAAATCTTTAAAAACTTCTTTTATAGTGAACTATAGTCAACCAAGAATACATATAGGTGATGAGAAAGAGGAAGAAAAAACATATACAGTTAATTTGAAATATGTCTACGTGTACGGTTCTATAGTTTTGTTTATTGTTCGTAATTGTTTATTTAAATAATATTTATGTTAAATATAGTGTTTTAAGTATGCTAAGCTTGATAAAGTCTTGATTAAAGACGAAACGTCGCTAGTGCATAAAACTTAGTTTTTTTATTTAAAGTCCTAGTCCCGATATTTGTTTATTATTCTACTTAATTAAGCATCCCCTAATTTCAGGACTTGTGTGGGCTAGTAGTAGAGGGAACCACACACTTTAATTGACTTTCGAACTAATTTATAGGGAGTGTCCGCTTCACTTACGCCTTCGCCAAATTTCAATTATTAATTAACTGAAAAAGGCAAATCGGTGCCGGTGAGAATCGAACTCACGCTATTTTGGGTACCAAACTCGTCAAGTACGACGCGGTAGTCCACTACACCAATCCTCCCATATTTAATATATTAAGGACTTTTTAACAAAAAGGGGCTACAGAAAACAAATATATAAATTATTTAAATTATTATATTTTATTATTAAACTGGGTACTGGATTAAATGTATACAATTAAAAACAAGCTTTAGACAAAAGTTTTTGTAGTTTAAATTAAAAAGAAAGATGTTTTCCTTGTATAAAATTATTGCTTTTCTATTTAACACAGCAGTATGATGAGGGCAATTAAACGGTCTATTTTAATTAACTTTACATACAAAGGTTTATTAGTTATTAATAATATATTAAAATAAACCATGTATGTAATTATTTTTTTTTAATAATACAAGGATTTTTACTTATTAGGTACAATAGGTTAGTAACCTATACAAAGAGCATATCCTTGTGTGTACACCGGAAAAAAATCACAATTTATAATAATGATGATCCAAAAACAAATCTTTGTAAAAATTATATATCCTACCCATCAACACTGAAATTTCAACATTTTAGTATTTTATTTTTCGTCCTCGTACCGTGAAATTTCACCTTTAGATTAATTTTTGTTAAAAACAGTTAGTCCTACGTGTTACAACAAGAGTACCTTTTTTATGTATTTTTACATGAGGAATCATATACCAAAAATAAATAAAAAAAAAGTTACACAGAAAAAACTTTGGGACAAAAAACTGATAAGGCCCGCCCGTTTCGCACGCCCCTGGTAAAAATAAGTACATGAAAATAACATACGAAGATGGGCCTTATTAAAATTAGTTTACGTGCAAAATTTCGTTGCTGTATCTCAAAGGGTTCCTGAGTTATTAAATAAAAACCGAATTTTTTAGCCACTTTCAAAGGGGCGTAGATCTCTTACGACGCATTTTTAGACATATGTATGAGAACTTATTGTCATATTTTCTGATGTAGAATCACCCTTTAAAATTTCGGAACCTATTTCAAATACACCGTGTATAAAGATTGTAAAGAATTAAATTCTCTACAAATTTGTTACTCACCTTTTTTTATCGAGAAATAGAAAAAAAATGATAAAAACACAAAATCCAAGATGGCGGACAGTTCCCATAATTACATGGATGCGCCTTAAGTTCACGTCAAACCGAAATGTTTTCATTGCTATATCCAGGTAGATTTCACCTTCCCGCTTCTGGTCACCACCCACCGCTATAGTGGTTTGTTTACAAATATGTTATACTTCACCTCCTCGCAACCTCACCGCTATAGTGGTTTGTTTACAATTGGCTTTGTATATGTTCTACATAAAACAAATCAACATTAATGCCATATCTATGTATATATGATCTAATTTCCCATATAAAATTTATGAGCAAGGATGTGATTTCTTCATCTACCCTGCGGGAGACACTTAACTGCGTCAAAAGTTGTAACTTGTATTTTTTTTCTTAAATCAAATTTAATCTAAAGTCGTTGAACTATTTTCCTGTAAAGCCCTAAGAGTGTAATAACTCCGTTAACTTTAGATTACCTCATAATCTGATATCCAAGGCCCTCGTTTCAGTTGGACCTAATTTAACGACCATCTTAATGATAATCTTATCAATAGTGACAGAGTAACAGCTAGGGGACAACCCATTAAAAAGACGCGTCGCGGCGCTGATATGGGCAATTGCTAAATCAATTTTGATTAAGCTAAATGGTTTAATTCGAATAAGCACTTAATGTGGTAATTAGAAAATCTCATTTGGACTTTTAGCATACAGATTTCACATTTTGTAGTACAGATCTGTATCAAGTTTTGAAACAGTCACAAGCTACGTTTACAGTTCGGCGTTTGCCGCCGGCAGCACATCCCCACTATTCTGTAGCTCAGTTTTAACTTCAACGCCGCGGTGGTTTTTCTTTTGTCCGGCGTTTATATAGGTTATGTTTGTTTTAATTACTGGCAGAAGTTCTGCCGCAGAACATACTTTTAATAATTCGTGAGGTGATATCATCCTGATATAGTCGATGTATATTATAGAATAAAACTAGTAGATATTGTCAAACACCGACAGATATATTTAAAAAAGTATTAAGCTAATGCCTGATGCATTTCGAAATTTGATATTTCATGCTCAGAGGCTAAAAAATTTAAATTAATGTAGTATACATACATAGAACAGGTGCGAATTTACTTGTAAATAAATAAAATTGATATAAAATTACCTTGTCAAACATTTAACGTTAAATATACAATAAAGTATATAAAATTAAAATTAACTGCGAAGTTACGTGCAGAAATGAAACAAATGTTTTGACATTATAAAATTGATTGTCATTGAGTTGAAGGGGTGGTAGCGACATCTTTTGGAAACATTACTCAACGCAGGACGGATAAGAAAGACATCTGCTTAAAGCCTTCTTTACAGACGCGACGCAAAACCTCAGACGCACAGCCGCGAGGAACGCAGCACGCAGATTGATTCAGTTTAAGGCTGAATCAATCAACGCACCAGGCTTCCACGATCACACGTCTGTGCTCCCACGTCGCATTCGCAACTAATAAAAATTAAAACTAAAAATATATATATATATATATATATATAATAAATAACAATAATAATAGGCTTGTTTTGTCTCTCGAAAACTGTAGCCCCGAACCGCCCCGGAACGTGCGCACTCCCGACCGAGCATTGCGCAGTTGCAACCGCGCCGGCCCCGAAACAGCTCAGAACCGCTATTCCCGAGAAACAAAACAAACCCAACAACGCTGAAGGAACAAAAACGCACAGGTGTGGTTTAAAATATTGGCGAAAAGTATGCGAAAGGAACCTAATGTGAATGTTATATAATGCCACTACGAAGTAAGCTATTAAATATATTGAAGTTGGGAAATTTATACTGAATGTTAATTAATCTATCCGGGTCATTTTTATGTTTAATTAAAATTTCATATTTTTCGAGGTAATCAGCAGTGGCTGGTGAGGGACAACTGTGAAGAACTAAGAAATCTGAACTGTACTGATGGTTATGATCAAGTATATGTGACGCGAAATTCGAGTGAATATAATTTCTTTCAAAATCAATGCAATTGTTATGAATTTCTTTAATATGTTCCGAGACTCTCGTGCTGAAGGCCCTTTTAGTTAGTCCAATATATATACTTTCGCAGGTGGTACATTTTAGTGCATATATATTAATGAATACACAGCTAATTAGAACTTATTATTGGATGTGGAAAAAAAGACAAAGCCTTAGGAAAAAAAGAAGACTTTGTAAGAACATATCGATTGCGTAGAATGAAAAGCTCGTATATCGGTTTTCAATAAATTTGTCACTGACATTAAATGTCTTTGTCAAAACTTAAAAATGTAGGGGAGATTATATCACCATGTGCATATTTTTTTCTTGAAAGTCCTATTTTTCAAAAATAAATATATTTTACTTAAAATTTTGTCAGTATTCAAATTTGCTTTACATTTTGCTTTCCACCAAAATCTCGGAATACCTACTGTCCGAGAAGTAGTCGGAAAGCAGTCCTTGGATTGGTAAAAAAATCATGTTTTGTATTGCCCATTTTTGCGTTTTATGGCTTTATATGCAAAAACACATTTAAGTAAAAAAATCTGTCTGTAGGTCTGTCGGTACACAACTTAAACTATAAATTTCCCGATTCAATTTTTTTTTTTGGTGATTATCGGGCCCGCGGGTTGGGAAAGTTTTTGGATGAAAATCTTGCATAACTTGAGAGAATCCGTAATAAACCAAAGAAGTGCACTGAAAAAAAATCTACAAAGCTACGAAATACATACGAAAAACTATTTTATCGATAACACAGGACCACAAAAAAAAATAAAGTTAGTTTTTTATAATCCAAACTTTATTATTTTATTTTGGATTATTTTCGAATGATCACCCTACCCTGTATTACGCAATAGCATATTTCAAAAATGTTCCCGATTGTTTTCGGCGAAATAAGTATTTTTTACAATTATTTTAGGACAAAAATAACTATTTTATTTCAATTAACTTTTATTGGACGGGCAAAAATTCAATGATTTTTAACATTGCCTTTGCTTAATAAAGTTTAGATATAATATTCGTTAAAGAAGCTACCTTGGTTTTGCTTTTATTTATCGGTAATTAAAAAATTATCTGTGATGTCATCTCCCCTATAGTATAAAACTATTGACGTTCACATTCAATGTCAGTTTAAAAATTCAATATGTCAAAAAAATATCCGAGCTTTTCATTCTACGCGATCGATATCTTGATCTGAAAATATAATAAATATATAAAAATACTTTTGATAAATAAATTTGTAAAATGCCAGGTAATTACTGTAAATTTTATTGTTCTAGGGTAATTTATAAACTTTGTATTCAATTCTTCAATTTCTGCAGCATCAAGGTGAATTTGATAAACGTTGCCCGAAATAGGGCTTTTCAGATTCACAATTCATTATTAAAATAAAAAACCAAAAACATATCAGAAAACCTAACCTCACAAAACATCGCGTCGAAAAGCAGTGTAGTTCAAATATTTTAACTTCAGCGGCAAGTGTTGTTGGCAGAAAAGTGGGGTTAAAAAGACAGGGGAATACAACCAATCAGATGGCTAAACGCGCTCACGCCGGCTACAAACGCCGAACTGTAAACGTAGCTACAGATATTTAACACAAAATTAGTAAAATTAGTAAAACATAGGCATAGCGTTTTTAAAAGTTTTAACCTATAAATTGACGTTTCTTACATTTTTTTTTACATTTCTTAAAATTAAAACCTGCACTGAGAGCTCGTTACCGTAGTAAATACTAAACGTGGTTGTTACAGTAGTACTTAACGTTGTTATAGTTCTGGTTATTGTAACAACCAGTGAATGTAAACTAAACTTTGCCGGCTTACAAGTAAAAGGGACTTTTAATAGCACCGTAGTTAATTTTTGATGATCTATGTATAGGTAAATCGAACTAACTTCTAGTTGAACTGCCAAGGGAGTTATCCACTATACAAAACGCACCAGTTTGATTTTAATTTAAATTTTATCTAGCAATAGGCACTAAGTCACTTAGTTTTACTTGTAGATTATTTCAAATGTTTCTGCACTAAGCGACTTTCTAAAAAGAGTTAATTTATAAAAATATGATTGCTTGAATCATTTATATGATACAATATCGCGTTATTTATTGTACTAACAAACGCATTAAAATTTTAACTGATAGATTATTTTAATTTTGCTCTTAAATCCTTGGTTACTACAAAAATAACAAGAATATAAGAAAAAAACTAAAGTTCGCGGCAAGTTCGGGAAACATCCCTTAGAATTACACCGTAAAGTATTTTATCATTAATAATGATTCATTATAATTATTGACTTTAGGAGATGCTTCTTTGCCGGCACAGCCGATGGCCTCTGAAAACTGTATTAGTTATGGCATAGCAAGCAGTTTCATATAATTAATACTAATTAATTTTATTAATTTTGAAAACGTCCTTTAAACAATCAAAAAGTCCAAATCCCTCTTTTAAAAATGCATGTAAACATCTTGTTTTCTACTTTATAGTTATACATTACGTTTAATTAATAGAAGGGTTTTAATTTTAAATAGTTGTTTTTTATATTATTTCATTGACTTAGTGCTCTTTACTTGTAAGCCGACGTCGCGATGTGGGCCTACAAGTAAAAGGCACCAAGTCCATGTCTTTTTTCAAATTTAGTTGAATTACACTACTTTAATTTTTCTTCATTTAACTGCAAATGGGACATCATTATGTCCAAACATGTCATTGCAATTTGCGGTAGTTTTTTTCCAAAAACAATTATTACAAAAATTAAAAAACAACAATGAAAGTTAAATTTGTCAATATCTCAAAACCATGTTATTGGACTTAGTGCTCTTTACTTGTAAGCCGATGATATAGCAAAAACGTTTGGTATTTACTATGGCAAAGAGCTCTCAGTGTGTGTCTGTGCTTCGTGGAATTCTTAAAAATTGATAAATTCTTAAAAAGTAAGACTGGAATAGTATATTCTATAACTAGAATGGAATAGACAATATTCCGCGCGAGCGGAAAGTTTTTCATACGAGCCGGTAGGCGAGTATGAAGGTCCCGCGAGCGCGGAATGACTATTCCATACTTTTTCTTTGACTGCAAATATGAAACACTGTATGGCTTTAAACTGCGGACAAGGTTAAAAACAATATTTTTTGTGACTCGACATTGCAATGCAACAACACACATATTTTTAAATAAAGCAATTAATTTTATTTAATAATTTAATCAAATCAGTACTTAAAAAAGATTTTTATTCAATTTTAGCACATATTTACAAATTATAATGCAAAAATCGAAGGTTATGTCAGATTGTTGTGACAGATATCAGGTTTAAATATTTAACAATAGTTTTATTTTTTGAACTAAATTGATAAAAAACTGGTCAAATATTAAGAAAAACTAATAAACTTTATGTAATTTTAACGCAAAACTTTAAATTGCATTAAATTATACAATATTTCATGGCAAAATATATATATATTTTTGCTAATTTTGCTACAGTTTTCTTTACTTTTATAAACACGAGATGGAACTACATGTGCTCCTTCTAACACTCAATACGGAATATTCATACCGTATCTAGAGCTAGAATGGATTCATTCTGTGTTTGAAAGGTGTGTGTATTTGCTTACATTCTAAAGCAGTCGTAGAAAATAGTATATCCTTTAACTAGTATGGCATAGACAATATTTCGAGCAAGAGGAAAGTTTAGCATACGAGCCGTCAGGCAAGGATGACGTTTCCGAGAGCGCGGAACGACTATTCCTTACGTGTTATAGACTATACTTTTTCTTTGACTGCAAATATGTATGAGACAGTCAATGGCGTTTAACTGCGAATAAGGTTAAAAAAAATTTTCGTTGTCATAAAATATAGTCTGGTTAAAAGTAATTGACGTTTTTTTGGGGGCCTGTGTAATTGATCACATACACACGTGTACATACTTATTATAGGTGTGTATAATACACTTATACTCACACGTAAAAGGAATAAAAATAAAAAAGTTACTGGGATGTAAACCTAGATTTTTCTGATTTCAGAAAAATTTTATGATTTTCAGCGACTCACTTAAACAATGAAAGCTCGAAATATAGTTTTATTTTCCACTATAAATTTTATTTTATTTATTTTTTATTTTATATCTTCAAATTAAAATTTCATTGAGATGAAGGGGTTCTATAATGACGTAGGAGGTACGCCTCGAAAAATTTCGATGCGTTTTTATAATAGATATCGTCTGGTTAGTGTCTTTAATTATGTTAGTTTTACCGGCTGCGATAAGGAGGTGAGAATCAAGTTGCCTTAGTTTATAATACTCTTCGCAGCTTTAATTAAACAGAATAGTATCCTGCCAATTCCAAAAATCGCTTGCGGCGAGTTTTCTAAAGTACTAGTGCGCTAAAAACATGTTATGAAACGAGTGTTTTATACAATTTTTTCTATTTTGCTCTAAAATTTAAAAAAACTTATTTAAATTGATGACTGATTTCGGGATTTTTGTTTTGGATTGGCATTACACTATGTTTAAAATTCTAAGAACAAATGATATTTTGATATATTTTATAGTCATGTCTTCTCTTTTTTACTGCAATTAACCAAGCCACAATTTTAACATGGTAAAAATAACCTAAACACAAAATTTAAAATTAATTAATTAATAAATTAATTAAAATAAAATCAACTTTAAAGCGAAATTGACATTTGCACGGAAAACGTCAAGCGATAGGCCAGTTCTGTTGCCAACCCAAAAGAAAAAAAAGTACAGACCTCTTATGGGCCTATAAGAACACGCAAAATGCGTGTGATTATGAGCTTATAAGAGTCGCAAAATAGAAAATAGTATATTAAAGTTTCATAACATAAGTTTTTAGCGCACGAGTACAAGTTTAGAAAATGAGCCGCTTGCGGCGAGTTTTCTAAAGTACTAGTGCGCTAAAAACGAGTTATGAAAAGAGTGCTTTATGCGATTTTTTTCTATTTTGCTCTAAAATTAAAAAAAAAAAACATTTAAATTGATGACTGATTTAGGGATTTTTGTTTTGGGTTGGCATTACAGTTTACATCATGTTTAAAATTCCAAGAACAAATTATATTTTGATATATTTTATAGTCATCTCTTCTCTTTTTCACTGCAATTAACCAAGACACAATTTCAACACGGTAAAAAATAACCTAAACACAAAATTTTGGAGAAAATTAAACTTTGAAGTGACATTGAGATTTGCACAGAAAACTTCAAGCGATAGGCTTTTCTTTGTTGCCAGCCCAAAAGAAAAAAAAGGGAGACCTCTTATAGGCCTATAAAAACACGCAAAATGCGTGTGATTATGAGCTTATAAGAGTTGCAATATAGAAAAAAATTATTAAAAGCTATGTTCTTGAGTTTAATAAGTGAAAATTGGACAAAAAAACAGGAACATTTAAACTGACAAAAATCAGCAGATTTTATTATCTACTAGTAGAAAATTATTTGATTTTATTACTGTCCTAGGTGATAAAAATCAATTTCCCGAATTAAAAACTAGATTAATAATGCATTATAACGGTAACTTCTAAAGCTATTGGTGAAAAACAATGATATTTTCGTAAAAAAATCTAGAAAAAAAAGAAGGAAAAGTTTGAGTAACTCCAAATATTATAAGAAAACTATCATATATATATTCAAACCAATTTTAAAAATAATAAATTCGTAAACCAAAAAGTTATAGAATTATCTAGTGAAGGGTATACGGTGGGATGCGAAGTAATACCTATATTCACGGCTTGTTTATTTGTAAACGCTGCCGCGACAGTCTGAGGTTTTTTAAATTGGGAGATGCATTAAAGAAGACGATTAAAAACAACCGACGAATGAGATTTTTTTTATTAAATACATAATTAATTAAATCAAGGCGCCTACGACATTTTTAACTACTTTAATTTTTTGCAAATTTCATTAAAGTTGTAATTTTAGAGTTCTTACATTTTTTTAGATACTTTATGAATAAAAAAACATATGATTGTTCTAGGTACTTAGTGTAAAAAATGGTGGTGTAAACTTGAGATGGTACGGATGTAGAGTCCGCCACGACCCGCCGCGGCGTTAAGGAACACAATCGGTGTCATTTGTTGAACTTTACAATGTTCCAAAGTAGGTGCTTTTACTTCTAACTCCAACGCTGTGTAAGCTTTTTTCATACGTTTTGCATTCGACTACATTATAAGGCCTATCCACAAGCTTGCATAAGAACATAAAACTTAAGAATGCGATGCCGTGATTGGCTTACAAAATACATGGCGGCACATCAAGCCAATCACGGCATCGCATTCTTATGTACTATGTTGTTATGCGAGCCTGTGGATATGCCCTTAGCTAAAATTTTGACAATCGTTTTGAAATGCGCTTGTTTCTATACCTGTTAATATAATATTTCTAATATGGGAAAGTTCAAGTATTACGTAACGCAAATTTTGATCATTTTGGACCCCCACCCCCCCTGTAACCATTACCATTAGCATGGGCTTAACACTCCAAAATGACCCCCCCTAGGAGCGTTACGTAATACTTAAACGTTCCCTATACTACTAAAAATAATTTAATTAGAATTCCAAATTAAACAAAAATATATTGTTTTTACTTAACAGTCATATTAATTACACAGCCACACAAAAAAAAATGTGACCTGGGTTTCTGACCATGTTTCTATTTAACCCTATCACATCAGGATTTTGCCATAACCTCAAAAAAACCATAACACCGGTACACAAAAAAAAATAATCTCAAGTGCGGCAGACCAGACTAGTTAATTCTTACGTATTTTTGGTCGCTGAATCTGAATTCGAGGTCAGAATTTAAAAGTTAGCTTTGAAAATAGCGGATCCAATATGGCGGATTAGATTTTTTAAAGTGGCTCGGATTTGCATAAAACTTGGTACGCGGGTGTTTTTGGAGTCGCTGATTACGAATTTGGTACCAGTTTCCCAAAATTTAAAATGGCGGATCCAATATGGCGGATTAGATTTTTTTAAAGTTGCTCAGATTTGCTTGAAACTTGGTACTCAGGGGTTTTTGTTGTCGCTGATTACGAATCTGGTGCCAGTTTTTCAAAATTCAAAATGGCGGATCCAATATGGCGTATTAATTTTTTTAAAGTTTCTCGGAAAATTTAATCCGTCATATTGGATTTGCTATTTTGAATTTTGGAAAACTGACACCAGATTCGTAATCAGAGACCCCAAAAACCTCCGAGTAGCAAGTTTCAAGCAAATCCGAGCAACTTTTAAAAATATAATCCGCCATATTAGATCCGGCATTTCGAATTTTGGAAAACTGGCACCAGATTCGTAATCAGTGTTTCCAAAAACCCCCGAGTACCAAGTTTCAAGCAAATCTGAGCAACTTTAAAAATCTAATCCGCATATTGGATTCGCCATTTTGAACGCTAACTTTTAAATTTTGACCTCGGATTCAGATTCACCGACCCAAAATACATAAGAATTGAGCTGCCGCACTCGAGATTATTTTTTTTTGTGTGCCAGTGTTATGGTTTTTTTTGAGTTTATGGCAAAATCCTGATGTGATAGGGTTTAATAGACATCGGATTCGGATTCAGCAACCCCAAAAACTTATTGTAAACATAGTCAGAACCCCAGACCAGAAAAACAATTAAAGAATGCTTTTTGTGTATTTCGGAATAATATTTATTAATACCCGAGCCGACTTTCAGCTACCTATGTAGCCAACACCGCTCATGTCAGTCTACTATATACAGATCCCCTCTATACCGTCCAGCCTTGACAGCACAAAATTTTTTCGTGTCAAAATTAATTTTATATTTTCTATTTAAATGTCTTTGTTAACGTACTACAGTCCTATTTATTATTATTAATGTTTATTTTAAGTGTGATCGTGACGATTTTGTACGCCTGACAAAAGTAAGTCTACTTAACCTAACTTTTTTGTACCCCATCCTACAATGTTCTTACTTTTCAGGAGCCTTGAAAATGGCTACATAGGTAGCAGAAAGTAATAAATTTTATACCGAAATACACAAAAAGCATTCTTTAATTCCTACAAACGGTATTCACTGTCAACTCCAACATTTTATTTAGAAAAAAAATTGTGTACCTGTGTTATCTTTTCATTACAGTTTATTGTTTTTATTTATTAACTTAACGCGTGTCAAAGGCAATATAAAATACAATGTATAACATTTTATGTAAATAAATCCATCTATTGTTTGCTGAAGAGGACAATACTAAAGGACGAAATTAATATTTTGCCAACTCATTTATGTAAAATGTATGAATGACAAAATCACTTTAGTGTCTGTAAAAACGGAATCTGAATTTGAATTTTATACTTACCACCGAAACTTATTCTGTAAGATATTGTGTACTTTTCTACTAATTTTTATAATTCTCCAAATTTCCCAAATCAATGTCAATGTTTAGAGAAATCCTTAAATTAAGACAGGATATGAATTTACATTGAATTATTGGACAATGATTCAATATACAGGGTGTTAATGAATATTTGTGCCAAAAATATAGGGCGTATAGGAAATGCAAAAACAAGTATTCTTAGAGTTTTAGTTTTCGGGATACAGGGTTTTAAAGTTTTTCAAAAAAGAATTATTTTTTTGCATATCTAAAAATTGGTTTATTGAAATAATTTAAAACTTGGACTTTTTGGTATTTATCCTGAATAACCTTTTTGATTTGGTACTCTCAATAATAAGTTATTTAATCCAGTGGCGGAGATCTGGGTATGCGGTCACCATAATAAAAAAAGAAATTGCCACCCCACTGGCTTTAATACAAAATCTGTCCTTTTTGGTAGATTCCTCCTTGATTTTAAAAACAAAAACTGTTTTTACGCACTTCAATTCGGTGTAATTTGCAAAAAAAAATATTTGATATATCTGGTTCTGAACAAAAATGGGACAAATTCTTTCAAAAATATTATTTATATTTTAAAAAATGATCAAACTAAACTTAAAATAAACAAAAATAACTTTTTTTCTACAAATAAAAAAAAACATTTTTTTTTTCTTGAAATTAACTAACTTTTTATAAATGTATAGAGCTTTCTTCTTCAAAATCTCATAGTTCGATTTTTGGCTTTTTGAGGTGTGGGTTTTATTTTCCTCCATGGTAACTTTGATATAACTGGTTTTGCTCCAAAACGATTTTAATAGTTTTTGTTGCGTTTTAATTATAATATTTCTTGTTCTTTTTATATCAAATAAAGAAAAAATCTTGCTATTACGAAGACTTTAATAAAAAACTATATATGTAAAAAGTCCAATGTTTCGTTTTAATACAAAATGAGTACAGGAATCGATAGATTTCACGAGAAGATTTTAAAACCGTCAAAACATGATTTTGTGTAAAATATAAAATAAAAAATATAACTGGTTTTGCTCTAAGTACAAATGTGTCCAAATATATTTTTAACAGTGTAGTGCCCTGAGATTTTTTTATCAATCATGTAACCCAAGAACCTAACATAAGTCATATCTTCTGATATAAGTTCCTAACCAAAAATTCTCAAATTCATTTTATTCTTATTTAACTTCTAGGTCTGTAAATCCTGACGAGCAAGTTTATCTTTAAATTATAGTTATAAATATTTTTAAAAACTTTTATCTGAAAAAGCTTTGGCTTGATAATGATAAATTATAATAATTATTGTTCTAGTAATAAATAATGCAAGATATTATTATATAAATATTCAAGTTTCAAGAAATAATAAATCATTGATAACAGCATCTTCGGACGGTTTCTGCAAGTAGATTTTTTACAATAGTACAAAATGCAGTTTGCAAAACTTCTAATTTAGATAACAGAGCACTTTAATATTGTAGATAATGTTAAATGTCGATATATTTCAATACTTAATGATGTACATTTTACAATAATAAAAAGAATTGTAGTTAATAGATAAGAATTTTCTTAATAAAAAATATTACTATTATATTTTTTATTAGCTTTTTAGAAACTAATATAGGTCAAGTGTTAAAAAATAACAACCTTTAGCATATTGCGCTAAGGAGTCTTAATGTTTAGGTTAAACATGATTATTAATAGTTATTTATATACCAAGGGACTAAACTGGTTGTTTTAGTCCCGCTGCATGAGTGTTTCCTGAGAGAGCGTAGCGAGCGAGGGAAACAGAAAAGCAAGGGACTAAAACAGCCACGTTTAGTCCTGAGGTATATACACTATTTTTTGCAGGACCAAACATAATTTAGGTAGGTAGATAAAATTAAAATTAAAAACCATGCGTCTAGAATCGGTTGTTTTATTTTCGTAATTTAATCAAGATGCCTGTAAATTGCGAAATGTCAGTTTCCCGGCTATCGCGATTTCAATTGTTTTTTAATATGGTTGACACAAACGTCAAAAAAATGGACGAAGATGATAAATTTTAAGTTATGTATAAATTGTTATAACAATGTTATTTTTAAAGGTTTTCTTTGTTAAATCAAATAAATTGGTTTGAATCGCTAATTTATTACAAAACATCACGAAACCTAATTTTTGAACCAGCAAAGTACATAGTAAGTATAATATTTTAATATTATCAAGGTTGCCGTTATTTTTATTCCCTTGGGAGAAAAACGGCAAGTTTAGTTCCGAAAATGAAAGCGTAAAATTAGGTTTTAGTCTTGGTCGGGCAAAAAAAATATTTTAAAGTTTAGCTAAGAATATAGCAAGAAGCAAGAAAAAAGGATAAAGGAATTTAGTAACTAATTATAATTATTTATAGTGCAATCATTTATAAATGATAATTAAGTGCAAAATAAGGAACCATTTTTGTTAACAAGAACATTAAAATAAATAAGACAAAAATTACAAAAAGAACAAACCTGACCTAAAAGGTAAGAATAAAAGTAAAAAATTCGGGTATTAAAGAGGAATTTAAATACCCAGTTTTATTTTATTATAAGTTTTAATTAGTTTCAAGTTTAAAGAAATTCACATAGTTTTAATTTTTAAGAATCTTTAATTTATATGGTTAAACTATTTTTTACTACGTCTGTAACTGGTAGATTATTTAAAAACTAAAACTTGATTGGTCGATGTCTCAAATTAAAAACTCAAAACTTGGCAAATTCACTTTATATAAATTTATTCCATTTTGAAATAAAATAAAGCAAAACAGAATGACTTGCCATTAATAAAAGAGGAAGCAGCTTCTTTTATTGATTGTTCATTTGTCTTTCTGCTAAAATATTATCTATAAATATTAATATTATACGATTATCTTTACTTAAGATATAATAATTTAAATTAATTTTCACACCGTAATAAACCTGCTGACATTTTTGATTTATTATATATAGATTATGAAGTAGTGGTTGGCCATATAAAGTCATGGCAATCTTTGATGCATTTTTACTTAGCTCTAGAGACAAAGCATTCCGATTTTCCGCAGAAAAAAAGGCTAATTTTTATCATTCTCATCAAGTTATCATCCCAAGATTGATTTGGGGGCCGTAGCTCTTCAATGGACAGTTTCCATCGGTAGCAAATTATTTCATTTCAAAAGTCTCTAGACTCATTGTTCATAGCAAGGCGACTAGCGTGAGTTCGATTCTCACTGGCGTCAATTTGCCGTTTTCAGTTAATTAATAATTGAAATTTGGTAAGGCGAAAAGTGAAACGGTCCCTCCCTATAAACTGCTTCGAAAGTCAGTATAAGCCGGTGGTTCCCCTACTACTAGCCCACATAAGTCCTGGACTTAGGGTATGCTTTATTAAGTAGAATAGTACGAGGTTAAACAAACAAACAAACATTTTCATTTTGTATGTAGAATCCAAATTCGTTCACAGAACTTTTCATCTGCAATAAAATAACATTACTAATTAAAAAATCGATAGGGCAACGGATTATACAGACAAAATTTAACTAGAGCCGTTATACCTAAAATTCTAATAAACCATTATCACCAAGAACTTTTAACAGTATCTTTCGATAACGATCTGCCACGTTTTTGCTGTTGATGGTTAGACCTAGACCTTCTATCAATTCAGTGAAATTTATATCAGCTTTAGGATTACAGTGCAAAAGGAACTCGTTTGAAACCAGCTCTATCATCATCAAAATAGATGCGTTCAATGAAGCTCAGTGAAAGTCAGGAAAACGATAACTTAAGCTGAGTTTGGCTACGCTGAACAGCTTTTTAATCTGTCAAAAAAAAAGACGGGTACACCAAAGAAATTATTACACGACGCGGTTTTTATTTTAATCAATCGCAATAGAAGAAACAACGAGCTTGTGAGATTTTTTTTAGGGTATATATTTTCGCGGATTTTTTGACATAAAGCTAATCTCAGCGGTAGATTCGCTAGCTTACTTTGGCTGTGAGTGAAACTCAAAAAACAGCTGAAATTTAACAATTGACTTTGACAGTCTAACGCCCCAATAAGTTTCGCTTATATACATTGAACGCACCTATTTTTTTTCGTTTTTGACTGATGATTTTTATACCAGCATGCCATTATAAATTGCCCCGACTATATAATATAAATATATACATATATTAAATTAAAATCAGGTTTGATATTAAATCGAGGTGTCGATAAATTAATAATAATAAATTACCTACCTACAGGCTACCTAATTACAGCAGATTTGTTTAGGTAGGTATGTTTAGATTGCAACTTAATTTTAACTATAATTTTCATCTCGTGATCGGAGAATTTATATTTTACATAATACAAATAAAGGACTTACCTAATAAATAATGTGTAGTTACATCGGCACTTAGTGGTACTAAGAGTGCCGATGTATTGAAATCTTCGCCGAAAAGTCAAAATCTTTGACTACGTTTTTTTCACATTTCTCGACGTTTTAGACCATTCTGAGTCGAAATCAGTAAAAAAAAATTTTGCGTCCGTCTGTCTGTCTGAGTGTAAACCCCATTTCTACATGATATATCGACTTGCGGTTTTTTGTATATTGTTTCTTATCGTATTCCGAAGAGCTGATTAGATTTTGGGGGTATACGATTGGGGGTAAGGGGGTAAAAATAGGGTAAAACTCCTAAAGATAATTTTAAATTGGTTAAAAAATGTTATAAACAACGTTTTCCTAAAACGCATTGTTTTCGAGATATTGACGTTTAAAGCAGTAAAAGGTTTTTTTAGCATATCTCACATATTTATAACCCGATTTCAAAAAATTATATTTTAAATAAAAGCTTTTTTTAAGCCCTATAAAAAATGTTATGAATATACAGTTTTTTGCTAGAATATAATGTTTTAAAGATACAGAATTTAAAATCAAACAAAAAACCTAGTTTGAAATTTGCAAACTAGATGGCTCGTGTACAATAGCGCCGATGTTTTGACAGGGTGCTTGCAAGGTTTCATCTAGTTTATTATAAAAAGACCTACATTATTAAATTTTTATAGAAAGGTTTGTTTATTATTAATACTCGTCGGATCAAGGTGGTCATTTATCGAGGGCTGGCAAAAAAATAGAATAATTTTTTTTTTAGTAAATGAACACAATAAACTAAATAAAAGCTTAAAACCTTACCTATTTCACTAACTGGTCTGTCATGTCAACGATTTTATTTGAAATCTTCTTAATAGAACAGTATATAGCAAAATAATAATATTTTATCAAATGTCTATAATTTTTAATTTATAATTTTGTAATTTTTAATCTCCCTGAAGAAGAGTACACAATAATACTCGAAACGTTGGAAGAAATATAGTTTTTTAAATTTAAACGATTTTATTGCAAGGTGTATGTCATTGAAACATAAAAACACAATTATTTTTTTTTTATTTTTCAAAAATAAAAAAATAGTTATATAAAACATTTTACTATTCCTTAAAACGACTTTTGTTTGATTAACGCAGTCGTAAATATCAAACAATTTAATTTAGTTTATTAATTCAGATACCACTGTAAAAGGTGACCTCCTAGCGTTTAGGATTCAATTGGCGGCAATGTCCACCGTTGCATTGATTAATCTGCCCCCTATCGACAGCGTGCAATAGGTTCTTGAAACCAATAACTGCTTCCTTTTTTGGACTGTCGATAGGTTTATCCAGTCTCTGCTTTTAGCAGTAGATGTCGCTAGCTGTTTTTGCTTTTCCTTACAACGATTTTTAAACTCTATATAGAGATATATGGAAAGGATTTGATTTTCGTAGTTGTCCCTACTACCGATATGTGGCTCTGAAGAGTGCTAAAAAGCACGAAATCGATCAGTCACTTCGGAGGGACGACTGTGTTAATCAAACAAAAGTCGTTTTAAGGAATAGTAAAATGTTTTATATAGATTTTTTAAATTTGTAAATATCAAACAATTTAATTTAGTTTATTAATTCAGATACCACTGTAAAAGGTGACCTCCTAGCGTTTAGGATTCAATTGGCGGCAATGTCCACCGTGGCATTGATTAATCTGCCCCCTATCGACAGCGTGCAATAGGTTCTTGAAACCAATAACTGCTTCCTTTTTTGGACTGTCGATAGGTTTATCCAGTCTCTGCTTTTAGCAGTAGATGTCGCTAGCTGTTCTTGCTTTTCCTTACAACGATTTTTAAACTCTATATAGAGATATATGGAAAGGATTTGATTTTCGTAGTTGTCCCTACTACCGATATGTGGCTCTGAAGAGTGCTAAAAAGCACGAAATCGATCAGTCACTTCGGAGGGACGACTGCGTTAATCAAACAAAAGTCGTTTTAAGGAATAGTAAAATGTTTTATATAGATTTTTTAAATTTGTAAATATCAAACAATTTAATTTAGTTTATTAATTCAGATACCACTGTAAAAGGTGACCTCCTAGCGTTTAGGATTCAATTGGCGGCAATGTCCACCGTGGCATTGATTAATCTGCCCCCTATCGACAGCGTGCAATAGGTTCTTGAAACCAATAACTGCTTCCTTTTTTGGACTGTCGATAGGTTTATCCAGTCTCTGCTTTTAGCAGTAGATGTCGCTAGCTGTTCTTGCTTTTCCTTACAACGATTTTTAAACTCTATATAGAGATATATGGAAAGGATTTGATTTTCGTAGTTGTCCCTACTACCGATATGTGGCTCTGAAGAGTGCTAAAAAGCACGAAATCGATCAGTCACTTCGGAGGGACGACTGCGTTAATCAAACAAAAGTCGTTTTAAGGAATAGTAAAATGTTTTATATAGATTTTTTAAATTTGTAAATATCAAACAATTTAATTTAGTTTATTAATTCAGATACCACTGTAAAAGGTGACCTCCTAGCGTTTAGGATTCAATTGGCGGCAATGTCCACCGTGGCATTGATTAATCTGCCCCCTATCGACAGCGTGCAATAGGTTCTTGAAACCAATAACTGCTTCCTTTTTTGGACTGTCGATAGGTTTATCCAGTCTCTGCTTTTAGCAGTAGATGTCGCTAGCTGTTTTTGCTTTTTCTTACAACGATTTTTAAACTCTATATAGAGATATATGGAAAGGATTTGATTTTCGTAGTTGTCCCTACTACCGATATGTGGCTCTGAAGAGTGCTAAAAAGCACGAAATCGATCAGTCACTTCGGAGGGACGACTGCGTTAATCAAACAAAAGTCGTTTTAAGGAATAGTAAAATGTTTTATATAGATTTTTTAAATTTGTAAATATCAAACAATTTAATTTAGTTTAAAAAAATAGTTGTTTAAACTATGGAGTAAGGACATAATTGTAGAAATAGTATATTGTTTTACTGAGAAAAAGTGAAGCTTTTTTTTGCTGGTATGTAGAATTTACGGACGAAGCGAAGCGGAGTGCGGAAACTACAGACGAGTAAAAAAGGCACTTTTCCTGAAACATACTATTTTTTCTTCAAGCGTACTAAATATTATTTTTTATATTAATTTTTGCATTGAATTTATTCAATAATAAATTATGTTTTTTTTATTAAATTAAGTCAATAAAACACATTCGGAATAAACTTAAACCTTCATTAGCCCATTTAAAAAAAAATCGTAGGCTTAATCGTAGAGTTTTCGAGATTTTGATGGTAACTAGTCTAATGTAGCATTTGCAGTTTCGGAGAGATGCATATATTCTTCTTCAATCATTTTTAATCAATTTCACACAATCTCTAGTCAACGACCTGGCTACATAATAAACAAACATCTGTGAAGTATAGCTGTCATCAAAATTAAAGCGTGCTGCGGCCAGTGACGGTTTTGCTAGCTAACTTTTTTTTACGGCGTACAACAATGATCTCATTTTTTTACTGTAAAAAAATAGATCACTTCTATTTAGTGTGTTCAGTTATAATACATGAACGCTTGAAGAAAAAAATAATTAAGTAAAAAAGTACCTTAAAAAATATAGAATATTGTAGCTCTTTGTTGGTAAATTGACGTATTACAAGTATTTTATTATAAACAGCTTGTTGTTGTCCCTCTTATTGTACAATTGTGATATATTTATGTTACTAAGGTTTAAAAAAAAATCTAAGGTTATAAAGTTTTGCTTCTCTGTCACATAATCTATTTTTACCACGAACAACTGCATTGATATACATTAGTGTTATTTGTAAATTATAAGGAACTTTAAGGCTTTTCGTTTTAGTTACCAACATTTTGGTTATTCGTTTGGTATTTACCGTTTAATTTCGGAATGATATGGTTACGTACGGTTGAACCAATTTGTAGTAAACATGTTACCGTGCTTTGGGAGCGGTTATAGCGTTTTGGTTATGACTACATCTCTTTTCTAAAATCTTTTCTCTTTGTTTTGTTTAAAAGTTTGTCACAGAATACCTATAGTTTGGATTTGTTTAATATAGATAGGAAATTTTAATGGATTTATGTCCAGTAGAATTTTAAATAAACGGGTTAGTCTGTGCCATAACGAAAAATTCTGACGCCACCATAAACGAATAGGTTAAGGCATATCCTGAAGCTTGCATAAGAACATAAAACATAATAATGCGATGCCGTGATTGGCTTACAAGATACATGGCGGCCCATCAAGCCAATCACGGCATCGCATTCTTATATTTTATGTTCTTATGGATATGCCTTTATGTTTACTAGTCAGTGTAACCAAGACATTCGGATGCAATTTGAACCAATCTAATAATGGTAATTACCAAACATAACCATAACTTTGGCAAGCAATCGGAAAGGGCTTTTTATTATATTAGTCATAAAATTTGTTTTACTAGGTATTCTATATGATGGTTCCATTTCAAATGATGATCAACTAACACTCCCAGATATTTAATTTTATTTATTTTATCCGTTGTAAAGCAGTTTCAATGAAATTTTTTGTACAACTGTGCATATAAAAAACAGACTATAAAACACTTTGAACCTTTTTTAATGTACTAGTACCGTAAAGCCATTTTTTCCACATGGATAATGGTTTAACCTCCATTCGATTAATCATATTGTTTTTAAAAATTATTACGTTGTACCACTATAATGGTATGGCAATTAATGCCTCTAAATGCATTTGAAGAGTACCATTTTCATAAGGGATGGCTTGGTTTTTCTGGAGGAAAAAAAATGTAGGTTATTTACAAAATTGATATTTTTAAAAGATGTATTGTAAATTCAATACTTAATACTTTGTTATTGTTAAACTTATACGTGCACAATTAAAAGAAAAAACAAAATTTAAAAGGTGCAAGTTTGTCCAGGAGATAAACACGATAAACAAAATATATGAAAAAAAAATCATTCAAAATGGTGGATCCAATATGGCAGCAGTCATTATGATCGTAAATAATTAGTTTTGATCGTAAATAATTAGTATTTTGTTTCTTTCTGGAGATACAACAAACCAATACCGAAAAAAAACGTAAATTGTCGTTCTCCAATCCGGTTTTTCTTATATAAAACATTTGGAACCATTAATTAATTAAATATTAACACTTTTTTAATAGTATTTTTATTAAACTATTGTAAGAAAAATAGTTGAAACTGATCCAGCATAATGTTTACAAGATATTTAGAAAAAACATCTTAAAACTCAATTTCCCGAAAATGGGATTTTTGGAGATACGACAAACCAGTACTGGGGTAATAAAAAAAAAGAATCAGACGCCTTAGCCCGTTCGGATAGTTTTCTCATGACCAGTATTCAACGTAAACTCAGTTATGACTCATCAACGTTGAAAATAAACAGAAACATAGGCTTACGGAATAATTTTGCCGAATTATGAGGGAAATTTTTATAAATCGAAACATTTCACACAACAATATTAACTATACATAGTAACTATACATACGTACATATCGGTGTTTTTCAAAGAAAAAAACGACATTCGATTTTTATCTTTTAAGAATACGAAAGTTTTTAATTTTTATTTGTCGATAACTTTTTTTCCCACCTTACTCGTTTAAATGGAATCATTAAAAAAAAATCAAGATAAAAAGAAATAAAAATGAAAATATTTAAACCCTCGCCTCAACGCTAGAGTCGACGCGGCGCCTATGCGAGTACTGGAAATGGAGCTCTCTACAACTAGAATTATGAAACAAAAGACGTCTACCCTATCTCTATCTCATTTGTGCTACACTTTCCAGCCAACCAAATAAATACTGTATTTGTTTTTCATACAACAAATACAGTATTTATTTGGTTGGCCGGAAAGTGTAGCACTGAGCGGCACGAACGAACATAGCTAATGTGAATCTGTAGAATAAAATAATTCTACTAAAATTTAGATGGCGCCAGTAATTTCTTTAATAAAAATAATATAGTTACACTTTTCGCCCGGCCAAGTAAATATTGTATTTGTTCAACAAAGAACAAATACAGAATTTGTTTGGTTGGGTGGAAGTGGGAGTGTATGAATGTCTTCTATGCTTTTTGGGTAGAACTTTTGGCCCTGTCTAATCTAACGGGAGAAATCGCCATTAGCCGACTACTGATCATGACATTTACCTCTTATGAAAGTTCTACTGCTCATTTATTAAAAATGTGGACCAGCTTGCTACACGCGTTACAACAATAAATTATTAAATACACTCGGCTTAGGTTACTTTTTTTGCAAATGCATTCTCGAAAAATTTATTACTCGGTAGTCCTCTTTTTAGCATATGACCATATTTATAACAAAGATTGCAATCTCGGGTATACCCGATATTTATAATCCCTTCAGCCAAAGTTAATAGCTCCAAGTGCCAATTACATAAAACAAATTGTAACTTTTTAACTGCGGCTTGTCTTATTATTTATAAGGATTTTTTAAATACGGTGTGTCTTGTTTAAATTGCGAAAATTCCTGAATAATGTATGTGTGTAGTAGTTTTATTCAATATTTCAATATATTGTGTTTCGTATTTATATTTCTGTATTAAATATTTTTTACTCAATAATACTTTATATTGGTCGATTTTTTACAAGGGTATTTCCTCGTATTTAACTTTACCAGTTTTACCAACATGCATTCATTCCAAATTCCTTCCGTTTCATTCAGTATCCCACTATATAAATTTTGTACCCCATGGACTTTTTAATTTTTGTTCAGTGGCGGATCCACGGAGTGGGGTAATGTGGGTCATTAACCCCCCCCCAGGATAAAATAATTGTGTAAAACTTGTACCCAAGAAAAGCAGTAAGGGGGGCCAAAACGAGCTTTTTTAAGGTATATATTGCGTGTGCAAATGGACCATAGACCTTTAAATTCGTAAAAATTTTTTTTTTGTGAAATTTGGGATTGTAAAACTGTTTTAAAATTAAAGTGCGTAAAAAAATATCTGCGGCACTAGGGCTTTCTTGCATTTTTGTGAAATTTTGAATAATAAAACTGCTTAAAAATTAAAATAGATCATCAAGTTGTAAAAAATCGTAAAAAATTTCGTCTGCGGCTCTAGAGCTTTCTTGATTTTTTTGTGAAATTTAGAATAATAAAATAATATAATAATAAAACTAAAATAGACCATCAAGTTAGTTAATAATAAAATTAAAATAGCCCATCAAGTTTGTAAATTTTTTTGCCTGTGGCACTTTTTCTTTCTTGCGTTTTTTTTTTATTTAAGAACTTAAAAATTTTCGCGTGCGGCGCTAGCGCTTTCTTACATATTTCTGAAATCTTCAGTACTATTTATAAATTAAAAAAAAATCGCCTGTGACACTAGAGTTTTCTTACGTTTTTGTAGAATTTAAGAGTGAAATTTGTAAAAATTTTCGGCTGCGGTGCTAGAGTTTCTTCAATTTTTGTGAAATTTTAAATTATGATATATTAATTTTTATTTAAACGTTTCGTCAGGTCAAAGTTACAAGTTCCTATACGACTTTTTTTTTTGTTTTTGAGATTTCGGTATTTTTGGGTTTGGTTTGGACTTTTTAAAAAGTCCAAACCTAAAATACCAAAATCTAAAAAAAAATGTCGTACATGACCTTGTAACTCTGACCTAACGGTTTGGTTTAAAATTAAAATAAACCTTCGAATTTCTAAAAATATTCGCCTGCAGCGCTAGGGCTCTCTTACGTTTTCTCTTAATTTAAGAATATAAAATATTAGTTTTTGGATTATACCCCTCCCAGGACCATTTCCTGGATCTGCCCCTGGTACTATTCTACTTAATTAAGCGTCTTAAGTCCGGGACTTGGTTCCCATTGGTTTTAACTGACTTTCAAGCCAGGTTTAGGGGAGATGTCGCTGTTGTACCTGTTTCCTTCACCAAGGGATTGAATTGAATTTAATATCTTGGCCACCCGTCTAAAAAGGATTTTTTAATGGTCGTAGAAAAAGTATAGTATACTACTCGAGTTGTAAAGCAATTACCTACTTGGGAAAAGTTACGCACTCGCCGTTGCAGTGCACAGAAAAAACAGATTCCTTGAACCAAGGACACGTGTCTTTGTATATGTTCAAAGCCATATTCTCTTGTTTCAAGGCTGGCATTTTCTTGAACCAAAGTCAATGTCCTTGAATGAAGAGCACGGGTTTTGGAATAAAAATCCGCGCTCTTTATTCAAGGACATTGACTTTGGTTCAAGAAAATGCCAGTCTTGAAACAAGAGAATATGGCTTTGAACATATCCAAAGACACGTGTCCTTGGTTCAAGGAATCCGTTTTTTCTATGAATGGCGCGTGACTTTTCCATGCGTGCGTAATTGCTCATTTACAACTCTTGTAAAGTAATATACTGTTAACTGTAAAATTATTATAAAACAAGATTGCAATTGCTTGCATGAACGTATGATCTGCGATAATATAACGTGTATACATTAATTCCCATATAAACGGTGTTTCGTATACGTTTTGTATTCTATACGATATATCAGCACCATTTCAATAAATATATCTCCAGTTAATTACACGTAACCGTGTAAAAATAATAGATAATGTGTACGTTTATCGCGTTTCATCAATAAGAAAAGCCGTGAAGATAGAAATGCTTCGCATTCTATATTGTGCTCTTCGAAATGGATAGTGTATTGCATCTTTCCTCGATAAATTTTCCAAAATTATATTCTCTAATCTCAAGTGTGTAATTTATTTTTCCTAGGATCCCTTACACGGAAAGAAATTAGTGGGCTCTGCGCTATACATTATAAGATATTTGGTAACAGTGGCAAATTATAGTGATTTAAGCTATAGATTATAAGGGACACAATAACTAATAATGTTAAAAATAAATTGGAAACGATTATATATATTACAGACACGATTATATTTATTACAGGCACTATTATAAATTTACAGAAATTTTATTATATTATAAAAATTATTCGCACGGACAATAATTAAATCTATTTAAGCTATAAATGCCATACTATTTGTTATATTTTATTATTCACTAAACAATTAAAGTATTTCATATAAATTTTTACACTGACTGCCATAATTGTAAGAGAAAGCCTTGTATTTATATAATAAGCGATTATAATTTGCTTGGTATGTGTGTTATAGCGCTCCTAGCTATAATTTTTTTTTTCCGTGTATGAAAGTGACATGTAGCACACTCTTTTGTTCTTCAGAAAACGCCTTATATCATACTAGTTTGATATTTTTTTATCACCCTAGTTTGATATTCATGTATTTAGGTTTGCCTAATTTCACGTATGTAGGTTTGCCTTAATTTACGTTGTAGATTCTACGAATTTAGCTAAACTCGTTTAATATGCCATTTTCCACCTTTCATCACAGCCTTTTATGCTACGCTCGGCTATAAAAATTGTCTTTCATGGGAGGATTGGTGTAGTGGTCTATCGCGTCTGTACATGACAAGTCTACTAGCCAACTAGCGTAAGTTCAATTCTCACTGGCGCCGATTTGCCTTTTTCACTTAATTAATAATTTAAATTTGGCGAAGGTGTAAGTGAAGCGGACACTCCCTATAAAAACTGGTTCGAAAGTCAGTATAAGCCGGTGGTTCCCTCTACTACTAGCCCACACAAGTCCTGGACTTAGGGGATGCTTAATTAAGTAGAATAGTACGAGGTTAAAACAAACAAACAATTACTATTGATTTAGGGTAATTACAGACAATGTTGGAAATACTTTTACAGCAAAAGCCGTGAAGAGTATAATAATGTGTACGTTTATCGCGTTTCATCAATAAGAAAAGCCGTGAAGATAGAAATGCTTCGCATTCTATATTGTGCTCTTCGAAATGGATAGTGTATTGCATGTTCTCTTGATAAATTTTCCAAAATTATATTCTAATAATAAAAATAAAATAACTGAAGTTAATTTAAAATATGTATACGTGTAGGGTTCTATAGTTTTGTTTATTGTTCGTAATTGTTTATTTAAATAATATTTATGTTAAATGTAGTGTTTTAAGTATTCTAAGCTTGATAAAGTCTTGATTAAAGACGAAACGTCGCTAGTGCATAAAACTTAGTGTTACATCGGCACTTAGTGCTACTAAGAGTGCCGATGTATTGGAATCTTCGCCCAAAAGTCAAAATCTTTGACCACGTTTTTTTCACATTTCTCGACGTTTTAGACCATTCTGAGTAGAAATCAGTAAAAACAATTTTAGCGTCCGGTTGTCTGTCTGTCTGCCTGTCTGTCTGTCTGGGTGTAAACTCTCTAACTCCATTTCTACATGAGATATCGACTTGCGGTTTTTTGCATATTATTTCTTATCGTATTCCGAAGAGCTGATTAGATTTTGGGGGTAAACGATTGGGGGCAAGGGGGTAAAAATAGGGTAAAACTCCTATTTTTAGAGTTTTTTGTTTATAATTAAGGCAATTATTATTGTATTTGGTTAATTTAGCACTTACATAAAAGATAATTTTAAATTGGTCAAAAAATGTTATAAACAACGTTTTCCTAAAACGAATTGTTTTCGAGATATTGGCGTTTAAAGCAGTAAAAGGTTTTTTTAGCATATCTCACATATTTATAACCCCATTTCAAAAAATCATATTTTAAATAAAAGTTTTTTTTAAATGTTATATACAGTTTTTTGGTAGAATATATAATAATAATAATAATCTTTATTAGTCCATTTTGCTATAATAAAATAGATTGGATATGTCAAAATAACAACATGAATGTATACACGATTAAATTAATTATAAAGGTTATGTCCTTTTTTTAAAAACAAATACAAAATATAAACAAATATATAAATTAAAATACTAAAACAAAGTAGCTGCGAACTCTGAAAATTCCTCCAAGGAGTAAAGTGTTCTCTCTAAAAGTAATATTTTCAGCTTTTTTTTAAACATATTTAAGGTGGTGCCTTTTAAAGAGGTTGGTAGTAGGTTAAAATAATAACGGCCAGAATAATAAGGAGATTTCTTGTCAAATTACATTTATTTAAAACCAGAAGTTCTTTGTTTCTTGTGGAATAATCGTGAATGTTTTGATGTGTTACAAACTTATTAAGGTTTTTTTTTACAAAAACTAATAACTTATACAAATATATGGACACCACAGTTAAAATACGATTTTGTTTAAAAACCTCACGACACGAGTCTCTAGGGCCTAAATTAAATATTATCCTTACTAATCTTTTTTGTAAAATTATAATGTTTTAAAGATACTTAAAATCAAACAAAACACCTAGTTTGAAATTTGCAAACTAGATGGCTCTAGTGTACAATAGTGCAGATGTTTTGACAGGGTGCTTGCAACGTTTCATCTAGTTTTTATTTAAAGTCCTAGTCCTGATATTTGTTTATTAATTGTATAATTACTATTGATTTAGGGTAATTAAGGACAATGTTGGTAATACCTTTACAGCAAAAGCTGTGAAGAGTATAATAATGTGTCCGTTTATCGCGTTTCACCAATAACTTTCATATCACAGAACAATAATCATATATCGTAGGCGGTTTTATAATGGTTAAAAGATTCTTCCTTCGAGTGACCGCACCTAATATGGCTCCAGGTTAGATATGTAACAGACGATTTACAACAATAAATTGAATCCCGTAGCTTTTTTGTGGTTTATGTGTTTTATGCCAACACGGGATTTCATGTCCAATTGCCGTAATGAGACATGACGCGTACAAGAAACGGATAGAAAACATTTAAACATGATAAAGTCTTTAGTAAAAACATTTCCCATAGAAATTTTAGTTTTTACTGTGTGTAAAGCCGGTCCCACACAACTTGCCAAGTACAGTTGGACCCACAAAAAATGCAAGTTTTAAATATGCCAAAATGTCAATTTTATTAATTATTTTATAGTTTAAGTAAGATTTTAAGAAAGAAGTTAGAATAATTTGATATCGTCGGCTTACAAGTAAAAAGTCCAAAAACATGGTTTTGAGATATTGACAAATTTAACTTTTATTGTTGTTTTTTAATTTTTGTAATAATTGTTTTTGGAAAAAAACTACGGCAAATTGCAATGATATGTTTGGACATAATAATGTGTCATTTGCAGTTAAATAAAGAAAAATTGAAAAAAAAACATGGACTTAGTGCCTTTTACTTGTAGACCAACGACGTCGGCTTACAAGTAAAGAGCACTAAGTCAATAAAATAATATAAAAAACAACTATTTAAAATTAAAACTCTTCTATTAATTAAACGTTATGTATAAAGTAGAAAACAAGATATTTATAAATTTTCAAAAACTAGATTTTTAAAAGAAGGGTTTGAACTTATTGATTGTTTAAAGAACGTTTCCAAAATTAATAATAATAATTAATTAGTATTAATTATATGAAACTGCTTACTATGCCAGAACTAAGACAGCTTTCAGAGGCCATCGGCTGTGCCGGAAAGAAGCATCTCCTAAAGTCAATAATTATAATGAATCATTATTAATGATAAAACACTTCACGGTGCAAAACCCCTCAGAAATGCACTTTGAACTTAGTGTGGAGGCTTCAAATTTATTTTTGAAATATTATCTGATATTAAAAAAACCAATGCAAATGAAAATTAAATTATTACCTACACATCGAAAGTACACGTAAAAAGCATTGTCATTTTACAGGTAAAGTTCTGTTTCTCTGTTCTGTCTCTATTCCATCAACTTTAACATAGCAAAATTTGAATGCATTTGTCAGTACAATAAATAACGCGATATTGTATCATATAAATGATTTAAGCAATCATATTTTTATAAATTAACTCTTTTTAGAAAGTCGCTTAGTGCAGAAACATTTGAAATAATCTACAAGTAAAACGCACTAAGTTCACTTAGTGACTTAGTGCTTATTGCCAGATAAAATTTAATCAAAATCAAATTGGTGCGTTTTGTATAGTGGGTAACTTCCTTGGCAGTCCACCTAGAAGTTAGTTCGGTTTACCTATACATAGATCATCAAAAATTAATTACAGTGCCATTAAAATCCCATTTTTGCAAAAAAGTGACTTAGTGCCTTTTACTTGTAAGCCGACGATACATTGTCGGTTTATTAGTAGTCTCTAATAAGTTATTACAGATTATGCGTAAATGCGAATAATGTTAAATAACTAACTGGTGTTATATGAAGCAAAAGAAATGGAAAACTAGCAAATATAGAGGTTCCAGATCTGCAGAAGCAAGAAGTATCCCCAAGATGGTTATTTTTATGTTAATAATCCTTCTTTTTTACAAAATTAATGGAGAGAACAAGCTCGAAGCTTTTTTGGGTTTCTCCATGAATCTGTAGAGGAAAGTCGCCTAATTTCGGATACCATTTACAATGTATTCAATATTTAATACTCGGTATTACTTTTTGATATTTTTTTATATAACCAGATACAACTTATTATAGCGAACCATGATTTATTATAAAAGCAATTTTATTACAGTTTATTTTTTCCAAAAAACACGGTTAAACAGCGAATTTTTGTTCATTTGAAAAAGGGCTCCTAATTTCGGACATATCCGAAAAAAATTTTTCAAGAGTAGATCTGGATCCCATTGCTTATGTTTCTTGTTATTCCTTCACATTTAAAACGTAATTTAATCATTAAGCGATTTTCTACGAAATACTATAGGAACTATATTTTAGATTCCCAATTTCGAATATCTTAGTATCTTAGGTAATTTTCGTTTTTTCAAAATTGTTTATCTTAGTTTGTTGTATCATTATAAAAATAATAATTAATGGTTGGTTATCCTAAATAATAATTACCTTGCGGATATCCGAAATTGGGAATCAAATGCACAAAAATGGTCTATCCGAAATTAGGCAACTTTCTGCTTTTTAGATTAGAAATTTGTAAAATGTTTACGTTTTCAAATTGCTTAATTATGAATAGTGGATCAACTTAACTAACATCATAACTTACCCAAGACAGAATCACGAACTTTTATAACGATTATTTATAAAATAAACAAGCATAATAATGCAACTGAGCACAAAACTGCCATTTGCAATATAAACGATTTGTGCTGCCATTTAAAGGGGAGAAGCTCTACCGTTATCATATTACAGGACGGATTTAGTTTGACTTTTGGCTTCACATAAAAGTAGGTTTCTGTTTACCTTTGCAGACAGTATCTTAAATACACTACTATCCGAAATTTGGAAACCATCCGAAATTAGGCGCATTTCCTCTATACCAAATAATTAAATAAATAAATGTCGAATATTAAAATATTTAAAAAAATATATAATTAATAATAAACTAAAAAAAATTACAATATTTAATCATATAAAAAATTTAAACACAATATTTAGTAAATCTTATGGGAAATAAAACTTCGAATTTTCGTTTAAAAAAGGTTTTTTTGCTGCATAAAAGTTTCCAATGCGGCGGCGGGCGGTGGTTTTCGACCCAAGAAAATTTGTATCGTTTATAGCCTGCACCGCGTCTCGTAAAGGGTGTTCTCTTAAATAATTAAGTAAATTTTCACTTCCTTCTTCCCGAGATTGCACGCCTTTTAACCGTTTCCTCCTGAATCCATTTTTTCTTCAATCTTAACAAAACTTTACGAATCATTTAAATTTGCCAAGTCCACTTGCTCACATCCTGGTTCCAATAACCCAATAACTTGAGCTTTCTTAACATCATTTAATTGATGCATTTCTAATTATGTACTTAATTAAATAAATTAAATTAAATCCTTTATTGATTATGTACTTTATAATTATTATGAAAAAATTTGACAAATATTGTCAACATTGCATTTTCTGCATTTTCTATCTTGTTTTTTTTTTCGAATCCAACTGTACAGTTGATTTTAACAAAACTGGAAAAGTGGGGTTAAGTAAAATTTCATGTTTTCCATAAAATTTAGTTGTGTGAATGTGGATTATTTAAATGGGGTTATGCCTGTTTGAAAAATAAGGTTAGTTTAACCATGTCAAAAATCATGTTATTCTATGCATTTGTGTTTAGTAAATACTATTTGGATTTTGAAGCGTATCTCTATTGTTAATTACTGTATTTCTGCTCTAAAATATCCCTATTCTAAAATGTCTATTATTAAATCCCCTTATCAATATATTTTGTATTTAATAAACTTGTTTTAAATACATTTATTTTTAAAAACACTACTAGTATATTGGTCTTCTACAACTAGGTATTCCTCATAGTTCCTTAATTTAAAAATTATAATTATGGGTTTTTACACCAGTATTCTTGTTTTTCTGCTTTATTTCTCCCAATTTTAAAAAAATACACCAACATTTTTTGACTTTGACATTGATGTGGCAATAACAATATTGACACTAAATTTATTAACAAGTAAAAAATATTTGTCAAATGAAAGATAGTTCACAATGTAATTTTTTTTTATAACCCCACTTTTCCAGTTTTGTTGAAATTAACAACGAATATTCGGCCAGGTATATATTCATTTACAAATGGATAGGAAATCGGAAGTTATTATTCTATGATTTTAATTATTTCGGTTTTGTCCCCAGGCCATGATTTGCCTAAATCTAATTTATATATTTTTCTTACAAAAATTTCCTCACCATATATCGTAATATATCAAAATAAAAGATTCTATCAAGCATAACGGCCTTATTTCCCATAAGACTTATTTGGCATTTGATATATTACATCAAGTCCATATGGGGTATATATAAATTATTGGTACAAATAAACTCTTAATGGCGTGCCATGAATAACAAACAAAAAACGAAATATTATAGTATAAAAAACTTTTTTGTTTTATTTTAGATTGGTTTAGCAATATTTTAACATCAGTATTGATATATTGATACATTGATGGAATTTACTCAGGTTTATTTTAAGTTATAACTTTTTTCTATTTTGCGACTCTTATAAGCTCATAATAACACGCATTTTGCGTGTTCTTATAGGCCCATAAGAGGTCTCTACTTTTTTTTCTGTTGGGTTGGCAACATACAAAAGCCTATCTCTTGACGTTTCGCGTGCAAATGTCAATGTCGATTTAAAGTTTAATTATTTAGAAAATTTTGTGTTCGGGTTATTTTTTACCGTGTTAAAATTGTGGACTGGTTAATTGCAGTGAAAAAAGAAGAGATGACTGTAAAATATATCAAAATATCATTTGTTCTTAGAATTTTAAACATAGTGTAAACTGTAATAACAACACAAAACAAAAATCCCTTAATCAGTCATCAATTTAAATGTATTTTTTTTAAATTTTAGAGCAAAATAGAAAAAATTGTATAAAGCACTCGTTTCATAACGCGTTTTTGGCGCACTAGTACTTTAGAAAACTCGCCGCAAGCGGCTCGTTTTCATAACTTGTACTCCTGCGCTAAAAACGTATGTTTTGAAACTAGTACTTATATACTATTAAGAATTCACCTAACATATTTTAGTTTTTAAAGAATCCACCAATCACATACACAGTTTTAATGTCTAAGAAACGTCAGAATATTTTGGAATAAAACTCAATTTTTAGGTTAGAATTCAAGTTAAAACTACGTGTGTGATGGGTAGATTCAAGGCGTCCTTCACTGAAATCCTTCAGTAAAGATAAATTTCTTTAAAATTGTATGAAAAATTATGACTGAATTATGACTCTATCAAAAATTATGTATGACTGAATACTTATTATTTCCATTAATCGAATTGATCCATTAATGAAAATTATTTTAATTATTATAAAAAACATAACACAGCCACACAAAAAAAGAAAAAGGTCAAATACATTTTTTGAAACCATTGTATTCCTATGTATTTTGAGGTGCTTAATCCGAATTTAAAAATAGCACCTTATACGATTAGTTTTTAAGATAACCTCAAAAAACGTAATGGTTCCCAAAAAAGTTTTTTTAACTTTTTTTTAGCCACAAAAAAAGATCAAGATTTTTTTTTGGAGACCATTGCATTCTTATGTATTTTGAGGCGCTGAACACGAATTTGAGGTCAAAACACTTTTGTATTCCTGTAGAAACAAAATTTGCTTATAAAATCGCTTGTATTCCAATAATATAGAGGAATAAACCATTATTTTGTTCTCGTTAATGACACGTCAACGTTACGGTTGTGTAAATTGGGCCTAGTTATTTCGCTTACGACGCATGCGTATCTTACGTTGCTATGGACATTTCGAGATTGTTTACAAGCGGAAAGGTTTAAAATAACTATACCTTAAAAAAATAAAATTTAGTTCTCCGCATGAAAAAAAGTCTCCGACGAAAGGGGGAAAAATCATTCGCGCTCTCTTCTTTCCGTCAAGAGCATTACAGCGTGCCTACAATGGGCCTCACACTTGCACACACATTCCAAACATATTTCCCGTAGCCACTGATCCGTGCGTCAAACTATACTATGGTTTCATAAAAGTTATTTGACTTTTTTTTGTAGCTGTGTTATTTAACAAAAAGTACCCTGTAAAAAAAAAGTTTTTTCACTACCAGCCTAAAACCACATCTTTATTACTGTTCTTTTCATTGGTAGAAATATTATTTCTCTACCTATAACGTCAGAGGTTCTAAAAATAATGAAATTTCACCATGGTTAATAATGAATTTTTATTCAGCTGTTTTGGCATCTGACGTTTCACTTAATTATTAAATCACATTGCTATTTACAAGTGTCTTTAGGCACCAAATTTATTTATTGCATGATAAATTAAAAAATATTAACTAAATTAGTACCTATAAAACATGTTTTACAAAAAACACTTCGAAAAGTGAAAATCATTGGTCCATCATATTCAACCATAGATTATACAACCCATATATTACCGTAAGAATCATAGATTACTAGAGGTACAACCCCCATATATTGATTTTTAAGGCAATAGATTCTACCTCACAGTTTTCGCCTGTCCCATTATTTCTGGGGGAGTACCAGAATCATCACTTTACATTTCACTTTCTATTTTTATATATTTTATTACACCTAACACGGAAACACTTTCTAACTTAATAATTTTAGCAGATCACAAGAAAATTTCTGCCAGAAATGTCAAGTTATTCTTTGTTTTTTTAATGGCCGCGAACGGCCAGCGTGATATTTTAAATTTATAAGCTTTTTTATTAAATATTAGTAAAATAAATAAATAAATAGCTAATTAATTGTACTGGTAGTGAAAAAAATACTATATTTTCCACGTGAGTGAAGATTTAACATTTTAGACCGCGTCTTGCGGACTTCGCGCTAGCGCGCTCATCCCGCAATTTGACGCAGGTCAAAAATGTTAAACTTCTCTCACTTGGTAAATAATATACTATTATTGTTTGCCATAAGATCAGTATGTAAGTTATTCTGAACCGACATGTTTCTGTATTATAAATTAAACTTATTTATACAAATTGAAATTAATTAATAATGGCCAAGTATAGTAAAATTACTTAGTAAACTAAGTTACTTTTACATTAATTTAGATTCATTTTTAACGTGTAAAATTAATGTGTTATTAAGTGGTCATAGAAAAATTACTATTATTTAAAAATATAATTTTTATATGACATAAGAATTGATCATCTAATAAATATTCAGCTACGAAAAATTAAGAAGAAATATGGCTTTAGCCGCATAAATCTTCCAATATGACATTTTGGAGGTATAGGGGCGTTATATCAGTAGGAAATAACAAGCTTTTATAAATGTTATAACCGTTAGGATGGAATATATTATCAGAAATACAAACGCAAGTAAAGTTCATAAAAATATAAATTGTACAAAAGCGCATTTGTCTTTCGGTTACTTTTATTGCACTTTTTTACGTAGGCATCTATGTATAACCCCAGGGCTTTTGCCTTTAAAAGCACAATTGCACTCGAAATATATTAGATTGTTCTTGTGAACGGTGAATACTATATCAAAAGTTAATAATTGTAACTTTAAAACTTCAAAGCCTTATTTTTAGGTGGCTTTATCTTTACTGTCCAAAAATTAACACTAAACTAGATAAAACGTTGCAAGTACCCTGTCAGAACATCGGCACTATTGTACACTAGAGCCATCTAGTTTGCAAATTTAAAACTAGGTGTTTTGTTTGATTTTAAATTCTGTATCTTTAAAACATTATATTCTAGCAAAAAACAGTATATAACATTTTTTATAAGGCTTAAAAAGAGCTTTTATTTAAAATATAATTTTTTGAAATCGGGTTATAAATATGTGAGATATGCTAAAAAAACCTTTTACTGCTTTAAACGTCAATATCTCGAAAACAATGCGGTTTAAGAAAACGTTGTTTATAACATTTTTTGACCAATTTAAAATTATCTTTTATATAAGTGCTAAATTAACCAAATACAATAATAATTGCCTTAATTATAAACAAAAAACGCTAAAAATAGGAGTTTTACCCTATTTTTAACCCCTTACCCCCAATCCTATACCCCCAAAATCTAATAAGCTCTTCGGAGTACGATAAGAAACAATATGCAAAAAACCGCAAGTCGATATCTCATGTAGAAATGGAGTTAGAGAGGTTACACCCAAAAAGACAGACAGATAGACGGACGCAAGATTTTGACTTTTCGCCGAAGATTTCAATACATAGGCACTCTTAGTAGCACTAAGTGCCGATGTAACCAACTAAAATAAGGGTCACTTTTTATTCAGAAATTTGATAGCGCCACCCAGTAATTTTCTTAAATTAAATCAATAAATTAATACTAATTAAAATTTAAATGGTTAAAAAGTTAACAACTGTCTCTTAATAGTTATATTTAAATACTTCTTATTGTACTTACTACTCTTAAAGTATTTTTTACTTCAGTTAAGGCCATAAACCACAGTAACCAATTTTTGCACATGCCTTAACATTGACAAATCCTACCATTTTATGTAATTTTTATTTGGTAATTTTAACCAGGGACGTGTAAAATGGGGAGGCGATGACACTTTTTTGCCACAAACTTTTTTAACTGTATTTTTTTAACATTTTCTCAATAAAATATAAATTTCTAGTTAAAAAAAAACACATAAAAAAGGTCCTCCTAGTATAACACCATAGAACCAACCGTTTTCGAGAAAATTGCAGTTAAAGAGATTTTTTCACGTTCTGAGCATCAAAAAATAGAAACTAAAAAATGCGCCAATGCATTAAAAACTTTAAAAAAGTTCCCAAGAAAATTTTTAAGGATTTTTTTAAATTTTAAAAAACATATTATTTTTACTTCGTTAACCAAGTTATTCGCTTCGACAAATTGTTTTAATCCTAAGTAAGCAGAAATATAGCTGATAAAATAGACTCGATGGTGTGGGGTAAACGTGACTTGCAAGATTAATTTTATAAAGTGCCAATGTGTATTTTTTATTTTATTTTTTTTTTTTTTTTACACTGCAAAATTGACTATTATAATTTATAATTTACACAGGTCAACAACTGGAAAGGGAACGTTCAAGTATTACGTAACGCAAATTTTGATCATTTTGGACCCCCACCCCCTGTAACGCTATTTTCCTATACCATTTACATGGGCATAACACTCCAAAGTGGGTTCTGTCAATGGATTCTGACTACTCAATGCCTAGATACTAGCCTAAAAACTAAAAGTTTTCTTCTGCACACCGTTTTCGAAAAAATTAATCCCAAACTTTATAAAATAGACAAATTAATTGGATTTTAGATTTTAAGCTTTCACGGCCATTAAGATATAAAGAACTTTCACTTTCGGGTTTAGACCGTGTTAATGGATTTTCACTTTCCGACGTTTCGTCTCTTACTACTAGAGACATCTTCTATGCTATTTGGCCCCATGGCATGGAAAGCCTTCAAGGTTTTCTAAATCACCTCAATTCCCAACATAAATCTAGTCGGTTTACGATGGAAATTGAGAACAACGGATCACTTCCCTTTTTGGACGTTTTGGTTTACAAAACGGAAAATGGCTCAATAGGACACTCGGTATACAGGAAGAAAACCCACACTGACAGATACCTAAACGCATTTTCACATCACCATCCCTCTCAAAAACGCTCGGTAGTTAATTCACTTGTTCATAGGGCTTTCATGATTTCAGACAAGAATTCCCTAGACACAGAACTCCTTAAACTAACCAAAGCCTTGACCATGAACGGTTATACCAAAAAAGACATTAATAAGACCATATACAAATACAGAAATCCCAGACCCAAACAACAGGACAATAGTGACAATGACAGACAGACACAAGTTATACTTCCCTATGTAAGCGGTATCACGGATAAAATAGGTAAACTTTTGAAGAAGTCAAATATTAAGCCTATACTTCGGTCCAACCAAAAATTAGGTCAATGTTTGACTTCAACAAAAGACAAAATACCATTGAGTTCAGAAGGCGTATATAAAATACCCTGCTCCTGTGGTACGGTTTACATAGGTGAAACTAAGAGAAAAATTTCTACAAGACTTCAAGAGCATGAGCGCAATATAAGAAAGAAACAAATTTCCTTATCGGCAGTAGCCGAACATGTACATGAAACAGGTCATAAAATCAATTTGTCTGAAACAAAACAAATATTAACAGAAAACAGAAAAATGCCAAGGAAGATACGGGAATAGATAGAAATCATCAAGCATCCTAACAATATCAATCGGGACACTGGTTACCACTTACCTGCAATATGGAAGTCTTTGATAAGAAAAACCTCGTCACGGGTGAATAACCACAACTCGTCATAAATAGTGACACAAGTTGATTCGAAACTTAGTTTCAGATTAATCCCTGAAGATGTCTCTAGTAGTAAGAGACGAAACGTCGGAAAGTGAAAATCCATTAACACGGTCTAAACCCGAAAGTGAAAGTTCTTTATAAATTAATTGGAGTTTTAAAAAATTACACAATATTTTTTAAAATCAGTGGCCTAGGGTTTCTGATACCAAAAACGATTTTAAAAATTTAAAACTCAAAATAACGGATCCAATATGGGGTAGAACTTTTAAACATTTCAATATTTTTTGCCGAAAATTGGTGATTAAGTATTTTTGTGATCGCTGAAACCATTTAGAAAACGACATATCGCCTTGTCTGTTTTGACGCCATATTGGATCAGTCATTTAGACTTTTTAATTTTTAACATCGGATAAAAACGATACTAGTACTGTCAACTTTTAGTGAATACATGTACTCATTTGTTTTTAAAAATGGCGATTTCAAACGCTACTTGTTTTTTGCGGTTAATTAAGTTCCAGAAAACATTTTACTTTATTATTAATAAAAAAATGTTTATATAATAAGAATTTATACCATGTTAGTAATTATTATTATTATTATTATTATTATATTATAAAAAATAACTTCTCTACCTTGGTATATAATTAATATTAATGAAAAAAATGACGTTCTTCGCTCAAAGTAGTCAACACTCTTGGCAGTTATTCTTTAAGCTTAAAAGATGTGTATCTTCAAACAAAAGTATTTATCTTGTCCCAAGAAAAGTGTCGCTTTTGAAATATTTTTAAAATTCTCTTGGACCTGGCGCATTTGAGGCAAAAATCATTTATCTTGTTTTAAGGTTGTTAAAAATTAAATAATTTTAAATACTTTGGCCCAAGAATTTTTCTTTTGAGACGAGACCACTTGCATTACACACAAGATCAAAGAATTTTAAGTTAAAAAATCAGAAAGATCTTGGCAAGTGAATTATATTTTCATGTTAAGAGAAGGCGCTTTTGGACGTATTCAACAGTGCGAAGCATTTGGCCTAATTTCATATGCCATTACCGCAAAGGATCCTTTTTTTTTCAGTGTAGTAGCAGTATTTAATACGGTGACGTATTCTCAGTGTAGGACGTAATACGACCTAATATTTGTATTAACCCCAAATCAAAAGAACCGGATCAAATTAAATCCGACACTGCCGTTTTTCTCTCGCTCCCTAATGACGTACAAACTATCCTGCGGTAAATTCAATTTACCAGCCAAGACGTGTCAAGAATTCCTTATTGCCCTGCGGGAGTCGAACAAGAGATTTACTTTAATTCATAAAACGGGATGAGAAAGATACGCGCGATTCAACTTATTGCGTCAAATTGACATACATTTCCGAGCTCTAAGGACGAAAACCACACAGAAAAATATACTGCCCAGTAAAAGAGCTTTTCCATTGTTCAAAGAAATTAAAATTTTTGTACGAATAGAAAGTTTTCCCAAAATCAAGGTCAATATCCTTGAATGAAGAGCGCGGATCTTCATTTAAAAACCTGTCTCCTTCATTCAGGGACATTGAATTTAGTTCAAAGAAATGCTAGCCTTGAAACAGGAGAATATGGCTTTGATTGTATGAAAAGATACGTGTCTTTGGATCAAAGAATACTTTTTTCTGTGCAAGTATTACACTGGAAAAACGATTTTATCAATTTTTAGCCGAGTACCTATTGGCTGTTATGGTATCGATGCTAAAAATTCGTTGCCTTCATAAATAAATTCAGTATATCAACGAAATTTCATTAAACCAGTTTTAGATTATTATAAAAAGTTCTCACATAGTAAAAAGAAGGATTCCTTGAATCAAGAACACGTGTCTTTCGATATGTCAAAGCCATATTCTCTTGTTTAAAGCAAGAATTTCTTTGAAAGATATTTTTTATTCAAAAACCCGTGCTCTTCATTCAAGGATACTGACTTTCGTTCAAGAAAATTCTAGCCTTGAAACAAGAGAATATGGCTTTGACCATATCGAAAGAGACGTGTCCTTGGTTCAAGGAATGCTTTCTTTTCTGTGAACATGAAAGTCTCTGACTATGATATAAAAGAATTTCTAAATAGTTTTGATGAATTTACGTGAGATATTTATTGAAGATTTTTGATCCCCCTCCCTATATAGGGTTTGGTATGAACTTCTCATCGAAACATCTTTGATAACCCCTCTCCCCCATAAAAAATGTCACGTAATTTGTGCACGACGCCTTATTTACCATAAAAGACATACCAATTATGTCATTTAAAATGCAAATCATAAATTCTACACAAGTTTTCATCGAAGCATATTAATATTTAAAAAACACCCCACAATAAGAATTTCATATAGCATAAAAATGATATATGCGGGCTTAATATGTGCCGCTTTATTGGTATTTATATTAAACGATACATAAATCAATTTAAAATTTCATATTAAGCTTTAAAGTATTTTGATACACTATTAAAAAAAATCTTGATATTTAAACGCACTTGTATATTTCTCCGCATGAAAGAAAGTCTCCGACGAAAGGGGGAGGAATCATTCGCGTCAAGAGCGTTATAAGGCGTGCGTGCCTACATCGAGCCTCCCACTTGCACACACATTCCAAATATATTTCCCGTAGCCACAGATCCGTGCGTCAAACTAAACTTGAAGCAATTATAAGTTCAATTATCATCTAAAAATTGTTAATTAAAATATTTATCGAATCCAATCATAAACACTGAAGTTAAGGTTAGTTTTTCATTCAAAAATTATAGCGCTACCTACTAATTTCTTTAAATTAAATTATATAAAACATGTTTTACAAAAAACACTTCGAAAAGTGAAAATCATTGGTCCATCATATTCAACCATAGATTATACAACCCATAGATTACCGTAAAGATCATAGATTACTAGATCTACAACCCTTATATATTAGATATTAGATATTCAACTCGTAAAACGACAATGTTTTATAGGTTGCATATGCCTTGCTCCAAGCCTTGCACAATTTGCGCAGCACAAATAATCTGGTCTTTTGTTGATATAACCTTAAAATAAAATTGTTTATTTTTTAAAATCACATATTTATTAACAAAATTTAACAAAATTAATTAGTAATTTTGTAAACTACTTATAAAAATTATAGTTAATTGTACAATTTCGGCAAGACATATTTATATGAGCAGGTGATGTTATTGGTATATTTATTTCTCTTTTTTACTGTTAAATTATTATGTGTTGAAGTTCCTGAGTGTTCTGTATGAATTTGTATCAAAGATGTGGGGTACTGTGGGGTTTTCCGTTTCATTAAAATTAGTAGGCAGAGTTGTATTAAAGAGGATATTGAAAAAGAAAAATTAACTAAAGAAAGTAGCTTTGACATTAGTAAAATAAATAAATAAATAGCTAATTAATTAATTAATTACTGGTAGTGAAAAAAATACTATATTTTCCACGTGAGTGAAGATTTAACATTTTAGACCGCGTCTTGCGGGCTTCGCGCTAGCGCGAAATTTGACGCAGGTCAAAAATGTTAAACTTCTCTCACTTGGTAATTTACCAATGGTAAATAATATACTATTAATACGTTACATACACACATACATTTATAGAAAACTCAAAACCTTGAGGTCATTTTTTGAAAAACAAACATGGTGTTGGTCGGTCTGTTTTTATTTTAAACCCTCCAATTTTAGATGATAAATAAAAAATTTGTCTGAGTTGAAATAGTATATTATTTACCAAGTGAGAGAAGTTTAACATTTTTGACCTGCGTCAAATTGCGGGATAAGCGCGCTAGCGCGAAGCCCGCAAGACGCGGTCTAAAATGTTAAATCTTCACTCACGTGGAAAATATAGTATTTTTTTCACTACCAGTACAATTAATTAGCTATTTGTTTATTTATTTTACTAAAATTTAATGAAAAAGCTTATAAATTTAAAATATCACGCTGGCCGTTTGCGGCCATTAAAAAAACAAATGAATAACTTGACATTTCTGGCAGAAATTTTCTGGTGATCTGCTGAAATTATTAAGTTAGAAAGTGTTTCCGTGTTAAGTGTAATAAAATATATGGAAATGGAAAGTGAAATACAAAGTGATGATTCTGGTACTCCCCCAGAAATAAGAGGACAGGTGAAAACTGTGACGGAGAATCTATTGCCACAAAAATCAATATATGGGGGGTTGTACCTCTAGTAATCTATGATCCTTGAATATGATGGACCAATGATTTTCACTTTTCGAAGTGTTTTATGTAAAACATGTTTTATAGGTACTAATTTAGTTAATATTTTTTAATTTATCATGCAATAAATAAATTTGGTGCCTAAAGACACTTGTAAATAGCATTGTGATTTAATAATCAAGTGAAACGTCAGATGCCAAAACAGCTGAATAAAAATTCATTATTAACCATGGTGCAATTTCATTATTTTTAGAACCTCTGACGTCATAGGTAGAGAAATAATATTTCTACCAATGAAAAGAACAGTAATAAAGATGTGCTTTTAGGCTGGTAGTGAAAAAATTCTATTAAACTTTTCGTTCCCCCAACCTATATTAATAATAAGTATATAAATTATTTTTTAACAGTGTAGGCAAATATGTTACTATTTGTACGTTTGTATACCTGACCAACCACAATGGACGGAATTTGAGTCACGATCTTATGAAAATGTTATAAACCATCGATTACATTGTTTACATGACGGTTTACAAAATGCACAATATGCGGGACAAAGTTCCCTCCTGAGAAGAAAAATATGTGCCCACAATGAAAACTCATGTTTATACGTAAATATTTCAATATAGTGTAAACCGGACTCGAGTCACCCGAGACAATAGTGTTTCTTTTGCTTTGCGGTTTCAGGATTATTTTTTATTTTTGTTATAGTTTACATACCTAAAATTTAATAGCTATTTTTGATAAAGCGGGTAGATCTCTAAAGTACTAGTGCTGACTGATTTAGGGATTTTTGTTTCGGGTTGGCATTACGGTTTTCGCCATGTTTAAAATTCTAAGAACGAATATTATTTATAGTAATTACTTCTATTTTTTGTTGGTCTAGTCACTTATTTTTTTTTTTATTTTTTTTTGGTTGGCTATGTACAGCCACCCAAAAAAAATATGTGCCAGAGACTAGACCAACTCATTTTTATATTATTGGGGTCGCTGAAATCAAATCTGAGATCAGAATTGCTCCATCAGGTCACAATTTTTTTCTACACTTAAAAACATCTGAATTTAAGGAATTTTCGCACCCTTTTTTTAAGTTAAAAAAAATTGCGATCTGATAGAGCAATTCAGCGACCCCGAAAATATAAAAATGCATTGGTCTAGTCTCTGGATATTATTTTTTTTGTGTGGCTGTGTAATAGTAATTGACTTATTTTTTTTTGTAGGCCTTTATAATAGTCTCAAAATAGAAATAAAAACAGTTTGAAACTTGATTGGTGCTTGCTTAAAAATTAAAATTAAAATAAAACTGGGTAAATTCACCTTAAGGGCCATTCCAGCGTTTCGGGTGTTTCACTATTACATATTAAAATTGATTTTATTAATATTAATTGCACCAACAGATTGGTACACGTGTGCTACAATTAGACTAATATACCAGTTAAACAAGATGTGAAAACCCGAAATAAAATTTTAAAAAGTTAACGAAAATATTGGCAAAATTTGCCGTTTCGGGTGTTTCATTTGTTTGCAAACAAAATGAATCGCCCGAAACGGCAAATTCTGCCAGTATCTTCCTTAATTTTTTTAAATTTTATTTCGGTTTTTAACAGCTTGATTAACTGGTATATTAGTCTAATGGAGCTCTCTACAACTAGAATTATGAAACAAAAGACGTTTACCCTATCTCTATCTCATTTGTGCTACACTTTTCAGCCAACCAAATAAATACTGTATTTGTTTTTCATACAACAAATACAGTATTTATTTGGTTGGCCGGAAAGTGTAGCACTGAGCGGCACGAACAAACATAGCTAATGTGAATCTGTAGAATAAGATAATTCTACTAAAATTTAGATGGCGCCAGTAATTTCTTTAATAAAAATAATATGGTTACACTTTTCGCCCGGCCAAGTAAATATTGTATTTGTTCAACAAAGAACAAATACAGAATTTGTTTGGTTGGGTGGAAGTGGGAGTGTATGTATGTCTTCTATCCTTTTTGGGTAGAACTTTCGTCCCTGTCTAATCTAACGGGAGAAATCGCCATTGTAGCACACTTGGACCAATCTATTAGTGCAATAAGTATTTATAAAATCCGTTTCAAGGTGTACTAGTGAAACACCCGAAACGCTGGAATGGCCCTTAAGATAATAAAATATTCAGAGAAATCTTATATCCTCAGAATTAACATATCTAGAAAAGAAAAATGTACGATTTTAATTATTCATACAGAAGAAAAAGAAAATGACATAAATGCAATATCTACATGATGGATGATCTCCACATTGAATCTTCAATCTATTACGAATCTCCACACTTATCTCAAGAATGCATTATTCTACTTTCTTATGTCAATATCAAAATTTCTTGCTCTGAAAAATATGTTTCTATTTTATGAATATGTAGTATAATTTATATAAATTACATGTTATGCCATTAAAATGTTAATTATATACAAGATAGAGAATCCATTTTTTATAGCGAAGTGTATTATATCCTGAGATCGGGGGATATAAGAGTACGAGGCTATAATAGTCTTCTAGCACATTTATTCTTATTAATTTAAAATATATCAATAATAAAGTAATATTAATTTACTTACTAAAAGTTGACAATTCGTAAGTATTTATTTAATAATGTTTTATACTCTATTATAAATATGTTTGCCATATTTATTTTTTATCAAATAGCAAAATATTGCACAATTTCGTCCAATACAAATTATATGGAATTAAAAAAAAATAAGTGACATTTATCAATTGTTTTGAAAATTATCTCCTACTAGTAGAGAACAAGTTATTATTGCTCTAGGTGCGGAGGATACACTTTTTGGATTAGAAACATGATAAATAATGGTACGTTCTAAAGATAGAACTTAGTGAGAAAAAACGCGTAAGAGATATTAGGCAAAGATTAGCACAGAAAAATATTGTTTTTAATTTAAAGAAAAAATAAGTACGTTTGTGAAACCTGGATTTTAGAGATGGCACACATAGAGAAATGTTTACTAAAAATAAATTAAAAATAAATTCGTAATATTCAGATCAAGTGGCTTAAAAGTTTGTACATTTCCTAGTATGTTAAGTACTTAAATCAAATGTTTTGCTTTACTGAAATTGAATACGTATCTTACTTGGACTAACAGTGCAAAAGTGCTTGGTTTGAATAATAAAATTTCTTGTAATAAGTTTTAAAGAAACTTAAATGAAAGATGGAAAATAGATATTTCATATTAAAATTTGAGGTTTTGAGCTAGAAGTTAGAAAGAGGGTAGGCAGGCTTAAAATAGAATACAACTCACAAATTAGAGTACTAGAGAGATAGGTGTTAGGGTAAGTGAGAAGTTTGCCTAATTTCGCAGTAAATTCCCACTTACCCCAACACTGTCTTCCCTAGTTAAAACATCCTAACTAACATTTTTGTCTTTTTCGGCTTATCTGCATGTAGCGGTTGTTCTATGCCATATTTATCTATTCTCCAGGGTTCCCACCAGTAAGGGAAATCAGGGAAGTCAGGGAAAAGTCGGGGAAATTGAAAATGAAACCTGGAAGTAAGAGAATTTGGCCAAAGTCGAAAAATTTAGGAAAAATAGCAATTTTAGTTAGGACGTTTTAACTAAAGAGGGCAGAACAAACCTACTTATTCCTAGTAATTATCGTATAATCGTTTTAGGGAAATACATGTATTGGCTAGGGATTAAATGGAGAGCTGTGTTAAACCAGTCTTAGGAGTCCCAAGTTAGGACTAAATTATTAAACAACCTGAGAATAAGGACGAAAATTAATTTCCAAAAAAATATATGGATCAATCTGTATTCTAAACAGCAAAAAAATAAATAATAATAATAATTATAAAAAAATAAATTATAATAATAATTATTTACTAATAAATATAAAACAGACATAAAAAGAGTTGCTGAACCAATTACAAGAAAGAATTGCATTAGCACAAATAAATAAAAAGGTTGGTTGGCCATGAAAGTCATAGCAATGCTGATTTATTTGATACAAGCTGTGCCTAAATGCGAACACCTACTGGCGCAAATTGCCGGTCAGGCACATTAAAAAAGTTGAATAGAGATTTTATAATTTTGTGCCGGATGATATGTGGGCACACTTCATCAACTTAATTTGTCATTTAGAATTCTAATTAAAGTCCTTCAGTAGTGATTTATCTGGTATGAAGCCAACACGGGAATAAAGATTTAAGTTTTTTTTTTGTTGAAAATTTTGAATAAAAGCATAATTACAATTTGTAAGAAAATTATTTTTAAATCTAAAATTCTGTAAAAAAACCGGACCCTTTTTAAACCGTTATAACTTTTTTGTCCTTTGACCGATGTGTACCAAATTTTAAATAAATGGGCTCAACATATATGTGAGAGTCGGTAGATTATTTAATTTATTTAAAACATTATGATATTTTTCAGTAAGAAAGCTTTTTCTGAAGGGGTTATTTTAAAGCCGTGGGGATTTTTTTAACAAATTTTTTAACAAATTACCTCTAATAATAAAATCTCAAAATACTATAAATAAATTAAAAAAAAGTGTTTTCAGATATATTTGCGATATAGAACCTTACACGGTCAACGAGTTTTTTAATGCGTAAAAATCCGTCTCCATTTTTTTTTACATGTAGATTTGTTGTGCCGCTTAATTGGTGTTTTTTGGAAACTTTTTAAATTGTTTAAATTATTTTAAATTTTGAATTGTTTAAATTATTTGTATAAGTCACCTTTTGTAATTTATTTTATTTACATATGTACTTTATTTGTTTTTGATCTTTTTATGTTAAATTATCAGGCAATAAAGTTTTATTCTATTCTATTCTATTAGAGCAAAATGTTTTAAGTGATAATTTTTCGTCTGCATTATGTTAAGTGACCTTCCTTCAATAGTTGGGTATGTAAATCTTTTAATTTCAAACTCATTTATTTATTATAATTATTTTTCCGGGCGGCTACAGATATTGTAAAATGGATTTTTAACATAAAAAAAACCTGATTGAGTAGGCGGTATTGATATAAAATTAATTTTGACATATCTCAAAAATAGTATGTCAAATTGAAAAAAAAAATTAAATCAATAATTGAAAAACTAACAATAATAAAACTGCATTGCGGATTTTTTTTTAAGAATATGTAAATTAATATATTTAAAAATAAAATTTTGTAGACAAATAAGAAATAAGTATAGTTTTGGCGAAAACGAGAAAAAACACTTGTGTTAAAAATTTTAATGTAAACCAAAATATCAGAACATGGAATAATTACTACAAGAACCTGTACCATAATAAAATATGTATTATTAGAAACCAACCAAGATCCTGTACCATACTAAAATATGTATTATTAGAAAATAAGGCGGTATTTAGAATAATTTTATTTATTTGTAATAAAACAATAATACATTAAATGTAAATTTTGCTTTTTTCATTTAGCAAATACTCCTCTTGATTTATTTCTTAATTTTCATGTAACATGGATCCATGTATATTTTTACATATTTTGATTCAGAAATCAATTATGAGAACAAGCATGTATCACTTGTCAATTTTTGACAGGTCATGTCATTTTTTATTTAAATTTTTATTTTAAACTTAGAGTGTCTTAAATTAGCTTATTAGCTTAATTATTGGTCTAGTATCTTCAGAAACATACTTTTTTGATTTTTTTTTACCAAAACTCTAAATGTGGTGGGCTCCTAAAGGTTCGAAAATTATACTTTGGTCCTTAAGTAATTTTTGAAACCGAATTTTCTTGCGAACATTTTGATACCAAGAACTTGGCATTAAAACACAAAATATTTAAATTGAAGATTTAACTAAAATATGACATGACCTGTCAAAATTTGACAAGTGATACATGCTTGTTCTCAGAATTTATTTCTGCATAAAAATATACAGGGTGTTCTATTTAAAAAGTTCGATTCATTTCCAGCGAAACCGGAAGTGTCAAAAAAATTCTATGTCAAAAAATGTTAAATTATACATTATATAGCTTCTGCCAATTTCAAGATCCCACCTAAAAAAGTAAAAAAGTTAAGGGGGGTGAACCACCTTCCTGAAACACCCAGTATACCATACTATATATAGTATAGTATAAAGTCCAAATCAATATATAACTTCACTGCTTGTTGATATAAGTGCCCGGAGTTATTTTCTTTTTTAGAATATACAGGGTGATCCATAACTGGCATGCCAAAATTTAAGAGGTGATTCTAGATCCAAAAATATAAAAAAAGTTCCTATAAAGGTTGGTCCGGAAATGATCCCTAAGGGATCTAGGGCCCTTTAAAATTGTAATAAAAATAAGGTTTTTAATTAATAACTCGGGTACCGTTTAAGCTAGAGCGGCGAGCTTTTGCATGTATACTAGTATTAATAAGGGCAATAAGTTTATGTTAATTTATTTTTTTAATTTATCCAGAGGCGTGCCCAGACGAACAAAATATATGAGGCTTAAAACATTTTTGCCCCAAACTTTTCTATGTGTATGTTTTTTGGATTTGTTGTAAAAAATATAGATTTCTAGAGTAAAAATACATATAAAATATCATATAGTGTAACACTGTAGGAGCAACCGTTATCAAAAAAAAAATGCAATTAAGAGGAAGTAACATTTTGTGCCACCAAAAACGTTACTTTTTAAAAGGCTATTACTCCTTTAATATTAAATTTAGGTGATTTGGTGTATAATACTTTTTTGCTCAGTTTTAAATGAAGAATCACGCTGCAGCATTAAAATTTTATTGGTGCTTTTTTTTGTTCCCCATTCAATACGTCATCTTCGAAGGGCCGTAGCTCCCTTAGGGCTCATTTCCGGACCAACCTTTATAGAAACTTTTTTTCATATTTTTGGATGTAGAATCACCTCTTAAATTTCGGTACGCGAGTTCTGGAACAGGCTGTATCTTATTTAAGGACCTTGATTTCCTCTAGTGACTTCGTACATACATTCAAATATACTTTATATTAAATCACACTGGAAATGAAAACGGAACTGCACATTGCCGACCATGTACATGTACATGTACATTATTGCAGAAAATTAATTATTTTGTTAATTAGTCTGTTGTAAACTAGATTACCATTGTAATAGATCTATTAGGTACATGTATTGGTATACAGTGGCGCGCCCCGGATGTTTATAATTAGTTAGCAACTCCGGAGACAACATGGTTGTTCTTTTATTCTCATTTTCAAGTGAGCCAAGCCAATATTCTTACCTCACTTTATACCGAAAATGAGAACAAAAAGAACATATTTAGCTTTCCCATTTTAAAAATTTTCAAAATTTCGGAAAGCATTGTATTCGTGCAAAAAATTTCAAACATTTTTTTGCGTATTTTTGCATTTTATAACGTTTTATGTCCATATAAATCAATTTCAAGCAAAAAAAAATTGTCGGCCGGTCGATCGATCGTTCTGTGCGGAAAAATCTTGTCAGCACGATAACTTAAGAACACTTTAAGCTAGAGACTTGAAATTTGGAATACAGGTATGTTACCAAAAGTTCTCGTTCGGGATTGTTTTTGGTGAACATTGGGGTGCGGCAACCAAACTAAACCATATCAAACCAAACCAGACCATGATATCGGTGACAACAATCTGACATAAACTTCCATTTTTTGCATTATAATTTGTAAATAGGTGGTAAAATTCAATAAAAATCTATATCTATAAAATTATTAAATAATGTTAAGTATTTTACTTTAAAATATGTATTTTGTTGCATTTACAATGTCTAGTGACAAGGAATATTGTATTCAACCTTGTCCGCAGTTTAAAGCCATTCGGTGTTTCATATTTGCAGTCGAAGAAAAAGTATAGTCTATAACACGTATGAAATATTCATACTAGCTTGCGGGACGGTCGTACCTGCCTGCCAGCTTATATGTGGAAAATTTTTTTTTTTTTACAAAAATTTGATTATTGCTATATAGGGAACGTTCAAGTATTACGTAACGCAAATTTGGATCATTTTGGACTTTTTTGGACTGGAAAGTGAATTGTAATTATTAGTAATTAATTAGTCCCCCTCCTACTCGGAGGCTTCGTCACAATAAGAATTTTAATTTTAGTTTTAATATTTTTTTGTTGTTGTTGTTTAACGTTTTAACAGTATCCTTTATATTATAAGCGCACATAAAGAGAAAACTTTTCAGATTTAAGATAAATATTAATTGAACTTTTTTGTCGGCCAGTGTTATTCCTCCTTCGACAGATAAGATTTTAGTGTTAACTTTGACGTCTTTTGGAATTTAATTGAACTAATATATTTTTTGTTACATTACTGTTTCCTATTTGGTTCATTAAAGGAACGATTATCTCGACAATGGAGTCTCAAACAAAGATAATTCTTGATAAAATATGCTTCTATTGTGCTCGAAAGATATACGGGATCACTTACGAAAAGCAGTCGTAACCTCTTAAAAACGGCGATTAAATTCTTTTGTTTTTTATTCTATTAGTTCTACATAACTATTAGTAATATTATATTACTTTAAATTGATCTTTTACTAAGTTTTTTGATTAAGCCCAAACCTAAAACTTTTGCCTATTCATCCGTTTTTTTATTTTCAGAACTCTGTGACCTCATGATAGATTTGTAGAAATGGAGTTAGAGAGTTTACACCCAGACAGACAGACAGACAGACAGACAGACGGACGCAAATTTTTTTTTTACTGATTTCGACTCAGAATGGCCTAAAACATTGAGAAATGTGAAAAAAAAACGTGGTCAAAGATTTTGACTTTTCGGCGAAGATTTCAATACATCGGCACTCTTAGTAGCACTAAGTGCCGATGTAAATCAATCTTGTAATGACACGAATTCTACTGATATTAATCCCCCCAGAAATAAGAAAGTAATTGGGGGGGCTAAACATGTAATAAAAGTCAAAAATAGTAAAACAAAATATCCGGAGTCCAAACGAAAAAATTTCTTTTATAAAAAGATCACCTCAAAAACAAAAAAGTTATAGGAGGCTAAAATAAAAAAAATAAATAGGAGGAACAGTGCGATAAACATTTTTTTTAGGAAATAGTTATTTAAGCTCCTACTAGAGGTAAGTGAATTTTTTTCTACGACTGCTTTAGAATGTAAGCAAATACACACACTTTTCAAACATAGAATAAATCCCTTCTAGCTCTAGATACGGTATGAATATTCCGTATCAAGTGTTAGAATGAGCACATGTAGTGCCATCTCTTGTTTATAAAAGTAAAGAAAACTATAGCAAAATTAGCAAAATTGTATATATTTTACCATGAAATATTGAATAATTTAATGCAATTTAAAGTTTTTCTTTAAAGTTACATAAAGTTTATTAGTTTTTCTTAATATTTGACCAGTTTTTTATAGATTTAGTTCAAAAAATTGAAACTGCTCCATCTATTGTTAAATATTTAAACCTGATATCTATCACAACAATCTGACATAACTCTCAATTTTTGCATTATAATTTGTAAATATTTGTTAAAATTAAATAAAAATATTTTTTAAGTACTGATTTGATAAAATTATTAAATAACATTAATTGCTTTATTTAAAAATATGTGTTTTGTTGCATTTACAATATCGAATCACAAAAAACATTGTCTTTAACCTTGTCCACAGTTTAAAGCCATAAAGCGCGGAATATTGTCTATTCCATACTAGTTATAGAATATACTATTCTCTGTGAGGTCGTATTTTGTGGACAGAACCGGAGCTAAGATTATATAAATCACCCAAGATCGAATGAATATTAATCCCAAACCTAAAACTTTTGACTATTCATCCGTTTTTTTATTTTCAGAACTCTGTGACCTCATGATAGAATTCTAGACGTGCCTTTTTTCGTCTAAGGATCTAATATACCATATATAATATGCGCATTCTCGCTGTCCAGCTGGACTTCTAGTTATTAAAAAATTGCCGTATCTATGGCTCAGGTTTATGTTGGATATTACTATCTTTTAATTTCAATAGATCTATTCCACCGGTGTTACCATCTCGAAAAAACAACTGATTGTACCTAAGGATATGTCAAAATAAAAAACTATAGGTTAGCTTGTAAGCAGATTGTTTGTTAATGCTGAGCTCATGAGACCAGTGTTCCCAACCTTTTTCCCCTCCAATTTTAATGAAAATTACCGTTTTTCCCGTTTTTGATGACTGAAATTCCCTGCGTTTTCCCCGTTTTCGAGATTTGGGTTAATATTTTAAATAAAACAAAAAAATATTAAAATTATTATATTACAAACATAAATAAGGAAAGCAATATGTCAGTCAAAAAAAAGTTATTTTAATAAAATAGTCTTACATGTAGTCTCACTGCAGTAAATGTAGATAAACTTTATTTAAAACTATAAATATTTTTAGATTTATACATTTTTAAATGTTTTTCAGTTATTCCGTAATTTATGCACGATATTTTTTTAGAATACAATGCACTCCTTATTGTGCAAATTGCGTTTAAAGAATACTGTGCGAAACGGTTTCTTTTTTTAGATTTAACATCAGTCACTATCGAAAAAATCCGCTCAGCCTCCGCATTGGAATGGGGTAAAATTATGCATGCCAGAGCAAGCTTACTCAAATTAGGAAATTCGTATTCACCGGATTCATTTTTTAAATTTTTTATATAAAGCCACATTTTATCTAATTTCATTTCACTTAAAGTTTTTCTTTCATCTTCCGAGAACGAAAATGGAAGACTTCTCCATTCTATATCCAGATTGTTTAAATTTAAATCTAAATGTTTGAATTCTAGAAAAATTTTAGATAGCTCTGGAATTTCTTGCCGACCTTTTATTGTCAGAGCAATTGAAGGGTCTAGGAAGGACATATGCTTTAAATATTTGTTGGCGAAGAGACGACTCTGTATCTCTTCGCAAGCAGTCATATAAAAAGACATGCAGTTTTTTCTAAAGTCTTCTTTATTATTTGTTGACATGGATGATTTATTTAAAAACTCTTCTGCCTCTACACCAATATATATTTTATTCAGATTTAATAAATTCTCTGGATGACGTACGTTTATCTTTGAGATATCATCTATACATTCTTTTTTTAAAAAGTTATTACCGATAAGTTTTAATAAATTTAAAGATTTTTCGTGTATTTTATGAATAAGCACTTCATTGCTTTGGAACAAGGCATTAAATTTATTAAAAATATGTAGAGCATATTTCAAAAATAAAAATGTAGTTTTAATAAAGGGACTCTCTAAAAGTTCAAGAATATTTTCTGGTGTCTTTTGTTTATCTTCATAAACAGCCAACCTGCAAAAAGTTAATTTTAAATTAACCTAAATTTAATAATTTCTAATTTTATATTAACCTAAAATATTGTATCAAAACATCCCAATTCTCCACCAATCTGCATACACACTGGTGCATGGAAAGCCACCTTGTTGTTGATAATTTAAGTATTTTATGTTTGTCTAATTCAAAATATTCTTGCATTTCCACCAGCGTAGCCTGCCTTTTTGAACTTCCTATAACATAAAGTAGTTTTAAACTATAGGTGCGCTCGACTATAGGTGCTTATCCAGAAAGGTATTTTCTCAAGTAAAAGATAAATTTGTTGGACCTATTAAGGGCCACTTGCACCAACAGTGGTTTAACTTTAAACTTAGATTAAATTTACAGTCGTCCACTCAGAACGCAGCATTTTTAACTTAAACTCAGTTTAGTTGAGATAATCTCAGTTTAAGAGTTGGTGTAAGTGACCCTCTGAATATTTAAACCAATTCACTTCCCAAACTATTTATTAAAGCTTAATACCTGAAGTATATGAATATATTGCTCGGATTAAATTTTCAGCAGAACGAGGCAAACTCTCACATGCTTTACTGGCTACAAGCGCTGCCGAGTGGCATATACATTTCATTAGTACTATGTGTGGGACATCCTCTCTAATGTGCGTAAAAAAACTGTTTTCAGATCCTGTCATTACGTTGCATCCATCACAGGCTAGTCCAGTTATATTTTGTAATGGAATATTATATTTATTGATACATTCTTTGAATTGCTTGTAAATATTTTTAGCTGTGCCATCTTTTGAATCCATTTTCAATAGCTCTAATAATCTCGTTTGGATACCAATATTGGGGTCAATATATTTTAATAAAATGCACATTGACTGGTCATCAGATATATCGGTCGATTCATCAACTAATATTGAAAATGGATTTTTTTGGACAACATCTACCACTTCATCGACCTCAATTGGAGATACAATATTTCTTAAAATTTCTGTACATTTTGTCCGTTTTAAAGACATTTCAGAAACTATTTTCGAATCTGTTATAATTTCCTTTAGTAGGTCTATAAGGTGATCTGATACAGACAAAGCTACGTTATGTTCTGCGAAAAATACTGCTAATTTAATTTCTGCAGCGTTTTTTTTATTTTGAAAATCCAGTTCTACTCTATCTTCTAGAAAATTGCTTACAGATGGTATGCTTTTAATATTTTTGATATTAATTTTGTGCTTATTTCCAATTGCATGCTTTTCCAGTTCGCTTTTTCCGCAGCTTATTAGTTTATTGCAAGCAGTACATCTAAAACAATAAAAAAAACCGTGAAAATATGTAATGCTACGCAATGCATTCCATTCGCAATAACTGCATTGTCCCAAATACTTGAAAAAAAAAGTTCCCCTCAGAAAACTTAATTTTTTCTAAGAATTTCAAGTCGATCGGATTATTCGTTCTTGAGTGTCTACAAAAATCGTATTTTTTTTCGATTATTCCGTTATTATTAACGTTTAAAAAGTTGTATTGTTTTCTTCTAATAAAAATCCAAATTAACGGCTGTTTTTTTCTACAAGAAGGTATATTTTTCGAAACTTAAGTACTTTTTGATATATCTAGCTGTCATAAAAAAACTAAACTAATTTATTTTTCGTAGGCCTACAGTTACTGTAAATATGTATGTATGTATGTATGTATGAAGGCCTACAGTAAATACTACTTACCTGGCTTTTAAAGGGTCGTCCGTTTTTTGTAGCCACCCTTTAAATGCTGGTTCATTTAACCAACTATTTTTAAACACTTTTATGTTGTGCTTTCTCTTTTTGGACTTAGCAGAAGTGACTTCACTACTGCTACTGTCTGAATCTCCCATTTTACTACCTCCAAAGAACCACTTTTACCACGCAAAAATTGTTTGATGTTACCTTTGAAACGCAGATCAAAAATAAGTAGATGACTGTCTCTGTATTTCCCCTAATTCTCAGGTTTAAAAATCTGGCGCTTAAATCTAGAAAAAAACCCATGGAGGAAGATGGAGATGCCATTTGTATACGTATACGATCATGTCTTGTTGATTACTTACCTATGAAACGTAATATCTACGTTTTCCTTATTTCTTTTTAATTGATAAGTTCTGTACCCACGTATGGCACAGGATGCCCTTTTTTAACATATATTTAAATGAAAAAAAAAAAAAAAACGTTTAAATACATTATAAACACTAAAAACTGCCATTTTAAACTCACTTTTAAAAATTCTAGCATGAGAGAAGGAGAAGTGGTGCCGTCGAGGGTCACATGACAGTGGCTCCTTCATCCTCCTTGCAAAAACCCTACCATGCGGTAAAATTTAAAACACTATTGTAATCAGTGTTGCATACTAATAGGTATGCATAAATTTTAGAAACGCTTTCTAGTTACCAGCCAAATTCACGGGATTTTTAAAATAGTATTCAAATTTTTAACAAAAATTCCCGTAATTATCAGTTTTTTCATTTTTCTTCCCTTTTTCCCTTTTGGCAAAAAAAATACCGTTTTACGGGAAATTTCCCTGCAGTTGGGAACACTGCATGAGACGTTACCACACGATTCACTCACCGCAGTAATCCAGAATCCAGCGCATGCGCACAGATTTTCTTATTTTTGTTTTGACGTATGCCAAAAATTATTTTAAGGTTATGTAACATTCTTTTGCAGAATTTTACAAAAATATCTACTTTTTTCTTTACGAGCTCACAGTTTTTTTTTAATTGGCTAAAAGTACTCGTTTGGACCTTTTAATAGTATTTTCGTAAAAATAAATTGCGAAATATTCATTAATAAACATTTGATTCTTAAAATATATCGCCTTCTAAATTCTGAAATATCGTATCTGAAAAATGCCTCCCATTAAAAAAAACACACCAAACCAGCAAACTACCAACCCAAACCATTATTAACGTAAACAAACGCCTTCCATTAAAAAAAAAACACCAAACCAGCAAACTACCAAACCAAACCATTGTTAACGTAAACCAACGCCTCCAATTAAAAAAAAATACCAAACCAGCAAACTACCATACCAAACCATTGTTAACGTAAACCAATGCCCCCCTAAAAAAAACAAACAGAAATTCGTGAGTATTTTAACAATCTTTTGCTATATATTCTAACAAAAAAACTGGATTTTCCGCACCTAATTATATTCAAGACAGTAAGTTTTAGTAATAAAACCAGAAATCAGTGAAAAAATATACTTCATTTTTGTGGATCTGATGCGCACTGTAGCCCCACGCAAATTAATCTATTTCATAAAACCAACTCCCTAAACGGAAGCCACTTTTGACATTCGTCAAAAGAAAAATAAGCAAACCAGTGCGCATGTGCTAGATTCTCATTACTGCGGTGAGCGAATCGTCGTTACCACACTGATAAAAATATTTATTTTTGGCGCGATTTATTTTCAGGAAAATCCTGATATCTCCCAAACCAGAAGTAAAAATATAATAAAATAAAAAATTAAATAATCATTAAAACTCCGGCAATAAGAGAGACTTAAACAATTTGATAAACAGTTGCAGTGGCGTACCAAGCAAGTCCTAGAAAATGGGGCAAAAAACATAGTTGTACATTTTTTGTTGCTGGTACACGGAAAAAAAAAATTATAGCTAGGAGCGCTATAACACACATACCAAGCAAATAATAATCGCTTATTATATAAATACAAGGCTTTCTCTTACAATTATGGCAGTCAGTGTAAAAATTTATATGAAATACTTTAATTGTTTAGTGAATAATAAAATATAACAAATAGTATGGCATTTATAGCTTAAATAGATTTAATTATTGTCCGTGCTAATAATTTTTATAATATAATAAAATTTCTGTAAATTTATAATAGTGCCTGTAATAAATATAATCGTGTCTGTAATATATATAATCGTTTCCAATTTATTTTTAACATTATTAGTTATTGTGTCCCTTATAATCTATAGCTTAAATCACTATAATTTGCCACTGTTACCAAATATCTAGCGTAGAGCCCACTAATTTCTTTCCGTGTAATACAATAATACTTTTTTAAATCCTTCTAAATAAAAACAAAAGTAGAGAATGTTTAAGCTTTAAAACAAAAAAAGAATCATTCAAATCCATTAAGTACTTGTCGAAATATTTGAATTTAAAAACTGGCAACTTTTTAGGCGGATCGATTTTTATCCTCTCAAGTGTAGTTTCTTAAGTTAAATAATATTTGGTTGTGTAGTAAATTATAAGTGTGTAATCAGAGTACGCAACACAACACTTTTAGTGTTTATCTCGTGAGAGCTCGCCAAACATTTATCCTTTCTAAAAATAGCCGACATGAAAGAGAAGAGCAATTTTTCTAGGTTAACTACACATGATCGCAATAAATACTATTACTTACGGTAATATATGCCGGTAAAAATGTACAGATTAGTAGGCGCTGGCAAAAACAGCTGCATCAAATAGAAATCAACCGTAAAAATCGAAAAAAAGTTATGAAGACACGTAATGCTTCACGTTCATTGGTACACTCTTCACAGTGGATAATAGGTACAGTTGAACCCACAAAAAATGCAAGTTTTAAATATGCCAAAATGTCAATTTTATTAATTATTTTATAGTTTAAGTAAGATTTTAAGAAAAAGGTTAGAATAATTTGATATATTGTCAGTTTTTCTTTAAGTTTATTTGTAGTCTCTAATAAGTTATTACAGATAATACGTGAATGCGAATAATGTTAAATAACAGTAACTGCTGTTACATGAAGCTGGAAGAAATAGAAAACTAGCAAATATAGAGGTTCCAGATCTGCAGAAGCAAGAAGTCTCCCCAAGATGGTTATTTTTATGTTAATATTCCTTCTTTTTTACAAAATAATAATGAAGAGCCCCTAGAACATGCATTTAATGTTAAAAAAGAATCGAAAATTGCTCTCCTGAAAAATTACGTTTTTGTGACATGGTGTCGTTTACCTCCGGGGTCCAGATATACCTAATAAATAGTCAACTAAAAAAACATTTAGAATATTTAATCATATCAAACATTTAAACACAATATTTAGTAAATCTTATGGGAAATAAAACTTTAAACTCCTTAGTAATGAAATATATAATTTATGAAAATTATGATTTTCGTTTAAAAAAGGTTTTTTTTTGCTGCATAAAAATGTCTAATCTCGGAATTATCGATGCTGCGGCGGGCTGCAGTTTTCGACCCAGCAAATTTTTTATCGTTTATAGCCTGCACCGCGTCTCGTAAAGGGTGTTCTCCTAAATAATTAAGTAAATTTTCACTTCCTTCCCGAGCCTGCAGGCCTTTTAACTGTTTTATCCTGTATCCATTTTTTCTTCAATCTTAAGTAACAAAACTCTCCGAATCATTAAACTTTGCCAAGTCTACTTGCTCACATCCTGCTTCCAATAACCCAATAGCCTGAGCTTTCTTAATCATTTAATTTATGCATTTTTAATTATGTACTTAATTTAATTAAATCATTTATTGATTATGTACTTTATAATAATTATAAATAATTTTGACAAATGTTGTCAACATTGACATTGTTTGTAAACAATTATTCAATTTACACAACTAGATTTTCTATCTTGTTTTTTTTTCGGATCCAATTGTACGCCGCACTAAGGAGTATTTAATGATTTTAGCTGGCCAAAATTCGAATTCTTAGAAGTGGCCGTACCCCCTTAATTACCTACCCTTATTAATCCTCGATAATGGTCGCTTAATGAGCAATTAATGATTTGGTTATAAAAGCAGAATTTTGAACTATACAGGTTAGTTAAATATCTGATTTATAACTGTGTGGTTCATTTTATTCACGAACGATTTTAGTGGTGTTCTTTGAAGCTGTGTACAATTGTTTACAACAGAAGTTTTATAGTGTTATACCATGGATGAATCTATGACAGGTATGTACATTATTTACTCTTACTACCGTTTTGAAATATTAATCACCACAGAAGTTATGTCCCATGAAACTTAGCATTTTTTTAACGAATTTTAAACTAAATTTTGACTTTAAAAGTGAAAAAGTTACAGTGCCTATTGAGACCCAGTTATTTTTTTGAGTTTTTCTGTGAGCTTATACCACTAGCTATTTAAAAATCTTAATTTCACCTGCCCATTACTGCCACCTAAATTCCAATCATGTTCTAAATACATCAAGGTCCAAAGGTGGATTTTTCAACTAAATTTCTTTTTTCTAGCTGGGTCATCAGGAATGCAAACAATCTCTCGTTTGGACTTCTACAACAGTATTCAGCAGCAGCAGGCTCCGAATTTTGACGAAAAAATGGACTTAGCCGATCAACATTTGTTATCAAGAAATCAATACACCGAAGAACTGAAACAAGTATACAAGCGTCAAATGTCGAGGTTGAAAGCTGCTCTTAGAAATATGTGGTCGTCTTCATCAAGAACTTATGAAAAATTTATTAAGAAGCACGGCACTTGGCTGCAAGGGAGTTTCCAAATACCGATACCGGCCACCCTATCCACTCCATCATCAGCAGGACGACTAAGAAAAAGTTTTGTCGATTCAAGTGAACGATCAAAGAGGAGAAAAACAGAACAGCTCAGGAAAGATGTTGAACCAGAAGCTATTGTTTTTGCAGCTGAAACTTGTTTAACAACAAGTGGCAAAAGAAGTGCTGCAACCGTCCTGAAAGATCTTCAATCATCTCCTAAAAGAGCGGGAAAGTATAAAAAAGCCTACCGCAGCAGCCTTGAACCTACAAAAAAATCATTGACACCGTTACAGGCTCTTTCAATATTTGCTGACGCAGGTCTAACAAAATCTCAATATGAAATCGTTCGTACAAGCGATAAGAAGAAATGGCCCTGCTACAGTATTTTGGCTAAAGAAAAAAAAACATGCTATCCTGATTCTGATTCGTTCACAGTCACAGAAAGTTTAGCTGAAGTAGACTTACAAAGTCTGTTAAACCATACTGCCGAAAGATTGCTATTGTTTTTAGAAGAAGTTATCAAGACTTTAACGGAAAGTGAGCGTAAAAATATGAAACTATATACGAAATGGGGTTGTGATGGCTCCCAGCAGACACAGTTTAATCAAAAGTTTGAGGATGACACTCATTCTGATGCCAGTATATTTCAATGCTCAATGGTTCCACTACAGCTAACTTGTGGAGTAAATAAAAAGGTTATCTGGCAAAACTCTACACCATCATCTCCAAGGTTTTGCAGGCCAATTCGAATTAGGTTTATAAAAGAAACTGCTGATGTAATAGCTGAAGAAATTGCTTACATGGAAAACAAAATTGCAGATCTAAAACCAACTAAACTTCAAGATATAGCAGTAGAACATGTAATGATGTTAACCATGGTGGATGGAAAAGTCTGTAACGCAGCAACCACCACTACATCGACAATGCGATGTTATATTTGTGGAGCAACATCGAAGCAATTTAATGATTTGGACAGAGAATGTGTTGACAAGCAAAGCACCTACAAATTTGGACTGTCAATTCTGCATGCTAGAATACGGTGTTTTGAAAGTCTCCTTCACCTATCATATAAATTGCCTTTGAAAAAATGGCAGAAAAAGCTAAATGAAGATGAGAAGAGACTCAGATAGAAAGAAGAAAATTCAAGATAAATTCAAGAGCGAAATGGGCATTCTTGTCGACATACCTAAGGCTGGATTTGGGAACACCAATAACGGCAACACAAGCAGGAGATTCTTCAACGACCCGGAAACATCTGCAGCTATCACTGGAGTTGACGTAAGTTTGATTGCTAGAATAAAAATTATCCTACAAGTAATTTCCAGTGGCCACAAGATTGATGTAGAAAAGTTCAGACAGTATACTTTGGATACGGCAAAACTTTATGTTGAACTATACCCCTGGTGTCCAATGACTCCAACTCTGCATAAAGTTTTAGTACACGGTCCTGATATAGTAGAGAATGCGCTTTTGCCAATTGGACAATTGTCAGAAGAGGCTGCCGAAGCCAGAAACAAACATTTCCGGGAGTACAGACTATGCTAGAAAATTTTCTAGAAAAGATTGTAACCAAGATATCATCAATAGGTTATTGTTAACATCCGACCCTCTGTTGTCCAGCCTTGGGAAAAAGAAACACAAACTTACAAAGCCTTTTTCAAAAGAAGCTGTGGAAATGCTGCTTCCTGGAGAAGTCCAAGATTCCGACACTGAAAACAGTGAAAATGAAGAATATTCTGACAATGACGAAGTAGAATCTAATTAAATATCAAAATATATATATATGTTATTTACCATAATAAAGTTTGAAAAATAATATAATTTTTATTTCCTCAACTCCTATTGAATGAAAAAAATGTAATCCTTAAAGTACCCATCTTTCCCCTATATTGAACGCCATTGGCTTGGGTTTGTACAAAATGCATATATTTTACAATTTCTTGCCATATGGTAAGGTTTTCCGCCAATAAAAAGACATAAATAATTTTGGCCAGCTAAAATCGTCAAATACTCCTATGTGCGCCGTGTTGTTTTTCTTATAATTTTTAAAAATTATATTAATTTTTCCTTAAATTTTCATATCGATCTGACATGGCGTTCTAGAGTTATCGTCCACAATATATGTGTCATACAGTCTATCAGATCTCGAAAAGAATAGTATATTACATGACAATAGTTGTGAATAAGCAATTACGCACGGTTGGAAAGGTTACGCAAGATGCAGCACAGCGATATTATGATTTTTATAGAATGGGTCGTCAGTAGAAAAGAAAAAATGTTTTTTCTACGACTACTTTAGAATGTAAGCAAATACACACACTTTTCAAACACAGAATGAATCCATTCTAGCTCTAGATACGGTATGAATATTCCGTATCATGTGTTAGAATGAGCACATGTAGTGCCATCTCTTGTTTATAAAAGTAAAGAAAACTGTAGCAAAATTAGCAAAAATATATATATTTTACCATGAAATATTGAATAATTTAATGCAATTTAAAGTTTTGCGTTAAAATTAAATAAAGTTTATTAGTTTTTCTTAATATTTGACCAGTTTTTTATCAATTTAGTTCAAAAAATTAAAACTGCTACATCTATTGTTAAAAATTTAAACCTGATATCTGTCACAACAATCTGACATAACCTTCAATTTTTGCATTATAATTTGTAAATATGTGCTAAAATTAAATAAAAATCTTTTTTAAGTACTGATTGGATAAAATTAATAAATAACATTAATTGCTTTATTTAAAGATATGTGTTTTGTTGCATTTACAAGGTCACAAAAAAAAACATTGTTTTTAACCTTGTCCGCAGTTTAAAGACATACAGTGTTTCATATTTGCAGTCGGAGAAAAAGTATAGTCTACAACCCGTATGGGGACCGTCATACTCGCCTACCGGCTAGTATGACAAACTTTCCGCTCGCGCGGAATATTGTCTATTCCATACTAGTTATAGAATATACTATACTGTGCGATTTTTAATTTACTATCTTGCTTGAAAAAAACCGATCATAGCATTTTTATATATAAAAATATTAATAAAAATATACAAAACAAAAAAAGTCTAAAATTATAAAAAAAATTACAAAAAAAAATTACTTAAAAAAAGTTTTTTTTTTTTTATATATTTAAACAAAAAAAAACGAAAAAAAAAAGTATTTTAAGTATCAACATAAATTTCTAGAATCAACAAAATCCCCTAACTGTGACTTTGACAATATTATGCACGCTGTAAGTAATCGCTTGTTTACAAAACAAAATAGTGCAGAAACAGGCTTTTACAAAGATGGTTATAGAAATTTCTTTATTAAAGTAATTTTTGGCCATTTTGCAAAATTTAAAATCATCGTAGAGCTGCGACGAGTATAAAAACACCGCTGAAATACCAACTTAACAAATCCCCACACATTTCATGAGAAAAAACGTACCGACAATCATTCCGACATTTGTCAAAAGATAAATCTGAAGATAAAACGTGCAAAAAGTCGCGACGGTATGGCTTTAAATTCTTATCCTAACGAGTGCATATCTAAACTGGTTTAAATTCACCGAAATGAGGAAAAGATTTTTGTGTAACTGATGGTGTTTATAAAGAAATTCAGATTTATTTTAAAATAAATTCTGATCAACAAAGCAATTAATTCCTCAGAATTAGAGAGCCTTAATGTGAAGTTTCCTGTCAAGGAAAAGAGTGGAAACAATAAAATCTGGTAAAAATTCTTATTTGTTAGTTGGTAACTAGGTTTTTCTACTACCTAATTAAGTGCTAGCTTACACATTATCTACCGTTGTCAAGGCTTGTTTACGTTGACAACCTATAAAATCAGTGAACTCATTTATTATTGACCGTTGTTAATCATTGTTTATTGACGACGGTCAATAATGAAAAAAATTAAGACAACTGCTAACTTTTTTCAACTTACTTGTCAAATTGACAACTATGTCAAAATAGTTTTTAAACTATATTAGTTACTAATATTTGGAGTTACTACCTTTAGGTAGTAGAAAAAATGGTATATGCACCCCTAGGAGCGTTACGTAATACTTGAACGTTCCGTTGTCTGTAAACAGTTGAAGTATGCGAATAAAATAACCTAACATTTTTGTTTATTTCTACGAAAAACAATAAGAAACAATATTTATTTATATATTATATATTTTATACCGAGACTGATAATAGGAAATAACAACGAGACACTTATTTCAATTATCATTTAGTTGAAATTTATAGTGACGTTAGAAATCTGCAAAATTTCTGTAAAAGATCATTTAAAATGGTGAATTTTACGAGGTAATGTGTTATTTATTTATGCTTGTGAATAAAATTCTATTCTAACCACATAGGAAAATGACATTTCCAACTCTAGGGGTGCTAATTTGGCTTAGGCTACGCCTCGGTCAAATAGCATATCTCGAGTTGATTTCTTGCAGTTTGACCCTTTTTGACTATTTGGGATTTGCAATTTATAAGCGATATTACAATTTCATTTTCAAATAGCAAAATATTTATTAAATATTTGTGTAATTACACCTAATAATATTTATAATGAAAATTTATTAATTAACCATAATAATTATTATTATTATTATTATTATATGTAGTTTATCTGTTAATAAAGCCAGAAAATTAACTATTTTTATAGTCTAGTATTATGCATTAAATTGTGGACCTATAATTATACAGAATAAATTCACGCATTTGTTGTATATTTTATAAAACAATGTCAATTAAATTCTGGGTAATTTGAGCCTCAAAATAATAATGATTAAAACTGATAATAACAGAAAATGTAATCGTATCTCGTTGGCATGAAAGCCCCAAAATTCAATTTTAAATAAAAACCAACAATTAATCAATATTGTAAAAAATTCTAATACACAATACAGTATCATTTATAATAATGAAAGGCTTTTGATCTGGAAGAGGAAGAATATGGGTCGTTCCAAAAAATCAAGTCATCCTATCTTATCCCTAGTAAATTCTTTTATTTTCCTTAAATTTCTAAACTCTAAATTATTTGTTATTTATGAGAAACATTTTATTCTTAAAAAACAGACTTAGACGAGGCTTGTTTCCATCTTTCAAACTCGGTCTCCAAATTATCTTTAACTTTAACTTTAATCTCTCATACTATTCTACTTAATTAAGCATCCTCTAAGTCCAGGACTTGTGTGGGCTAGTAGTAGAAGGAACCACCGGCTTATACTGACTTTCGAACCAGTTCTATAGGGTGTGTCCGTTTCACTTACACCTTCGCCAAATTTCAATTATTAATTAACTGAAAAAGGAAAATCGGCGCCAGTGAGAATCTAACTCACGCTAGTTGGCTAGTAGACTAATATCTTACTATGTGACCTACTAAGTTGATCTATGTTTTTATTGTTTTTATTTAAAAAAAAATGTTTTAGTAGTCCCTTGCTCCCTTATCCCAAAATTAATGCTTTTGATTTTTTTCTATTTATTTTTCATTTTATTTAAGTCTTCCTTAATATACTGTCCATTTAACGCTTCCTCTACTTTCCTTTTTGCTATTTCCTAAAAATGGAGCACACAGATTTTCTGTTCATGGATATTTATAATATAATCTTTTTATTGCATAATCTGTTTATTCTTTTATTTCCTCTATGCACAAAAAGAAGGAGAATCACTACTAAAATATTTAGAATGTAAGCAAATACACACACCTTTCAAACACAGAATGAATCCATTCTAGCTCTAGAAACGGTATGAATATTCCGTATCAAGTGTTAGAATGAGCACATGTAGTGCCATCTCTTGTTTATAAAAGTAAAGAAAACTGTAGCAAAATTAGAAAAAATATATATAGTTTACCTTGAAATATGGAATAATTTAATGCAATTTAAAGTTTTGCGTTAAAATTATATAAAGTTTATTAGTTTTTCTTAATATTTGACCAGTTTTTTATCAATTTAGTTCAAAAAATTAAAACTGCTCCATTTATTGTTAAATATTAAACCTGATATACGTCACAACAATCTGACATAACCTTCAATTTTTGCATTATAATTTGTAAATATGTGCTAAAATTAAATAAAAATCTTTTTTAAGTACTGATTTGATAAAATTATTAAATAACATAAAACTCTTTATTTAAAAATATGTGTTTTGTTGCATTTATAATGTCGAGTCACAAAAAACATTGTTTTTAACCTTGTCCGCAGTTTAAAGCCATACAGTGTTTCATATTTGCAGTCGAAGAAAAAGTATAGTCTATAATACGTATGGAATATTCATTCCGCGCTCGCGGGACCGTCATACTCGCCTGCCGGCTCGTATGACAAACTTTCCGCTCGCGCGGAATATTGTCTATTCCATACTAGTTATAGAATATACTATTCTATTTTAATTGCTTTATAAAGTCTACTACCTAGTTTTTCGAAATTATTTGAAATGGCAATGTGCGATCGTCTAGTTAATTTTATAACTTCCTGTGATTTATTCAGTGTATCTCAGCATGGTTTTATAAAAGGACGGTCGGTACAGACAGCGATTTTTCAGTTTGCACAAAACATAGTTACTTTTTTAGAGAAGGGTTTTCTTTCATTGGGAATTTTTCTGGATCTCTCTAAGGCCTACGATTGCCTTGACCCGACGATCATGTTGATAAAGCTGGAAAGGTATGGCATCAGGGGTGTGGCTTTAGAATGGCTCCGTTCATATCTCTCAAGCAGGTTACAGGGGGTAAAAATAGAAAAGGATTGAAAGAATTTTCTATCCCAACTCCTGGATATTCTCCTGGGAATCCCCCAGGGGAGTATCCTAGGACCAATTCTTTTTATTATTTTTGTCATAGATCTATGTTATATAACGGCTAGCAAAAATCAAAGCTCTACAAACTTTGCGGATGACAACAACTTTTTAGTTGGGGCAGCGTCATTCCCAGAGCTACTAACAGAGTTTGAGAAATTAATTTCCGAAGCAAAAAAATGGTATGACAAAAATAGGCTTATTCTAAACACGGATAAAACGAGCATAGTATTATTTAGGACTAAACAATCCAGAAAAGAAGTATCGGATAGGGTTTTATTGAATAATCAAGAACACATGGTAGTCAGCGATACAAAATTTCTAGGTATTCATATCGACGAGTTTCTAACTTTTAACCACCACATAGATAGTTTATGTAAACAATTAAATAAAATCAATTATGGGTTGAGGGTCGTTTGTAGGTATTTGAATCTTAAGAGTAGACGAATTATATATTTTTCAAATTTTGAATCAAAAGCAAGATACGGCATAATATTCTGGGGTAGTAATAGTAATATTAAAAAAATATTTGTTATACAAAAAACGGCCTTACGAAATATTTTAGATAAAAAATTTAGAGAAACATGTAGAGGTGAATTCTCTAGTAACAAGATTTTGACAATATACGCTTTATATATATATGAATGTCTAATGTATCTTTTTAAACATAAAAGTTCGTTTACTTCAAATGATGTAAATACTTACCAAACCAGAACCCTAGATATACCATACCCAAAACATTCTCTAGCTAAAACTGAAAAAAGCCCGCACTACATGTGTATAAGATTTTTCAATAAAATACCTTATAGAATAAAATTAATAACAAGGCTAAAATTATTTAAGAAAGAGATAAAAAACCTGTTAGTAGAGTTAGAACCGTATAGTATAGATGAATATTTTAATGCCAACCTAAATGATATTTAGAATTATACATACTATATGTATAAGCATGTATGTATTTGGATATATGTATGACGTCATTTCACTTCCTGTTTTTATAGTGCTTATTTTATTTTATATGATAATGTATTGTAGAGATATGTCTTGAAATAAAGAAATATTATTATTATTATTATTATTATTATTATTATTATTATTATTATTATTATAATGCTTATAATTTTAAGCTCATAATCATATTCGTATTTAGCGGCCTATACGAATACGCCAATTTGTTTTTTTTTTTGGGTTGGCCACAAGACAAACGACAAACAACTAATAATTATATGCCAAGTACTATAAAAAATCAATTCTATTGTGTCAGTTTTGCCAAAACTTCTTAGAAAAATAAAAATTTCGCCAAATGCACATTTTTGTCTTTTTTTTTTGTAAAAACCACTCAACTAGAAAAAATATCCAGTACCAAAATGGTATTTGTCCATTAAAAAACTCGCTGCAAGCGGCTCGTTTTTTAAACTTGGACGCGTGCTCCATAATGAAACTAGTATTTTAAAATACAATTTTAGTTTTGTTAAAATAACCCGTATCAAACAGTTCTAACCGTGCGGAAAACTTGATGTCATAAACACATAACTAATGGTCCAAACTTAGATATCCTAGAGTTTTTTTTTATTTCTTAATTTCGTTACCTTGTCAGCGACATAATAATCTACTAAATAAATGAATTGGCCTTTATCGGTAATATTTTTATAATTGACTTTTATTTACAAGGTTTATCTACCTTTAATTTTTAATACAATTCGGTAACTGATATTAATTTTAAATGCCACATTTCAAAACAGTGTTTAAAAAATTAGTTTTGCTGTATTTTTAGTCTTTTTACCCGACTACAACAACAACGCATGTTTGTTTGTCCTCATCTAGAGCCTAAACTACGTATTTATCAGACGAGTAACATAAGCTATATAAAATACCACGTTTTGACCATATTGATAGTTATCATCAAGAATTTAAAGAAAAATCAGTAAATCTATAGATTTTTATTATGAATTCGGTCACATATTCGGTCCATAATAAATTTAAAATCGGCACATGATTCAACCACATTCAGTCACTGAAAATGCATATTTTTAATTTGTAACCTAATTTATTAATTGTGTAATGTCCTTAGTGGTATTTATGACCAGAATGTTAAAGATGTCCCATTATATGTATTTAAGTCCGCAGATGCTATATCTATTATAGCGAAACCGCGGTCACACTAATTGTTTTCAACAATAAAATTAACGTGAAGTCGATTATAAGCTTTTTTTAAATTATTTTATAATAAACCACTTCACTATAAGAAGTTTAGACGTTCAGAACCATGAATGAATTTTCAAACTGGATTTTTTTTTCTGTAAACATGTTTTATCGGAAAACGAAAAAATAAAAAATAAATACTTTTTTATTCGAAACATTTTTTTTAAGCTTCTTTTTGGAAAAGTTATGATTTTTTTTAACAATTTTTACCCCTTTTACCCCCTTACCTCATCTCAATTTTTAACAAAAACAAACCCAGCCAAAACTTTGGACAAGGAACCTATTGTCCAAATTTAAATTTAAAGCGTTCTCAAGTTATCGTGGTCACAAATTTCCCGGACAGACAGATAGAAAGACCGACAGACAGATTTTTTTGACAAAAATCATCTGATTTGGATATAAAACGTCGAAAAACGTTAAAAAACAATAAAAATTTCTCAAAGTTTTTTACTAACGCAAGACTTTTGTCGAGGTAAGTAATAGGCAGTCATCGGCGAATTTCCAGTGATCGCATAGGCGCCGCGTCGATTCTATCGTTGACGCGAGGTTTTAAATATTTACATTTTTATTTTCTTCGAAAAACAGCGATATATTTACATATTTATAGTTAATATGTATAGTCAATATTGTTGTGTGTAACAAATTAGTCGTCAAATGTTTCGATTTAGTGACAATGTAGGCTCTTTAGTTGGTTTACCTACTTTACTTTAGCAATACCTTTTCTAAAACTCCATTTATTTGTAAGATTTACCGAAAATCTTAAACTTTTAGCTGTTTGAATCAGGTTAATTTATTTTGATGTGGTTTACCCCCATCATGCCCAAACAGAAGGACTTTGAGTACTCTCATAACCTTCGCTTTCAATTATTTTTATTTAGTAACTCAAAAACTATAAAATATATAAAAATTATGAAATTCTAGCCGTTAGATTTTCTGTTTTTTAATATTAAACCAAAATTAATATTTGGCATTTTTAATATTTATTATATCACCTGTTTTGGGCTGTTGCCACGAAAAAGGAAAACACTCTGTGGCCAATGTTATAACACATTTAAATAAAGCATCTAAACACCTTCAATTTGCACCATTAAGTTTAATCATACATAAAAAACACCAAATTTTAACAGGTGTAAAATTATCCTGAATTCTAAATCACCAATTTTAAAGCTCGATATCTCAAAAACTGAACATACAATTAAGCTGAAATTTTGGTCAATTACTAACGACATGAAGGATAATAAAATATATAATTTCCAGAAAATTTAGCAGAAGGCCAAAAACACGGGGTTTTGTGCGGGGTTCTTTCCCTCATAATTCGGCAAAATGATTCCGTAAGTCTATGTTTCTGTCGTTATTTTCAACGTTGATGAGTCATAACTGAATTTATTCCGATTAATGGCAATAGGTACTATTGGAACGGTTTTCAGAATCTTTGCAAAAACCGATCGATTCATTCGCGAATGCTTATTTAGGATAATAAGCATTTTCTAGGCGAAATCAAACAAATTCCTGCGGGACAATCATACAGTTCTATCCGGTCATTTCCTCAGGGATTTCCACAGCTAGCTCCCTGGTGGCTAGAAATAGTTCGAAACAAAATGTAAAGGAAAAGGTCTGCTTACTGGTTGGGATTAGATTAAACAAGCAAGCTTAGCAATTTAGGCGTTTACACAAAACTGTGTTTCAAAGTATATCCCGTAAGTGTTAAAGAGCTGATTTACAAAGAAATTATCAGTTCTAATCTTTTCTAATGCTTTTGCTTTCAAAATAAAATGTTTTTATATTTGTAACAATATTTTATAGAAAAAATAAATAAATAGCATAAAGTATGGTATAAAGGAGAATTGTAAAGATAAAATGGTCAGATAAAGTTACAAATGAGAGCGTGGGAATTGCAAAAAAGTTATCATATAGAAAGGGTTATCGTCTAATTGAGAACTTACTTTTACTTACTTACTTTTTATCCTTAAAAGAATATTCTGGAGAGCGGGGAATCAAAAGAAAGACAAGCCTAAAGTTTATTTTTTTAAGGTATTGTTATTTTAAATTTTCCGCTAAATACTCCAAAAAGTCCGATTTACACTGAAACATGTGGCTTGTTTTGAATGTCAACATAACCAAAATTTATAATTTTTGTTTACTTACTTTGTTTTTACGATGTTTTGATGTAAAAAAAGAATTAATAAAGCTGTTGCTAAAAACACTTTTGTATTCCTGTAGAAACAAAATTTGCTTATAAAATCGCTTTTATTCCAATAATTTAGACTAAACCGTTGTTTTGTTCTCGTTAATGGCACGTCAATAACTATACCTTAAAAAAATAATCTTTAGAATAAAATACTTTTTGCAATTATACATGTAAAAATTGTACTGTTTTAACTCTTTTTAATACATGTTTTACTAAACAAAATGAACTGATTTTTATTGTGGTAGTTTTCTACTGAATACCTATATTTAAAAAAAATTATTCCCAGGATAATAGACATTATTTATGTATATGTATATTGTCTGCTGTGGAGTATGTATATATAATTTGTAATGTACGAAAAGATATTTGACTTTGTGATATAAGATCAGAACTGCTGCGCCTGAATTTTTTTGATCCATTGGAAAGTTATTGCTTAAAAACATGTACACAACTGAAATAGCCATATTTAGGGCTCAGGTACAATTAAGCTATTGCTATTTTTTAATTTTAATAGAGGCGTTTCTAAAATTGTCCTTTTATTTTATAGCCTCCCGACAAACACTGAAACATAAATAAAGAAAAATTAGTAACCCGCACACAATCTGTGAGTGACCATAGATAACAGTGATAAGTGCGAATTTGAATCAAGGTCTTCTGTTTTTTTTGTTTAGTTACAGAAGATTGTGTTCCTCATAATTTTACTGCGATTGTGAATTTGTAATCATAAAGGTTTTTGCAGCTTGCTGCCTGCCGCTATTCTGTGAACCCTACATTAGAGGTTAAGCCCTGCAGGACACATTGTCATAATATTAATACAGAAATTGAATTTGTTGCCAATAATTGGCTTATTATGATGCATCCCACGTATTTGCACCGTCAACTACTAATTTGAAATTATTTCTCGCGTCCCCAGAAGATCAAACAAGACTATTTGATTATCCCATTGAGAAGGCAACCTGGCATTTAGTTTTTAATTCTTTCTAATCGAATTATTATGACCAGGGACGGCTGGCTATTTTTGATAGATTAATAGGAAAAAATTTCTTAGAAAATTTGATTTAAAATAATACTATTTCTTATGAAAAAGTTACTATAGTATTCGTATAGACATACAGGGTGATCCATAACTGCCATGCCAAAATTTAAGAGGTGATTCTAGATCCAAAAATATAAAAAAAGTTCCTATAAAGGTTGGTCCGGAAATGAGCCCTAAGGGATCTAGGGCCCTTTAAAATTGTAATAAAAATAAGGTTTTTAATTAATAACTCGGGTACCGTTTAAGCTAGAGCGGTGAGCTTTTGCATGTATACTAGTATTAATAAGGGCAATAAGTTTATGTTAATTTATTTTTTTTAATTTATCCAGAGGCGTGCCCAGACGGACAAAATATATGAGGCTTAAAACATTTTTGCCCCAAACTTTTCTATGTGTATGTTTTTTGGATTTGTTGTAAAAAATATAGATTTCTAGAGTAAAAATACATATAAAATATTATATAGTGTAACACTGTAGGAGCAACCGTTATCAAAAAAAAATGCAATTAAGAGGAAGTAACATTTTGTGCCACCAAAAACGTTACTTTTTAAATTACTCCTTTAATATTAAATTTAGGTGTTTTGGTGTATAATACTTTTTTGCTCAGTTTTAAATGAAGAATCACCCTGCAGCATTAAAATTTTATTGGTGCTTTTTTTTGTTCCCCATTCAATACGTCATCTTCGAAGGGCCGTAGCTCCCTTAGGGCTCATTTCCGGACCAACCTTTATAGAAACTTTTTTTCATATTTTTGGATGTAGAATCGCCTCTTAAATTTCGGTACGCGAGTTCTGGAACAGGCTGTATATAATCCAATCATTTTTAATTTTCCGTTTTGAACATGAACTTATTTCTTGGCAGTTTAATTGTTTCTAATGATAAATGAAATAAAGTATGGGATAAGAAATACTAAATATAACATAGTCATAATGAGTTAAAAACCGTAAGAGAATTGGGAAAACGCGGAAAGTGCTAGAAGACTTTTCCAGTCTTATGACAAAAAAAACGCCTTTTTTTAATTTTATTTTCTGTTCGAATAAGGCCAATTTTACTTATGTATACTTAAATTCGGAGTCACTTTTTAATTAGTTTACTTTAGACAACAATTGAATAGGTATTTGTTTCTATTTATTTGATGAAAAAAAAAAAAACAAAATAAAATTATAACAAACAAAATTTGTAAAACAAACACATTATTAATGCCGCAGGCGAAAAATTTTAAAACAACATGCAAAAAGTAATTTTTAATCAAACTAAGTCTTCACAAATAAAAATAACACATGAACATGAATTTATTTAAAAAAACACATAAAATAAGACGAAACGTCGACATACATTAACTGGTGTTTTTGTTTTTTTACCAGTCCCACTATTCTCAATTTACACACAAAATAAGCGCCGCAGGCGAAAATTTTTAAAATTATATCCAAAAAAACTAGATAAAAGTAAGTTGTTTATTAACTTACTTTTATCTTTATATCACAAATTAGGCCTTCGCAAATAAAAAATATATATGTAAACATTAGGAATTCGCAAAAATGTAGTATTTTTTTCTTGTATTCTACAGCTTTATAGCTTAAAAATTTCGTAGGTGAAAATATTACAAAATATTGCAAAAAACTCTTTCGGCAAATTTGGTGTTTGACAGGCAAATCTTTTATAAAGAAGTATAATGTAGGCGCCGCGGCGCGTCGCATAAAAATTTTCAACAAATAAGGTTTAAATAGCAAACCTTGGATTGGAAATATTAACCGACTTTTTTCAAATTTTTACCCGACTTCTCACAAAATTCCCTGACTGTTACCTGACTTTTCCTGGTACGTTAAATTCCCTGACATTTACCGGTTTTCCCGATTTTCCAGAGAGCGGCCACCCTATACAAAACTTCTCTGGACGTATATAACACCTACGTGGCATGTTATGGCACCACAAAGAAGTACACCATTCATACCAACGGTAATTTTTCAGTACGTAATGCTACAAGAATACTGATGTATTTTCTATAAAATGTATAGTTTTTTTTTAAGTTTATAGGAGGGGAGGTTTCGATACAGGTTCAATAAAGATATATCTATTATGACATACATTGTATAATACAGTATTCTGGATGACCCATCAAAAACTATAGATTTAAAGATAATCCGGCACTGTGACTGTATGTGCTTAGGATTAAAACCGACTGGACCGAGTCACAAATAACATTTATCACTATAGTAAATGAAATAATCCCTGGCGAGAATATCAATTTTAATACTGTATAAATAAATCATTTGGATTTCGATTCATTTTATGCATTGCTCTATGTTTCCATAGGTGTGGAATACTAATCTAATCCTAAAGGCTAAATGAGGCGTATAGTGCAAGAGTGGCCCATATGTGTTTTTCTGAGATTTGCGTTTTTTTATAAATGTAATAAGGGCATCTATATCTTTCATTACATACCACCCTCATAACAGAGGGTTTTCTTTTTGGCACGATACAAGCATTTAAAGCAACATTGCATTATTAAAATTATCGCTTTTATTAGTGCAAGAGTGGCCCACAGGTATAGGCTACCAGTCAAACATATTATTGGGGATGTTGAAAAAGCCAACTGCATCATTAAAAATGTCAATTTTATTCTTAAAAAGCTATAAAGCAAGTTTTACCAAGGATTTATAAAGATATTTTTAGATAGATTCTTAAAAAACCCAAAATTTGTTTTATCGAGAAAGTTATTTGTTCGCCCCAAAACAAATCATTTTCTGCACAAATTCAGGAGCGTTATATTACCAATTTTGTACATTTGCTGTATTAATAAAAAATTATTACAACTTACCTTAAACTTTGAGATCATAGGAACTGAAATCCATTTAGGTATTTGAACAATGTTTACGCATTAGTTATTCTTCATTTTTAAAGGTAATTACTCCAAGAACAGTAAAAAAACGTTTATTTAACTATTCCAGAGCAAAATTATTGGTATTTTGACTATTCTGTTATTAAACAACGAATATTTCTTTCACATGTAAAAATAATTAAAATTTCAAAGTGAAATGTGAGGTTAGATCTACTCAAAAAAAAAAAACGTGTTATAGTGACCTACCAATTTTTTTCTCTAAGAAAGTAAAGAAAGTAAAATAAATTTATTATTCCATCAATCTATTTTCTAATCATCGTGCAGATTGATATTGGTAGACTGACAGTTTCGGGCTGCTGGTCCTCTTCAGTACCAAGAGTCAACTCTGCACGCTGATTAAGAAAACGTTTTTAGACTTTACTCGCAAAAGGAATATAGCCATTAGATTGATGTAGACTTGTGCGCCATCTATTTCTAGATGTAGACAACTACTCATACCTCTCCTTATCTGGAGACTTTGAATGGTAGCAAGGAGAGGTATGAGTAGTTGTCTACATCTAGAAATAGATGGCGCACAAGTCTACATCAATCTAATGGCTATATTCCTTTTGCGAGTAAAGTCTAAAAACGTTTTCTTAATCAGCGTGCAGAGTTGACTCTTGGTACTGAAGAGGGCCAGCAGCCCGAAACTGTCAGTCTACCAATATCACTCTGCACGATGATTAGAAAATAGATTGATGGAATAATAAATTAATATTTTTATAATTTTGTTTAAAATTAAAAATTTCTGTCCTTACTAAAATAAATTTGTTTGTCATACATTACCTTAATGTTGGTTGAGTCTAAAAACCCTGACAGAAAAATTTTAAATAAAATAATGCGTCCTAGATCAAAGATTTAAAAATGGGAGAAATTTAAATAGCCATTATCTCTATATTTCCATAAAGTGAGATGGGCCACTCTTGCACTATACGCCTCAAATATTCTCTCATTTCTCTATGCCAAAAATCACGGATGACGCTATAGGGGGTAAGGGGGCGCCATCCCCACCGCTCTGAAGTTCCGAAAATCAACTCTCCAATGGACAGCGGTCCATACGTTGGGCAACATAAATTTAGGTCTTTAATACCAACCCAAAAAGAAAATTCCCTGAAAATATTATATTTGGACTTTATCACAGTGCAACAAAAAATGTGCATGATATGCAAAATTATTAAAGAATACATAAAAGCTGTTTATATAACACAAAAACAAGTACAAAATCTTCACACACAATGACTGTCAAATTAAGGAGTAGGCCATACGTAGGAAACGTTAGACCTACCTTACACATAGCTGTGTTATAAAAATAAAAAAAAAATAGTTTTTTAATTAAAAAAAAAACAAATATCTTACCTTCATGTAATTTAAAATATAATCTAAAATGTTATTTTTGCCTAAAATATAAATAATTATATTTTAAAACAATAATTATTATACTTTTATCTCTTTCTGTAGAACTTCTCTCTTTATCTAATCTAAATAGGCGGCAGTCCATTGAGAAAATTCACTGACACGTCATGACGAGTTGGGAAAATTATGTTGATGATCTCTTTCTAAAATGGGAAAATCTTGAGTAAAAAATTGGGACAATTACAATTTTTTATCTAAAATTTTTTCCCTGCCCCACCCCCCTATTTTTTAGCAGCATCACTAACAAAAATGTTTTCTTTTGTACTTTTAGATGGCTAGTTACAGGAAGTGGTCAAATGGTGGTCCACATACATACATGAGAGCTTAGTTAAAGATATTCTGGAGGGCCAGCTAGCCAGCTAAGACAGGAAGACAAAATGCAGGAAACCCTAATGGAATACTGCTCACAAATAATAAATAATTGAGGTTTATATTATTATCAGTGTAGTTGACTGTGATTAGGACAATGAGAACTATGATATAACCTAAAGTTTATTTTTTTAAGGTATAGTTATTTATAACCTTCCCGCTTATAAACCATCTCGAAATAACCATAGCAACGTAAGATACGCATGCGTCGTAAGCGAAATGACTAGGCCCAATTTACACAACCGTAAAACGTTGACGTGCCATTAACGACAACAAAACAATAGTTTATTCCTCTAAATTATTGGAATAAAAGCGATTTTATAAGCAAATTTTGTTTCTACAGGAATACAAAAGTGTTTTTAGCAACAGCCTTATTAATTATCTTTTTTAACATCAAAACATCATAAAAACAAAGTAAGTAAACAAAAATTATAAATTTTGATTATGTTGACATTCAAATCAAGCCACATGCTTCAGGGCAAATCGGACTTTGTGGAGTATTTAGCGGCAAATTTAAAATAACTATACCTTAAAAAAATTAACTTTAGATAAAAATACAATTTAAAGTTGCTTAATAAAAAAATTTCACTCCAAACTAATATTTAAATTAATTATATCAGTTTAGTCATACTTACTTTATAGGTTATGTTTTTAGCATTTATAATTCCAAATTTGGCAACGAATGGGTAGCTTTCTTTTTTGTAATGTAAGATGAGTATCTTAGCTTCTTGTAAGTAATAATTTCCACAGAAGCTATTAAGCAAGCTGTGAACATATTAAATGCTTCGCATTCCATTGAATACTCCACAGTAAATATTGTATTGCATTTTCTCTCGATATACCTTCCAAAATATAAGATATTAAATAAAACTATATAAAAAACAAGTTTTTAAACTTAAAACCCTTCTATTGATTACGTATTATGTATAACTAAAAAGTAGAAAACAAGATAATTTAAAAAACGAATTTTTTAAAAGAAAGGTTTTGGAATTTGTGATTTCTTTATTTTTGCCAACATTTCCAAAACCCTTCTTTTAAAAAATTCGTTTTTGTAAATTGGTATATATTGTTTTCTACTTTTTAGTTATACATAATACGTAATCAATGGAAGGGTTTTAAGTTTAAAAACTTGTCTTTTATATAGTTTTATTTTCAAGTTTTTAGTTATAATTTATTAATGTGTGAAGCAACCCGGGAGTGAAACAGAGATTTTATGTAAAATTATATTGTCACCGGATATAAGCATATGTACCGAACTTTAGCTGTCTAAGTGGGTAAAAGGAGTTAACTTAGCCGCATGGGGGGTGATGGAGGGGTTGACGGTTGTTTTTTTTATAGTAAAATTTTATTATTATGGGATGAGTACGTAACTCAATTTTAATTTTAAATTAACTCACGTGGATAAAAAAAAAGGTTTTTGATTTTATATTAAATTATTTTGTTAGGGCAGATAAGCATGTATACCAAATTTCAGCTCTCTAAGTCTATTCTAGGTGGGTGAAAAAGCATTTGGCAAATTTGAGGACAAATATACCTACATATATACCTATATATATGGAAGTGAAGTGAATAGAAGGGTTTTAAAAAAGGTACATGGTAAAAAGTAAACTGAATATTCAGTTACTAATGGATAGGAAATCGGAAGTTAATATCCTATACAATTGTACTTTAATTTTTGTTAAAAACAACATTTCATGTCCGTTCTTAAATATTAAAGGACGTGACTTTAGAACTATATTATTTTTAATAAAAATTAAACATGGTGAATTTGCTTTAATTATTACTACTGAAAGATTGACGGACAAATTTAGAGTGTAGGCAACATTTGTTATTAATTAAAAATACGTTAAACAAAATATAAATAGCATTAGACCCTTATTTCAAAATGATAGCTAATAAACATTTCCTTCTCTTTCCATATCTCTCTTTCTCGCTCTCTCTCTTTTCTCCATTTTTGCGCACACACACACACACACTTTATCATTTCTTTCTTTTATTTCCATTAATTTTCTATTTTGTTAAGATTTTATATACTGTAATTTAAGTATCTATAATTCTTATAGTTCTTAATTTAGATATTTATTATTATTATTATTATTTTTTCTCACTACACGGGCTTTTGCCTACAGTGAGAAAATTGTAAAATACCATATGTAATTTTATGTATTAAATAAATAAATAAATAAATAAATAAATAAATAAATTAATTAATTAATTAAAGTTTTATCAGTAAAACATAACGTTGTTCTGTTATGTTTTACTGTAACAACTTGTGATTAATAACAAATGTTGCCTGGGGTAACAAATGTTGCCTGGGGTAACAAATGTTGCCTGTGGTAACAAATGTTGTCTGGGGTAACAAATGTCGCCTGGGGTAACAAATGTTGCCTGGGGTAACAAATGTCGCCTGGGGTAACAAATGTTGCCTGGGGTAACAAATGTTGCCTGGGGTAACAAATAGGCAAAAACCTTTAGTATTTACTACAATAACGAATTCTCAGTGTACAGGGTGTATTTGAAATAGCGTAGGAAATTTTAACAGGTAATTCTACATGATAAAATATGACAAAAAGTTCCTATAAACATATGTCTAAAAATGCGTCATAAGGGAGCTACGCCCCTTTGAAATTAGCTAAAAAAATCGGTTTTTATTTAATAACTCAGGAACCCTTTGAGATATATTAACGAGGTTTTGCACGTGAACTAATCCTAATAAGGCCTATCTTTGTATGTCATTTTCACGTACTTATTTAAACCAGGGGTGTGCGAAACGGGGCGACCTATCAGTTTTTTGTCCCAAACTTTTTTCTGTCTAACTTTTTTGCAATTTTATTTTTGAAATATGATTCCTCAGGTCAACATACATAAAAAAGGTACTCTTGTTGTAATACTGTAGGATTAACCGTTTTCGAGAAAAGTTCATTTGAAGGTGAAATTTCACGGTTCGAGGACGAAAAATTAAATACTAAAATGTCGAAAACCAAAATTTTAATGATGCAATGTTATTCTACATCAAAAACTAAGAAAAAAAGTTTCCATACATGTAGGTCGAAAAAACGCTTTTAAAGCTACCATAGCCCTTTAAAAATGGTGCATATTTAGGAGACCATAGCTCCATTAGGATTGATTTTTGGAAGTACCTGTATATAAAGTTTTTTTCTTAGTTTTTAATGTACATTCGCACTGCATCATTAAAATTTTGGTTTTCAACATTTTAGTATTTAATTTTTCGTCCTCGAACCGTGGAATTTCACCTTCAAATGAATTTTTCTCGAAAACGGTTAATCCTACAGTATTACAACAAGAGTACCTTTTTTATGTATTTTGACCTGAGGAATCATATTTCAAAAATAAAATTGCAAAAAAGTTGCACAGAAAAAAGTTTGGGACAAAAAACTGATAAGCCCCCCCCCCGTTTCGCACACCCCTGGTTGAAATAAGTACATGAAAATAACACATAAAAACGGGCCTTGCTAGGATTAGTTGACGTGCAAAACCTCGTTGATATATCTCAAAGGGTTCCTGAGTTATTAAATAAACACCGATTTTTTTAGCCACTTTCAAAGGGGCGTAGCTCCCTTATGACGCATTTTTAGATATATGTTCATAGGAACTTTTTGTCATATTTTATCCTGTAGAATCATGTGTTAAAATTTCCGACGCTATTTCAAATACACCGTGTATACTCTTCAGCTTAAAACTGCAAAAAGTAAAATAATTTCCACAGAAGCTATCAGATAATTACAAAATAAATGCGAAGATTTTTTCAAATGATTTTGACATTTAAGTAATATCGACTGGGGACCTGTTAAAACTTACATTTTATTTTCATTAAAATTGTATATACATTTCACTGACCATTATGCCATTTTAGAACAAAAATTTTATTTATGTGTATACACTGATAAAAATGAGCTATGCAATGTATTTTTATATTTCAGATATAAGCAACATTTACAATATCGATCTATGTATGTATTTCGTATCTATGTATTTCAGATATTTATTTACAGAGCGAAATGTAAAATAATCCAATTAATTGGAAAATTGAAGTTAAAGAAAAAATGTCACGTTCTAAACATCCAAAATAGGAACTAAAATATGTGTCAATATAAAATTTAATACTGCAGGGTGATTCTACATCAAAAACTATAAAAAAAAGTTTCCTTACACAAATATCCACAAATAGCGTTATTCTTTAAATAATACTCTTAAAACTGATTTTTAAACCTAGATGTACATGAGCTTTTTTACATTTTTTAATGCCGAATCACTCCTTAAAGTTCTCGACCTTATTTCTGTGTACATAAGTTTAATTCTGTGTACGCAGTTTACTTGCATTTTTTACACAATAAATTATTTAATTAAACATCTATGTCAGTGATTTGGTGAATAAAAAAAGTAAAACTAAATATCTACTTACAAATTCCAGAAGAACTATGATCAACTTACCTAAAAAAGAAAAAGAAAACAATTAATTAAAAAACTCAATATATTAAAAAATAAGATCGCTTTCTCATCAATCAAAACTAGTGATTTAACCTAAAGTAATTCTTGTATATAAGGATTTACTTAGATATTTACATTAAATCTAAATTATATAAGATTTATTTAATAAATTTTATTATCTATAGCAGTTCGTAAAAAAAGATTTTCATGAATTTTGGTAATCTTCCTTAAATTCATGGAAAGCATAACACACTGCACACTTCATGAAATATGTGGTTGGCGAGTACGGAATCCACCCACATAGGTAGAGAAGCTATAGTGGGTATTAGATAAAGACAAAAACACATTAGGTGTGTAAAATTTAGTCCGCCATTTTTACCTTTTAAACGTCAAAATTTGTAAACAAAAACAAAACCTCAAAAAGGTTTTTCACATTTTTACAAGTCTTTACAAAACAAGTCATTTTTAAGTTAAAAAATTTTAACACTATATACAAAATAAAACTATAAAGACACGCAGATACCACCAACAACGCCACAAACAAAATATCACCAATTATTCGATTTCATAACAAAATGACAGAGTGCAGCGTTGTCGGACCTCCTACCCATGTAAATTTACGTTTGCTTGCATTTAAATGGTTTGAATGTATATTTATGCTGTCTTTGAGTGTTCTTATTGAAATTTGTAGCAAAATATTGGAAATTTATTGGTTTTTATAATTAAAAATTATACGGTTGAAATATTGTTGGCAACGTAGAACCGCCGTTTAGATGTCAATTTTCTATCTATTGTTATTACGCAGAGCAGAACCCTGCGCAAACGTTTATTTCCTTTATAAATTCTCTACCTATGTGAATCCACCTTACAATGGCAAACGTCAAACGTCAAAGACGCCGAAATGCACTTTTGCCGTTTACTACTAAGTTTATAGGATTTAAAATTGTAAAAAGGCAAGACGAAGAAAAATTGAAAAAAAATATAAATTCAAAATTATTATTCATGAATTAATTCATACACACTCCTAACAAAAATATAATGCCCTGAACATTGTTTTCGAGGGGCAAGTCTCTTCGAGAGGCGATATGAGGCGATATCGGGGCGATATCGGGGCGATATCGGGCGATCTCGAGGCGATATGGGCGATATTGATTAATGTAAAAGGCGATATTAAGGTGATATTTCGTTCCGCAATTGAAGAGTGACCTGCCCCTCGATTGTTTTGTACAAGGCTTTTACAGGTTAATCCTACAAATATTTAAAACTTTTTCTATTTTGTGACTCTTATGAGCTCATAATCACACGCATTTTGCGTGTTCTTATAGTCCCATAAGGGGTCTCTAATTTGTTTTCTTTTGGGTTGGCAACAGAGAAAAGCCTCTCGCTTGACGTTTTCCGTGCAATTGTCAACTTCGCTTTAAAGTTTAATTTTCTACAAAATTTTGTGTTTAGGTTATTTTTTACCGTGTTAAAATTGTGGCTTGGTTACTTGCAGTGAAAAAGAGAAGAAATGACTATAAAATATATCAAAATTATATTTGTTCTTGGAATTTTAAACATGGCGAAAACTGTAATGCCAATCCGAAACAAAAATTGCTAATTCTGTCATTAATTTAAATGTAAGTTTTTTTTAATTTTAGAGCAAAATAGAAAAAATTGTATAAAGAACTCGTTTCATAACACGTTTTTAGCGCACTAGTACTTTGGAAAATTCGCCGCAAGCGGCTCGTTTCCTAAACTTGTACTCGTGCGCTAAAAACGTATGTTATTGTTTGTTTGTTTGTTTTTTTTTAACCTCGTACTATTCTACTTAATTAAGCATCCCCTAAGTCCAGGACTTGTGTGGGCTAGTAGTAGAGGGAACCACCGGCTTTAATTGACTTTCGAACCAATATATCTAGGGAGTACGCCTTCGCCAAATTTCAATTATTAATTAACTGAAAAAGGCAATCGGCGCCAGTGAGGTTTGAACTCACGATCATTAGATCAGTGTCAGGCTATATCGATGCCATTGAGCACTGAGCTAAATCTCCCAATAATTATGAAACTAGTACTTTAATATACTATAATAAAACCACTTTCAAATCAGTTTAAGAGTAGGAACTTGTTCTCACATAATTACTAATTTGAGTAATTTAACTCCGCAAATTAGGAAGTTGTCACGTAATGTAGCAGTTCAAATACGAAAGTTTACAGTTAGTAAATTAGTTAACTAGTTTGATCTTATTTAGAACAGAACAACAATGTTTAAAGTAAAAACTTTTATCTTAGACAAATTTTATGATTTATACTCCAAAAGCATGTTAAGAGCTTAAATCAAATGTTTTGCTTGCTTAAAGCAATGAACTAGAAGAGTGGGGGAACAGGATTCCAATACAAATAAGTAGTGACACTACGTTGGCAGCCATTAAACGCATTCTTTATTCTAGGGGGTTCAAATTTTTCACACTAGGTGGTGCGATTTGGTAACTTTATAAGAAATTTTATCATCAGAAATTGTAGTCTCTGTTATCGTACTAGTTTTTCCTGGTAATACTTACGGTTGAAATGTTGATATCTTTATCTGTGAATAATTTATTATATGTTTGAGCATTTTTGAGACTTTTATATGGTAGTTTTTTTATTTATTTTTATTAATTTCCGTAGTGTAAGTGTATATATACAGTTTTTTAGTGAGTGATTAGTATACAAGAAAAACTTTTCTAAACATGTCTTGCTGTGTCATTGGCTGCCACAGTGTAAAAAGAAAAAATCTGGAGAAAGTTTCATTTTTTAAGTAAGTTTAAGTTGGGATTATATTGACTTGTACGTTTTGCATTTATAAATATATATATATATATATATAAAACTACAAATTTAGTGAGATTTAATTTATAGCCAGGGTTTTCTATTTTACAGGTTTCCAAAAGATAAAGAATTGTTGGAGCAATGGTTTGATATTTTTAAAATACCCAAATCTGAGAATAGATTTGTTTGCTCAAGGCATTTTAAATATGACATGATTTTTGGAAAAGAGAAAGTATTTCTGAAGAAAGCCAGAGTTTGAACCTGAAAAAATAGGGTGTGTATTTCAAAAATAAGATTTTCATATGTACATTTTTTTATTACAAGTATTTATACAACAGAGTGTCTGGAGTTCCGTCCGATTTTGCACTGTTGTATTTCTATAGATATTAAACATAACGTAACCTAACTCTTTGGTTTAGGTCAGTTTTTTTGCCTGTTTGGTGTTTTTGATGCCTTGCCCCCATTTAAACGGGGGCACAGTCCCCATTCAAACGGGGAGAATACAATTCTGACCAAAATATACCTTAAAAGCTTTAAAATTTTTAAAATCAAGTGGTTGGAATACTAGGGGAACGTTCAAGTATTATGTAACACTCCTAGGGGGGGTCATTTTGGAGTGTTACGCCCATGTTAATGATATAGGAAAATAGCGTTACAGGGGGGGGGGTCCAAAATGATCAAAATTTGCGTTGCGTAATACTTGAACGTTCCCAAGCCCCAGAGCTAGAGTTTCGACTGGTTGGAAGTTCTGACTCGAAACTGTAGCAGCTCCCTTTATAAAATTCATTTTATTTTAGATCAGTGGATGCTACTTTATAACTAAATTATGATGAATTTAATCAAAATTGACACTGACTTTATAGCATGACTGTCATGCCATGACACTAGACTTAAGTGTGGACTTCAGCGATTGAATAAAAAAGTAATAAAATTATTAAGACTATGGTCACTTGATCAGTTTATTTATTTTTTTTTTATTTATTTGTTTATACTCATACAGTTGTTACTTTGTCTAGTGTTTTGGTGGTTAGCCGTTTGGGTTTGTGGAAGTTTTCACCTCAAATAAAAAGCCCAAATCGACCAAACACCAAAACACACTAACACACCAACTAGACAAAGCAAAAACTGATCGAGTGACCCTAATTAAGACAATTTACACGCCAGTACCAAAATGTATAAGAATGAAGGTTTGGGAAAATATTCAACTGCTACATGACCTACCTTGTTTTTTATTATTTTATTACCGTTATTTTTTTTAATTCTGTCATTATTTTTTTAATTTTATACATTTCTGTAATTTTTTCAAATAGAAATATGTTTTTTTGAGAAATAATTTTTTTTTATAGCGTTTTTAAATTCACTGACATTGTACATAACCCTAAAAACTTCATTGTCAATAAAACACGGTGCTTTAAGCACCAGAGATAAGTTGGTCTCTGAAAGCACCAAGATGAAAATTCCCTATAAAGTTACCAAATCGCACCACCTAGTGTGAATAATTTGAACCCCCTAGAATAAAGAATGCGATTAATGGCTGCTATTCATATTAGCCACTTGTTCAGACGCCATTCCTGTTCCCCCACTCCTCTAGTTCATTGGCTTAAAGTTGAATACGTATGTCACTTAGACCAACAGGGCAAATATTTAACAATATTAATAAAAAAGTATAAGGACTTTAAAAATATTAGTAAAATACAATTTTACCTATGGGGACGTCCATAATATACTTCACACAAATTGACTAAAATTCATACACTTCATACCCCGTTTCTCGCGTTATTTAAGGATATAGCGATTTCATATTTTTGTCAGATTTATACGAAATATTTGTTTTTGCAAAGTAGTCGTAAAATGTATCATTGTCTTAAATTATTTCGATGTACTTTAAAATTTATTTTATTAAGCAGATATACCGGCTGTCCCAACTCTATTTACCCAGCCATTTTCTCGTAAACTAACAGAGATAATCAAGTTCTGAGAAAACCTTCTTAAATAAGACAACTTAAACTTTTTTTTAGCATATATTTGATACCTTCAGCTCTTGAAATGTGGACAGGGGGGCATAGTGGGACATTTTTTTAAATGGAAAGGGGGTCGTGTGATCCAAATGAAAAAATTAAGAAATATACAGTCCAATAGAGAATTTTATTTAATTTAAAATGATGTATCACACGACCCCCCTTTTTATTTAAAAAATTCCCCCCAATGCCCCCTGCCCAAATTTTAAGAGCTGAAAGTATCAAATATACACTTAAAGATAGTTTAAGTTGTCTCTTAAATTTTGGCATGCCAGTTATTGATCACCCTGTATAGTGTACAGTTTTAAAATTTTAAACAATTCTTTTTTTTAAGTAATAAAATTTTATTATAACCATAATTACCAATAAGCAACAAGAAACTATTAAAAATAATCGCTTTTTTCTTAGAAATTCAAAATATTTTTATTAGATTTTGGTCAAATAATAATAAATACCATCAACAAATGGTTAAATTTACTTTAAAGGAGATGTTGAATGATATATTTATGAGAATATGCTCTTAAATTTATTATATTTGCTTGTAATAAAAATAAAAAGGCGCTTACAAATAAATTTAATTAATAACCCCAACTATTGTATTTATTATAACACCTTTTTACGCTGATAAAATTTATAGTCAAACACGAATCAAGCTATACTGCTTGAATTGGATGCAATACTGGTCCAAAAATCTGCACATTCCTTAGTTTCTGGCCCTGTCATAGCAGATCCTTTCATTTCCCCTTTAATGTAAATTTTGTGCGTGCAAATATATTGATATGAATAGATTAGTCCTGCGGAACTTAACATTTTTAGGTGATATATGCTTATTTACATCTTCTCCATTATAAAAGTGTCCATATTAGTGATATATTAGAGATTTAGTATAAGGTCACATATTTTAAAATGATTCTTCGATAAAAACAGTTTGAGGAATTGGAGGGCGTAAAACACATTTGAAAAGTACAACCTTCATAAATGGTTAAAATACATTTTTAGTGATATGTCCCCCAGTACCATCGTTTTCATAATAAACGCTTACACCTAAAAATGTTACAGATTATATTGAACTTTATCAAGGTCTCTTTGACATTTATTTGTCAAATATTATTATGACATTACTTGTCAAAATAATTCACATTAGTTATGCTGCAGCTTACAAATTATCAAAAATGTATTATAACAGCAAGAATAAATGACGGGATAAGTGTACGTGAAATAGCCACTGAATTAAATGTTGCAAACAGCACTATAATGCGAGCAAAGAAAAAACTTGAGGAAACTGGACAGATTAGCAGAAAGCGGGGTTCTGGTCGAAGTAGAATGAGTAGTGCAGAAGAAGATATGCAATTAATGAATTATCTACGGGAACACCCTTTCCATGCCGGAGTCAGAGCGAGGGAAGAAACTAACTTTCCTGGGTCATAATGCTGAAGAATTACGACAGGGCATCATTGAGGCTTGGCACGCAAAAATTACACCAAATTACACAAACCAACTGTTAGAATTACAAAGAAGATTTTTTTATTTTTGATATCTTAAAATAAGTCACTCTTGATGATGTTTTTTTTTCTTTATATTTTTAAAGACACTATTTTGGAGAAAAAAACATTCTCCCATGAACCGTAAGAGTTGTACAAATGAGCTTAGTGTTTTGGGAGTTTAAAATCAAGCAGGGCAAGTTATAAAGAGTGACTTTTTTTGAGATCAAATCAAAAATAAAAAATAAATTCCTCTTTGTAACTCTATCTGGAGACATACTGTATAAATATCATTTATAATAAAATTTGTTAACCTTTTTGCTTATAAGCATATATGCTTAAAGACAGTTATAGGACTTACACTATATAATATAGACTGTACTTTAATCTTACTTAATTATTACGGAAAATGTCAGTGTCAATCTTAGTAAAGTACATATACCACAACTAAAAATTTAAAATGTTGGGGACCTCAGGGTTCTGTGATGTGAGCGTTTTCTATGAAAATGATGGTACTAATTTTTGTAAAACTAGCTCAAATTTTTGAATTAAAATCCGACATATTGGATCTGACATTTGGAACTTTTTCCGTATACTGTAAAAAGTAAACTGAATATTCAATTACAATTGGATAGGAAATCGGAAGTTATTATCCCATACAATTGTCCTTTAATTTTTGTTAAAAACGCGCATGATTTCATATCCGTCCTTAAATATTAAAGTACGTGACTTTAGAACTATAGTGTTTTTATCAAAAATTAAAGTACATTTGTATATGATCATAACTTCCTATCCATGTGTAACTGAATATTTAGTTACAAATGGATAGGAAGTTATGATACTATACAAATGTAGTTTAATTTTTGCTAAAACTAATATACACTGCCGCGCATTCAATTCCGGACACCTAAAAAATTGACAATTTTTAAATTCAAATACAGCCTGTTCCAGAACTCGCGTACCGAAATTTAAGAAGTGATTCTACATCCAAAAATATGAAAAAAAGTTTCTATAAAGGTTGGTCCGGAAATGAGCCCTAAGGGATCTAGGGCCCTTTAAAATTGTAATAAAAATAAGGTTTTTAATTAATAACTCGGGTACCGTTTAAATTTTGGCATGCCAGTTATGGATCACCCTGTATTTCGAAAACTAATTAATGGATTTGACTGATTCTTTTTTTGTTTTGAAGCTTAAACATTCTCTACTTTTGTTTGTTTTAAGAATGGTTAATTTTTTTTGTTCGTATTAACAGCAATAAATAATGTACAACTATGTTTTTTACCCCATCTTCTAGGACTTGCATGGTACGCCACTGTAACTCTTTATCAAATTATTAAAGTCATTCTTATTACCGCAGTTTTAATGAATATTTTCTTTTTTATTCTTTTACATTTTTACTTTTGGTTTAGGAGATATCAGGATTTTCCTGAAAGTTGTCATTTTTTCAGTTAACTTAAAAAGTACTGTGCTTTAAATTTGATGTAACCCAGTTACGTTTTTCTTCTAATCAAGTTTATCAAAAACATAAATTGGGTTTGAAAAACTTGAGTAGAAGAAAAATAGGGTCACTCAGTCCGGCGGCAGTTCTGCGAAATCAGCGTTAAGCCTCCGTCAGAGGGCAATAAAAAGTTGCCCGGGGATGAAAAAACTGTAGAAGAAGAAGTAAAAGACATGAACGTAGAAGAAGAAGTAAAATACATGAGCTTCAAATAAAAAAACTCTGCTGATTTAGTACTTTTTGAGTTGACTGAAAAAGCGACAACTTTCAGGAAAATCCTGATATCTCCTAAACCAGAAGTAAAAAAGTAAAAAAATAAAAAAGAAAATATTCATTAAAACTGCGGCAATAAGAAAGACTTTATTAATTTGATAAACAGTTGCAGTGGCGAAGCATGAAAGTCCTAGAAGATGGGTTAAGAAACATAGTTGTACTATATTTGTTGATGTTAATACGAAAAAAAAAATTTTTTAATCGTTCTTAAAACAAACAAAAGTAAAGAATGTTTAAGCTTCAAAACAAAAAAAGAATCAGTCAAATCCATTAACTAGTTTTCGAAATATTTGAATTTAAAAAATGTCAATTTTTTAGGTGTCCGGAATTTAATGCGCGGCAGTGTAGTTCTAAAGTCACGCACTTTAATATTTAAGGACGGACATGAAATGTTGCGTGTTTTTAACAAAAATTAAAATACAATTTTATAGGAAAATAACTTCCGATTTTCTATCCTTTTGTACTTTTTACAGTATACGTTTTTGTTTTAAATTGTACAGATATAAATTTGACAATATCATGATTTTATCCAATTTCAAATACTTATTGTTAAAATTTCGGTTCCGTAAAAAATAAATCAAAAATGTATGTATCCTGAAAAACCAATGTCGTTTTAGCCCTTATGAAGTACGTACTCTTTACTTGATAGAGTAGAAAGGGGTGTGTCAATATGATAATAGAGATGGGTTTGATGATCAGAAACATAAAAAGGTATTGCCACTAGATCATGGGATAAGTCCTTGTCTTCTGGATAAAATAGTGTTAGTTAGCCCATAAATAAAAAAGAACACGTTAAGATTTGGGTCGTTAAATACTCCCAAGATTTAGGTCTTTAAATACTATTGTTTTTATGCCCATTAAGGGAAAGTGAGAACTGCCTCCCCTAGGGGAGTAGCTATTTCATAACATACACTGCCGCACATTAAATTCCGGACACCTAAAAAATTTACATTTTTTAAATTCAAATATTTCGAAAACTAATTAATGGATTTGACTAATTCTTTTTTAGTGTTAAACTTAAACATTCTCTACTTTTGTTTATTTTAAGAATGATTAATTTTTTTTTTTCGTATTAACAGCAACAAATAATATACAACTATGTGTCTTACCCCATCTTCTAGGACTTGCATGGTACGCCACTACAACTGTTTATCAAATTATTAAAGTCTTTCTTATTGCCGCAGTTTTATTGAATATTTTCTTTTTTATTTTTTCACTTTTTTCCTTCTGGTTTAGGAGATATCAGGATTTTCTTGAAAGTTGTCATGTTTTCAGTCAACTCAAAGAGTACTAGATCAGCAGCTCATGTCTTTTACTTCTTCTTCTACGCTCATGTCCTCTTATTCTACAGTTTCTTCATCCCGGGACAACTTTTTATTGCCATCTGACGGAGGCTTAACGGTGATTTCGCAGAACTGCCGCCGGACGGAGTGAGCCTATTGTTTCTTCTACTCAAGTTTTTTAAACCCAATTTATGTTTTTGATAAACTTGATTAGAAGAAAAACGTAACTCGGTTAAGCTTCAAATTTAAAGCACAGCATCAATCAAATTCATGTAGTACTTTTTAAGTTAACTGAAAAAATGACAACTTTCAGGAAAATCCTGATATCTCCTAAACCAGAAGTAAAAATGTTAAAAAATAAAAAAGAAAATATTCATTAAAACTGCGGCAATAAGAAAGACTTTAATAATTTGATAAATAGTTGCAGTGGCGTACCATGCAAGTCCTAGAAGATGGGGTAAGAAACATAGTGTACATTATTTGTTAGTGTTAATACAAAAAAAAAATAATCATTTTTAAATCAAACAAAAGTAGAGAATGTTTAAGCTTCAAAACAAAAACAGAATCAGTCAAATCCATTAATTAGTTTTTGAAATATTTGAATTTAAAAAATGTCAATTTTTTAGGTGTCCGGAATTTAATGTGAGGCAGTGTAGTATTATATATCTAATTTTGTTTTGGGATTTGATGGGAACAGATGTAGAACAAAATGCTTAATTTAAACAACAATAAATTTAGATAAAATTTATTTGGATATTAGTTCCTTATCACTTGCATATGTATTTTTAAAAGAATTACATGAAAAATCTAAACAAGTTGTTAATCAAAATAATGTGTTAATCTAAAGCTGATTTTTTTATCTAAATGCATAGAAATGTTTTTTTTTTATATTATTGTTCTTATGCTATCAAAATATTGTTGGTATAAATATATCGTGTGAAACTAATTCTTTAAATCAAGTTAATAATTATGTGTTTTATTTTGTAGAGCTGTATTATAAGTTTATTTAACCCTTTCAGTCCGGATTTGTTTTCTTCGAATTTCGGAAATCAAAAGTACAAAACAAGTTAAATTTATTTTTTTAAATGTTATTTTACAAAAAATAACTTGGATATATTTGTCGCAGTATAAATAATATGTGACCTTGCACAAAAAAACCCAGTTGGTGTGTCAAATTTAAAAAAAAATGCTGATTCTTATGTAAAAAACTTTTCTACATAAGAATCCGACAAAAACAGAAATAAGTAAATTTGACACAATAACTGGGTTTCTTTGTGCAGGGTCACATATAATGTTTTAAAGCTGGACAAATATATCTTATTAGTAACTTATTTCTAAGTATTGATATTAGTTGATATCAAGTTTCGACTATAAAATACTAAAATCCCAGTTCTGTGCATTTTAAATGTTCTTTTTTTTGGCTATTTTGGCTTTTAAACATCTGCTCGGACATATATGTCCCTACAGGAGCGAAAGGGATTTTTGAAAATCTGCTGGGACATATATGCCCCTACAGTAGCAAAAGGGTTAAAGTTCGAACCTAAGTTTCAAATGTAATGATGCTTTGGGAGAATTTTTTGACTTGATGAAATACTAAATATTTTGTTTCAAATCTTATGCTTTTAATTAATTGACAGACACGCAAACAAGTCGGTTAAATGCGATAGGCATACATTCACGTGATAAGTAGGCATCATGTGAAACATCGTCTTTATCATATTTGTTGAAAACACCTATTAGTGGTGTCAAATACTCTCGTTCCAAACCCATCATGGGCACATGGACATCATGAAAATCGATCAGCATTAAACCCAAGGTTAGTGACATCCCTATTTATCCCTTTTACCCTTATTTGCAACCCCCAAAGCAGCCCACTATCGCTCGTTTCATTTTCGTTAATTTAAATAATTTTTTATCTAACCTGGACATATATTTTCGACAAGAGAATGTAGCGTTCATACAAAGAACTTTAAGTTTCTTTGGTCAAAGTGCGAAGATCTTTAATAACATGGATTTAATTTATCCTATCAAAAATGGCAAATGAATCAATTATTCTGCCCCAAAGAGAACCCCTTTTTTCAGTGTAGGATTTCTTGCCTAGATAAATTTAAATTAAAACAACGAGTTGTGCCTTCTTAAACAGAAATTACTGGGAATTGATAGTGTATTTTACTATAAGCCCTGGGGAATTTAGAAATGTCGAGTTTTGAACCTTTTACTATTATTAAAAGATTACAACGTTACTTCTCGAGAAGAAACCAATTTTTTAACCGTTTTTATTTGATTGTTTACCAGATTCTTAGGATTTTATGTCCAATCAAATCGAACTTGTATTATAAAATAATTAATCTTCATTAGAGAATAATTTATTGGAAATGGTGGGGTATAACCAATTTCAATACATTGTTAAATTGATCAGAATATTGATGAATATACAATCAATTAGGTTTTACATATCCATTACTTGAATGATTTTTTTAAATGAATTTCCCGTTATAACGTTTATAGTTGGTCATAAAGCCGCTTTACACTATAGGCCAGGCACTGAATTCATAAAAGAAGGTTTTCGCTGCAAAAGGTACAAGAGAGTTCTAATTTCGTAGATTTGTACAGTTTGGTGACCTCATTAATATTTCGAGTTTTTTACCTTGAGCGACCGCCGCTCGCGCCGCCATATTGGGAAAAGGTACTCAAAACCAGTTTTTCGAGAATATCTGCTCTCCAGCGCCACCTAGGTTAAAAATAGCTATTACAAAAATTAAAGGGCATGATATTTCTTGCAACTTTTGTAAAAAATACAGCTAATTTCTACAATTCGGAAAATCGATACATACAGGGTGATCAGTAACTGTCTTTCCAAAATTTAAGAGACCTATAAAGGTTGGTCCAGAAATGAGCCTTAAAGGAGCTACGGCCCTTTAAAATTGTACTAAAAAGAAGGTTTTTAATTAATAACTCTTCAAGCTAGAGCGACGAGTTTTTACACGCATACTAGTATTAATAAGGCAATTATGTTAATTTATTTTTTTTGAATTTATCCAGAGGCGTGCCTAGGCGGGCAAAATATGTAAGGCGGCCTTACTAAAGCAATTAAGAGGAAGTAATATTTTTTGCCTCCAAAAATTTAAAAGGCTATTACTCCTTTAATATTAAATTTAGGTGTTTCAGTGAAGAATGCTTAGTTTTAAATGAAGAATCACCCTGCAGCATTAAAATTTTATTGGTGCTTTTGTTGTTCCCCATTCAATATCTCAATCTTCGAAGGCCCGTACCCCCTTATTGTTCATTTTCCGACTAACCTTTATAGGAACTTCTTTTAATATTATTGGATGTAGAATCACCTCTTAAATTTTGGCATGCTAGTTACTGAACATCCTATATTTTCTCGAAATTTCAGTAAATATATTGCAGAAATTTTCTGAGCTTGTGTCCGCTGTAACTCGTAAACTACTCATCTGATTGAAAAATGTTTTTTACAAAAGTTTCAGGAAATTTTATGCTTTATAATTTCTGTTGTAACTATTTTTAACCTATGTTTTGCTGGAAAGAAGATATTCTCAAAAAACTGTTTTTCGGTACCATTTTTCCAATATGGTGGCGCGAGCGGCGGTCGCTCAAGGTCGAAAGCACAGAATATTAATGAGAACACCAAACTGTACAAATCTACCAAATTAGAACTTTCCTATACCTTACCTATCTTTGGTGAAATGATGCGTTATTAAATCGACCTGGTCTTGAGATATAGAAAATAATTTAGAAGAAAGGTATCGCTTTGTCTTAAATTATATTATATAAATATATTTTTTTATATAAACATAGATTAATTAATCTTTGATTAGCCCATGTAGGTGGGCATATCAAATTTAAAATTTATCCGTTGGTAATTTTATGTTCCTATTAAGTTATCATTTTAATTCTCATTAATTTCTACTGTAGGTATACTAAGTAATAACTCCGTATACGCTATATAATATATTATAAAAAATTAAAATAATCTTCCGTTTGTCTGTCTGTATGTCATGTTTTCTCATCCACACAATAACTCAATAAAGAATTATTCCATCGATAAATTTTCAGGAAAAATCAATATTGGCAAGGACACGAAGCCTATTAAAATATCAAGAAGGTAAAAAAAATCTTGTCAACCCAATTTTTTAAAGATTGCATTTATAAAAAGGTCAATCTTTCTAAATTTGAAAAATATCTCGCCAAAAACAAAAAAGTTATATGGCTAAACGTCATTTTTTTAAGAAAAATTACTTTTATCAAAAAGTCACTCGTACGAAATAAAAAAAATCACCCTAAAAGCAAAAAAGTTATAGAGGGCGCCACCTAAACAAAGTACATACATACAGATCATGAGCTTTTGCATGTATACTAGTATTAATAAGGGCAATAAGTTTATGCTAGTTAATGTTTTTGAATTTATCCAGAGGCGCCCCTAGACCGAAAAATGTATTAGGCTTAACACATTTTTGCCCCAAACTTTTTTATGTGTACTGTTTTTGGATTTTTTTGTAAAAAATATGGCTTCCTTGAGCAAAAATACATAAAAAATGTCATATAGTGTAACACTGTAGGAGCAACCATTTTCAAAAAAAATGCACCAATATATGGCACCATACTTGTATATATAACCTTTTATTTAAATATTAACAACATACAGGATACACAGTGTTGATGATTCCCAAAAAGGATGAAATGGTACTATTTACTGTTTCCTGTTCATTTGATTTTAACAACAGATAGATAACTTTCTAAATGCAAAAAGGTGTGTGTAATGTAACTTTGCACATACTGCGTTATTCCCATTAACGGTAAGAGTAATACAAGAGCTTTTACTTCCCACGTATCGTTGTCTTCAGTTAAATTACTATAAGCATATGGTGAAAAGCCATAAATTGTAAGTAAAAATGCCTACATAACTTTTTTCTTTTGTTCCTTGTTATACATAGTCAAAAATTATGTTGGTACCAATTTCCTAGTGGTTCGTAGTAATTGAGTAACTTGTATTTGTTCTTAATTTACATAATAATATTAATGTGGGATGTTTTTTATTAAAACCATTAAAATATTTTTTTAATTTAGCAATTTCTAGTTTAATAGTCTAAAAAAATTGCAATTTTATTTGTAAGAGTATTGAACATAATTTGAAAAAGAAAATATAATAAGTATGATACACGGTGTTTGCAGTCCTTTGTCATTAAATAAAGGAGATGATTCTACATTACAAAACATGAAAAACCAACAAGGAATATATCGCAGCCTTGCTTCAAAGTGACACAACTCGAAAAAATAAATTTTTGGTTTTGTCCAAACAGACACCGGTGTCTGCCATGGCCCTGTAAAGGGCATATGATGCAGACACCGGTGTCTGTTTATTTATTTATTTGTTTATTTATTTGTTTTAGCATCATACAGAGTAGTGGCGCTAAATGTGTTAAGATCCACTTTAGTCAGGTTCCATGAAATATTAAATCCGCATTTTTTTGTCCTTCGGTCAATTTAATATAATAAGGGACCAGTCAATAATAAGGCAGACGTAATATAAAGAGCTCACTGCACCGGAAAGGATTAGAAAGACTCCTCGAGACTGCCCAATTGTCTTAAATTGGAGAACAAAAATAAAACAAAAAGCCAGCATAGTTTCCAATAAATCGGCGTCAACAAGTTAATAAAGTGTCACTCTATCTAGCTACGGGTATAGCGGCGTCGCGAGAGTAAGAGTATGCAGAGAAGAAACCTTCAAAAGCTTTTTACGTATACACTGTAAATGAAAATATAGTAATTTCCCAGCAAATAAAGTAGGTCATATGTTACCAGCAAAGAAAGTGGTAAATTTAAATAAGTACTGTAAATTCAATGTTATCTGTTATGTTTTATTTCTGCCGCTAGATGGAGTGACTTCAAGTTCAACAAAGATAACTTAGAAGTTTTAAAGAAGTGTTAAGATCACGCTAAGTCTTAGTTTCCTGATTTCAGAGGCGTAAACTACGAAAGAAAAAAGGAAAATCTCTTAAATTGAAGAAATTGGTTTACCATAATTATGAGTTATGATAACACTGTAGAACAGTTATTTTTGTATAGCAGATTTTAACAGTATATAATTCAATGAGCGTGAAGATACATTTTAAAGGCATGATTACTCAAGAGCGCTTCAAATTTAAAATATATGTTTGTAACCATGAATTAGAGGTTAGAATTGTTTAGCAGGGAAATTAAAAAATATAATTTTCTCACTACCAACTAGGTAGGATGGCGTTACTTAATTAAACAATCGACAGTACTAAAGTACTAAAGTACTATATCGAGCACACTTAGTGATAGATGAAATCAATACAAACAAAACCATAACTAAAGACAAATAAAACTATTTACCGTGCAAGGACATTAAGTGTCCGACACTTACTGCAGGGGGACATCTAGACACAAGACTACTATTTTTAATTTTATAGTGTGATTTTATAAAAAAATAATTTTTTGAATTGTTACACATATAGATGTCAAAAATATTATTAATAAAATAAGATTTTTACTCCTTGGTAGTTAGAAAAACGTAATGCGCTACTTTTAGGTAAGTTTTTTTCTGGTTGTAAACTCTCTAACTCCATTTCTACATGAGATATCGACCTGCGGTTTTTTGCATATTGTTTCTTATCGTATTCCGAAGAGCTGATTAGATTTTGGGGGTAAACGATTGGGGGTAAGGGGCTAAAAATAGGGTAAAACTCCTATTTTTAGCGTTTTTTGTTTATAATTAAGGCAATTATTATTGTATTTGGTTAATTTAGCACATATAAAAGATAATTTTAAATTGGTCAAAAAATGGTATAAACAACGTTTTCCTAAAACGCATTGATTTCGAGATATTGGCGTTTAAAGCAGTAAAAGGTTTTTTTTAGCATATCTCACATATTTATAACCCGATTTCAAAAAAATATATTTTAAATAAAAGCTCTTTTTAATGTTATATACAGTTTTTGGTAGAATATAATGTTTTAAAGATACAGAATTTAAAATCAAACAAAACACCTAGTTTGAAATTTGCAAACTAGATGGCTCTACTGTACAAATTTTAAGCTACCATTCATTTGTTTTTAAAATCAATCAAAAATTGTAATTAATAAGTTCAACTTGAATCCAAGTAAAAACATATTTTTATTATTCATTTTAATTATATATTAAGTGTACAAGAAAAGCTAAAGTTTAATATAAATATTATACAAGTTAGTTTGTGCAGTGAGGAGTAGTAGTAAAATTGTAATTATGTTATGCTACCCTGTTCTAATAACATGTTATTAGTTTTCCCAATAGTGCCGATGTTTTGACAGAGTGCTTGTAACGTTTCATCTAATTTCCTTATTAGCTTAGAAAATAGTTATTTATGGTACTAGTGTGTAAAGTAAGATGTTGCCCATGAGAAAATTCACCTGCGAGGCGTCAGCCAAGCAGGTTAATTTTCGAGAGGGTAATATCGGTTTACCCATGAGTGCCATACAAGGTTTTATCCAATAAATAGGTTAGAAATTCATATTTTTATTAAAAATTTTAATGACATTTACAAGAAAATAATTTGACAAGTGACAGTTGAGTGGGTAAAATAAATAATTATCCACTCAATAAAGTAAAAGCCACGCGGGGGTTATTATTGAGTTTATCTATTTAAAATAAAGCTGGTAATTGTCTTATTATCTGTATGTATTGTATAAATACTATTTATTTGAAGTGTATTTATTTTTAAAATAAATATTAGAGATTTTATGTAAATCTGTCTTCACTTTGTAAAAATAAACTGTCTGAAAACTCAATAGACTCCATACGTTAATAAACTTATACTTTTTAGACTTACTTAGGTAAAAACCAATTAATTCTTCCCATAATATAAATCAAATCGAAAAAGGGGGACGGTTTAGCTACAGATTTAATTACATCTATGTATTCGTTTAAAATAAACTTCGAACTGCATGCACTCCTCCGTTCAAGCTAATTGCCGGCAAATAAACGAAAGCAATATTGTTAGATTTGTTGGTTGGTATCTGCCACCTCAGCCGAACAAGTTCCTCTGTTTTTTCAAAGTCTTTGATACCCTGCACTGTAATTTTACCATAAAGCGCACGACAACAAATATTAATCACAAAAAAATCGAATAATGGTAGAATAGGTATTTGCACAAAAAAAATAGGTATTTGAACGAAAAAAAAATCTAAATTAACGACAAAAGAGGTATTCGCCCGATAAAATAGGTATTTTCGCGACAGAAAAGGTATTTGAACCATAAAAAAGTAAATTTAAAACAAATACAGTATTCACACGATAGAATAGGTATTTACACGACAGAATAGGTGTTTAAAAGACAAAAAGGTGGATGAACGACAAAAGAGGTATTTGCAAGACAGAATAGGTATATGAATGACAAAAAAGGTAAATCAACGACATAAAAGGGATTCGCACGACAGAATAGGTATTTGCATGATAAAATAGGTATTTGAATAATAATAAAAGGTAAATGAGCGAAAAAAAAGTAAATGAAAAACAAATAAGGTATTCGCATGATAGAATAGGTATTTACACAACAGAATAGGTGTTTAAACGATAAAAAGGTGGATGAACGGCAAAAGAGGTATTTACACGACAATAGGTATATGAATAACAAAAAAGGTAAATCAACGACATAAAATGGATTCGCACGACAGAATAGGTATTTGCATGATAAAATAGGTATTTGAATAATAATAAAAGGTAAATGAGCGACAAAAAAGTAAATGAAAAACAAATAAGATATTTGCACGATAAAATAGGTATTTTCGCAACAGAAAATGTATTTTAACGACAAAAAAGTAAATGAAAAACAAGGTATTCGCACGATAGAATAGGTATTTACACGACAGAATAGGTGTTTAAACGATAAAAAGGTAGATGAACGGCAAAATATGTATTTGCAGAGCAAAAAAGGAATTGAATGACAAAATAAGAAAACAAATGACTGTCGATTTTTAAGAATATAAGGGTATTTCCTTTAAATAAAAAAAAATGTCCTGTTGAGATGACAAACACAGTTGGCCCGAGGGTTCAGTTTCTATATTATCCTCGCGATGCTGTGGCGTAGATTCTCAACCCCTATCAGTGACCACTCAGCACCCCGACGCCCCAAGGGCCTCGTCTGTGCGCCCCCAATGTTTGGTTACGCCTTATTGGCCCACGGTCTTGACTCTCTATCTATGCTTAAATTGCAATACACTGCTAAAAATATCAATATATTTAAATATTCAAATTTTTTATCTTGAAATTCAGACAAAAATGTAATAGTATATAACATAACGTGTACGGAAAGCAACGAACTAATAACTCTTCTCTCTGACAAAAGCGTAGCCAACATATACATTTGTCTGTCTTACTCGCACAGCTTTGCTCTAACAGAGACAACAATAACAGTTATTGGTAATTGTTATTGTTCAGACCTGAATATACCTACTATTTGTTTACAAAAAAACCGAGATGTTGGCGATACTTTATATTAACGGTATCTATGCGTATTCTAGAGAGAAGAGTTGTTAGTTCGTTGACGGAAAGTGACTTATTTCGCATAAGCAAATGTTTAGCAAGAGCCGCACAGTGGCGAGTGCCGAAACGTCACGAATGCTACAAAGTTATGTAACTATTTTTCCTACGACCCCAACAAAAATAAAATTAATTTTATATTATTTAAAATAAATATTATTTCCTCGAAATAAAGATGAGTAAAATTATCAATATTTAAAATTATTAAATGGATTAAAAATAAGTTACTTTTAAAAATACACCTGACCTTCACAGAAAAATTAATAATTTAGCTGCAGTTTTGCTAAAATTTTGTATGAGTCAACCTTGATAAATCAGTCAGTTTACATATCTTTCGTTTGTTTTCTTAGATTATAATCTATATAGTATAATTATACTTTGACAGCTAAAATTAATTAGATTTTGCTCATTTAAATTGTTGTTATCTCATCAAAACACGATTTATAATTCAGAGTTATCGTAACTAATAAAATATAATATATCATATCCATAAAAATTTAATGGAAAAACGTCTAATAAAATGGTAAAATGGGGTTCCATATATGTAAAAACGTTTAGTATGCAGTACACTAGCCGGTGCTCAGTGTATTTTTAACCACAAATATAAAATAGCATAACAAAATAAAAAAAATCAATTTTTACTTTAAATTAATGCACAATTAATAGTATATTGTTTTACTAAGAGAAAAAGTGAAGCTTTTTTTACTAGTCTGTAGAATTTACGGGCGACGCGAAGCGGAGTAAAACATACTATTTTTTCTTCAAGCATCCTATATATATATATATATTTTTAAATATTAATTTTTGAATTTAATTTATTCAGTAATAAAGTATGTTTTTTTTTATTAAAATAGGCAAATAAAACCCTTTTGAAATAAACTTAAACCTTCCTTAGCTCATTTTAAATTTTGTTCGTAGGCTAAATCGTACACTTTTCGCGATTTCGACTTGTCTAATGTAGCATTTGCAATTTCGGAGAGATTTGTAGGTGTATAAACCATAAATTCTTCTTCAATCATTTTTAATCAATTTCACACAAGGTTTTTGTACAGAATCTGTTTACATAATAAACAAACAAGTATGGCTGTCATCAAGTCAAAGAGTGCTGCCACCAGTGGTGGTTTTGCTAACTAACTTTTTTTTACAACAATGAACTCATTTTTTTACTGTAAAAAATAGATCACTTCTAACTAGTGTGTTTAGTTATAAAATATGAACATTTTAGTACGCTTGAAGAAAAATATTATTTGACATTTATTTCATAATTTGAAAATTTTGCTCAATATTGTTGTAGATGAACTAAAAAATGTGTCTGATTATACAAATTAACTTTAAATATTCAACTTTTTTCTCAGTAGTGTATGTACGCTCAAATTGCAATAGGACTCAATAAAGGAAACTTTTCCCGCGAATAAACTTGTCCAAAGTTTTTCAGAAACAAAGCATTGGTGAAACCAATAACTTTTCTCAAAGGATTTATCGCCTGCGTGAAAATGGACCTGTGAAATACCGGGTGTCCCACCAGGTTCTTGACATATCTCCGTTATTTGAAAAGATAGAATTTTTTGCAAAAAACAGCGTTAAATGGGAGTCATTGAAGTTTTTATTTAAATATCCAAAACCACCCCTTGCTTACCCACCCTCTTGAAACCACCCCCAACTTCTGTTTTTCAAATAGCGCCTTCCAATTTTTATCAAAGAATATGAAAGTAAATTTTATTCTGAATTCAACCATGTATTATAAGTGGTATCTTATCATTTAAGGGGCTCTAAATAACAATTATTATTTATTAATAATAGGGTGGTATTTAGAACAAAGTTGCAGGTGGTTCCAGGAGAGTGGGTTATTAAGGGTGGGTTTTGGATACATTAATCAGTTCTCTTTTAGATATAATCTAACGTGAGTTTTTGGATTTTTTTTATGAAAAATATTGCTTGTGATCTGATGAGGTTGTACTTTGGAGCCCCTTGAAAAAATAAGATATCTATACATGGTTAAATTTAGAATAAAATGTGCTTTCATATTCTCTAGTAAAAAGGGGGGGGGGGTACTATTTAAAAAACAAAAGTTGGGAGTGGTTCCAAGAGGGGGTGTGTAAGTAAGGGGTAGTTTTGCGTAAGTCCGTAAATTCTACTTTGACTAGCATTTAATTTTGTTTTTTTTTTATTTCTTTTATCTTTCTAAACAACAGAGATATAGCCCGTCTAAATCCTGGTGGGACAGTATTATTAATAAATAATAGGGCAGACTAACATCTCTACTCTAAATTTCACTACTACGTAACATCTCTACTCCATAACATCCCTACTCCATAACAACTCTACTCCATAACATCTCTACTCCATAACATCTCTACTCCATAACATCCCTACTCCGTAACATCCCTACTCCCCAACAACCCTACTCCGTAACATCTCTACTCTATAACATCTCTACTCCATAACATCTCTACTCCGTAACATCTCTACTCCGCACTATATGCACTTGATTAGCAACTTATTAATTAAGGAGTGATTGACGGAACAAAGTACATTATTTTATCACAAACATACCTGCGACCTACGGACTTGGAGTCTTGGTGGTATATTTGTTCCCTGTATATGTACCTCCAAGTCCCGTCTCTTTGCCCGCGTACTCTTAACATGTTCTAATAAAAAAAAACAAAATATTCTAATAAATAAGGCATTATTGAACTAAATACTTTAAATGTAAAAATTCAAATTGCTTACCGTGACAAATATTTTTTTGACTTAAGTCAATTTTATAAAAGGTGCTAAAACACCTTTTGTACAGAACTGTAAAACAATAATTATCGAAATTGTCACAAAGTTTTTTTTTTAATTAAATTAAATTAACAAATATATTACTATGTATATTTAAGTTTGTATTTATAACATACGTATGTAATTTTTTTTTATTTTGTATAAAGACAAACACTTACTAGGAAAAATTGTGATAAAATAATGTACTTTGTTCCGTCAATCACTCCTTAATTAATAAGTTGCTAATTAAGTCCATATAGTGCGGAGTAGAGATGTTACGGAGTAGAGATGTTATGGAGTAGCGATGTTATAGAGTAGAGATGTTATAGAGTAGAGATGTTACGGAATAGGGTTGTTGGGGAGTAGGGATGTTATGGAGTAGGGATGTTATGGAGTAGAGATGTTATGGAGTAGAGATGTTATGGAGTAGAGTTGTTATGGAGTAGGGATGTTATGGAGTAGAGATGTTACGGAGTAGTGAAATTTAGAGTAGAGATGTTAGTCTGCCAATAATAGTTGTTATTTGAAGCCCCTTTAAGAAATAAGATACTACTTATAATACATGGTTGAATTAAAAAAAAATATCTTTTAAATAACGGAGATATAGCTTGTCAAGAACCTGGCGGGACACCCGGTATATGCAAATTTTTGCAAAACAAAAAAAGATCACATAACTAACTGTGATATTTTTCATGAAAATATAACTACACAGTATGTAATAACTGAATATTTTAGTCAGAAATTACCAGCGCAACATATCAACTATACCGGGTGGGTTTTATTTATGTCCACCCCCAAAATTAAGAGTAATCTTCATTCGATAAAAACGAAACTTGGGTGATTTATATAATTTTACATTGGCTATAAAATGGCGGATTTAATTTTTTTTCACTTCACGTTTCGCCGGAAGTGGCATAAATATGTGTTTTTTTAATGGAACACACTGTATTTTTTATATTTTTGAATTCAGCCAATAATTATATGTATAAAAACCTGATTGTTTTTGTTTTACTTTATTTTCGTTTTTATTTTTATCGTATAAAAACGAGATACACATAATTTACCTTCTTTTTACTTGCTAAAAAAAACAAAACAATTAGGCTTTTATACATAGAATTATCAACTAAATTCAAAAATATAAAAAATTACAGGGTGTTCCATTAATAAAAAACATATTTATACCACTTCCGGCAAAACCGTAAGTGAAACAAACAAGTTTTGTTTTTATCGAAAGAACATTAATCTTAATTTTGGGGGTGCACTAAGAAAACGAACATTTTGATTTTTACAACATAGTAAATAAATTTACGTTTATACAGGGTGATCAGTAACTGTTATGACAAAATTTAAGAGGTGATTCTACATCCAAAATACCAAAAAAGCTTCCTATAAAGGTTGGTCCGGAAATGAGCCCTTAGGGAGTTAAGTACGACTCTTTAAAATTGTACTAAAAAGTATTTTATGTGTATTTTTTGGATTTTTTGTAAAAAATGTATATTTCTTGGGTGCGTAGTTAGATTCTATACTTATTTATTCCGTAACCTCTTCTACCAGCAGTGTCGAGGTAATTTTCTTCCATTCATTACTGTTTTACGCTATACTTTTAGCTTGTGCTCAGGTGAGACCCTTTTCTGCAAGTATAGTTTCTACATTTTCGTTCCAAGTCTTCCTTAGCCTTCCTCTGCACGTTTTTTCATCTAGGCCCATTTCCCATACTAATTTCACTTTTCTATGTTCTTTCATCCTTGTTATGTGTAGTAGTAGTAGTAAATTTTTGGGTTGGCCAAAGCCGGACAACTAGGCCATTTCTGGCCCTTTTTGTCACCCCAGGCAATTCCAGCCATTTACTAATTTGAGTCCTCCTTGAACCTGCCCGTCCTTTCAATAAAGGTCAGGATATTGGCCCAGGGGAGATCTCTTAGTTCATCTGGGTTGAGTCTTTGAGTTTCAAAGACTTGCAACCTGATCCTGTCGTATCTGACACACTCACTTTAAGTAATGAGAGGATGTTTCATGAGTGCAGTTCTTCCATTTTCAAACAACCAGTCGGTCTTTGATTTCCTTGGGCCAGCCAGGAAGTCCTTAGCTTGCCAGCAACCCTCGACCGCTCATTGCTCCTTTAGCTTGGTATAAGCCCACTCATCGAAAGCGGTCTTTACCTACTTCCTTGTAACACCCAATATAGGTTTCGGCCCCGTGCAGGTCATCCCTGATCCGAGTCTTGCAAGTTCATCTGCCTTGTTATGTGTACAAACAATCTGAAATGTTGCGTTTCTATTCTCTCCAATATATTTTTAGTTTTAGGTCTTCTTCTTATCTCTTCACTTCTTATTTTATTTAGTCGGGTCACGATTTCTATTTTTCTCAGATTTTATATTGAATATATTTTTTTTTGCACGACCAAGACTAAAACCTAATTTTACGCTTTCATTTTCGGGACTAAACTTGCCGTTTTTCTCCCTAGGGAATAAAAATCACGGCAACCTTGATAATATTAAAATATTATACTTACTATGTGCTTTGCTGGTTCAAAAATTAAGTTTGGTGGTGTTTTGTAATCAATTAGCGATTCAAACCAATTTATTTGATTTTAACAAAGAAAACCCTTAAAAATAACATTGTTACAACAATTTATACATAACTTAAAATTTATCATCTTCGTCCATTTTTTTGACGTTTGTGTCAACCATATTAAAAAACAATTGAAATCGCGATAGCCATGAAACTGACTTTTCGCAATTTACAGGCATCTTGATTAAATTACAAAAATAAAACAACCGATTTTAGACGCGTGGTTTTTAATTTTATCTACCTACCTAAATTATGTTTGGTCCTGCAAAAAATAGTGTATATACCTCAGGACTAAACTTGGCTGTTTTAGTCCCTTGCATTTCTGTTTTCCTCGCTCGCTACGCACGCTCAGGAAACACTAATGCAGCGGGACTAAAACAGCTACTTTCCGTAGTTTTAGAACCGTGTGTCAAACAATATTAATATTTTTTTTCAAAAAACCTCCTAAACCTAATTTTATATTCCTTATTTCATGCTAAAATTTATTCAGCACGCTTAATTCCATTAACTTCTGTGTATATTTCAAGGTATGAATATTAAGAAAAAGAAATGACACTCAATTTAAATTTTGATATTCAGGGTGCGTATCAGCCGGAGAGCTGGTGAACATTTTTAACAATTTATTTTGTCGCGGCTGAATTTTACATGTGTCTTACGTTCCAATTAGGCTATTTCGAAATCTCCAGGTTCCGAAATCTAAAAAACAGGTTCTGGAAGCTAAAAAAAACATAAGGATAAAAAGAACTACCATAAAAACCTCCATAAAAACTTAGTTTTAAGTTTTAACTTACATACATTATTTCATTTATTACATTTTTCAATAAAAGTTTTTTCCAAATTAACTTCTCTACACGTTTTCATTAAAAACGCCTTTTCCAAATTAATTTCTCTGCACCTTTTTATTGTTACAGTTGTCTTTGTTTCAATTACCTCGAAATGACATATTTTGACATTTGTCATATTTTGATTGATAAAGCCAAATATTGCACAACTTCTTTCAAAAACTAATAATTTTCTTTCGAAACGGGATCAAATTAGATCCCGAAACGTTAGAAGTTAACTTTTATTCAGTTTTTCGTTCTTTTTTAATTATTTTAACGATTTATCAAGAATTTTATTGAAAATTCTTTATTTAGGCAAAAATTTTAAACTTTGGTAAGGTATTGACTAATAATATTTTTTAGGTATAGCAGAACAGTATTATTTTAAACGCAATACCTTACCAGCGCATCTAGAAATTGGTGCGCCTGATAAGAACATTTTAATTTTATTTTCTGTTTTAGATTTTTAATCGATATAAATAGTCATTAAGGCGAAATGGCTCAAATTAATAATACTGTAAATATATATACGCCTCAAATAAATTATAGATTCTATTACATTTAGATTAAGCAATTTTCATAGCACTAGGGCTAAGGGGGTGAAAGCAGTCTTTAAAAAGTATCTACCTATGTCCTATTTCAGATATAAATTTTTGATTAAAAGTATTTACAAACCATTTTTTTTTATTAAATGGGAATTTTTCAATAAATTTAGATCTGACATAATATATAAAATTATTTTTCTAAAAATATGTTTTACCCCCGTTTTAGTTCTTTATGGGCACAATATTTTCGGATGGGTTTGAAAACAAAAAAAAAATAATCATAATTTTTTTTCGTTGCAAAATAAAATAATGTACATTATAGATAATTAAAATTTAGTTTGAGACAAAATTCGGCGGGATAAAATAACCAGTTAAAAACGTTCATCAGATCTTAGACTTTATGGTTTCTGAGACACGAAAAGAGTAAAAAAAAATATATTTCCATTTAGAAGTTATAAACTAAATAGAAACATTCTTCAGGGAATTCAGGGAATTACCTGTAAAATTATTACAAGCTCTCTCGTACTGAATCCTGTAGGCTCATTTGCGAAATAAATTGCTCCTTATCCGCTTCTAGACTGTAAAATGTGGCAGCATCAGTTTATTTGATCAGTTTAAGGATATTTGTCATGATTATTTCGTTTAAAAGTTTCCTTTTTTTCTGCTCTTCATTTACATTTTACACATTTTATTTAAGAGGGATGTGATTCTTATCTAAAGGAAGACTTTATTAAGTTTCAGATATTTCAGTCAGGTTTAACAAATACGCCAGTTTTTATTTACTTTTACGATAGAGTGTATATTTTATAAAAATGGCAATCACAACCTTACATTAACTTTTGATTTGATAGTTTTTTATTGAGTTATTTCCTTACGTTCAAATATAATTTTTATTCGATTGATTCTAAAAGCGACACTTTTTGTTCATGTTTTGCGGGCGAAAAGTTGGACTTTGTGGCCCTAGGGCCAAAAACTTTTTTCGGCCCGCTAACTAAAACTTTTTGTTTTTAAGCTTTTTTAAATAAGATGCTTTACCTGTACTGTAATATTTATAAAGAAAAATACTCCTCGTGTAGGACATTCACTTTTAATGCATTGTTTTTAGTTTAAAAACACCTCTTGAATAAAATTATCCAGCTCTTCTTCTTCTTCTTGAATAAAATTATTTACTTCTGTAATAGTTCCCAACGGCCTAAATTCTCATCAGATAAATCTAAACATTTCGATGTTTTAATCATTATTAAATTTCATGCTAAAGATACTAATAAATTATCTTTCTAGCTGTAAAATAAATCACAGAGATTCCCAAATTAATTTGTAATGCTAAATATTCGTAAGTTTTTTTTATATCATGAGAAATGTGAAGACTGAAGCAGGAATGCCGATCTTTTTCAAAAGAATCAATTCTAAGGATCGATTCAAAGGAAAAAGAATCGATTATGAAAAAGATCGAAAGTAAAATAATCGATTCAAAAAATTCTTAAACTGGGATTATCTCGACTAAACTGAGTTTAAGTTGAAAATGCTGTGTTTTGATTGGTAGGCTGACAATTTAAACCAAGTTTAAACTTAAAATATCGTTGGTGCAAGTGGCCCTAATTGTAACAAAAGAATCGATCTTCAAAAGAATCGATTAAAAATCAGTATCCCTGGACTGAAGGCTGTTCTGTGGAAGACATGCGCAAAATATTGTTTTCGTCAGCTGTTATTTATGAAGTGGTTCTTAATAAATTACATGTTTTTAGTTTTTAAAGTTTATTTTTACCGTAACAGAATGAACATTAAATAATATTTTTTTTACAAAATTGTATTTTCTTGTTTATGAAGAATTGTTTATGTTGAAAGTACAATTTGTACAATTTTGGAAAATAATGGGGCAATCCATTTTTTGGAGCTTTGAAACGTCTAAATTTGTTGCGTTTAGAACAGAGGTGCTGACTGTGCTAGATGTGGTGCTTTGTAGTTCAGTTTCAAAGGCAGTGGAAGTGCTTGCTTGATTAAGTTGAGGTTCCAAAGTAAAGTCTGAGGGCTCAAGATTATAGTTAAAATCTACAGGCGAAACATTTAAAATTTTATTTGAAACTTCAATTTTGTTCGGGAGAGAGTCTGCAATATAGCCTTCGGCAACTGTGGAGGACTTCCATCCACCATGCCTTTTGAGGGATGTGAGGTCTGCTCCAGCATCCACAAGTATTGTGGCTGAAGTTCGCCGAAAGCAATGGCCAGTGTACCCTTTAGGGTTTTCTAATTTTAGGTAAGTAGCTATCTTTTGTGGAATTGTTCCAAATTTGTTTTTTCCAACTACTTGCCTAACACATTTTCCCTTTCTATAGCCTAGAAAAAATCTTTCTTCAGAAAAATTTGTTGGTCTTAGGCTTGCAAATTTTCTGAACATATCTAAGTATTTTTTTCCTGTTATTGTGAATGACCTGGGATTATTTGTTTTTGTTTGTGGGATTCGTATAAGCAGTGCCGAGCCTAAATCATCAATATCTTGAATTTTGATATTAGCTATCTCCTCCCTCCTACACGCTCCAGTAATTCCAAAGAAAAATGCAATCTGTGAAAAAACAGCCATGTTAAATTAAAGCCCTTATTGCTCTTAAAATATATAGGTACCTTTTGTAATAAATAATCCTCGTCTGGTGCTGTTAATAAAAACTTATCAAATTGTTCTTTTGTCAAAACACTGGATTTTTTTGGTTTGTAGGTAGAACTTTGTTGTTTTAAAAATGCTCGAAGCTTCATGTACTTAGAAATATCAACATTTCTAGTCAAACACAATTTTGATTTCAACATAGAATACATAGACCATAGTGTTGAAGCTTTGAAAGTTTTTGAAAACTCTGCCATATATGCAAGTAGTACATTTTCAGATATGGTATGTACATTTTTCTCTTGCATGTATTTTTGAAATCTTTTATATGCATTTTCATATACATCTCTTGATTTTTGAGGCAGCAAATTATTTTACACCTCTTGTGCCGCCTCTCTTATTTCTGGTGGTGTAGATGACATATTTTCAATATCTGAATCCATTTTTCACAATTTTTTTGTTAAAACACTAATTTAAATACGAAACAGCACACAAAAGAAACGATGCGCTTCTATTCAATTGTTTTTTTTTAGTTATTTGATTGCCTAGCAATTTGTCATGGATAACTAGATATAATATTTTTGACAATTTAAAATTAAATATATTTTAATAATTTTTTAAAAATAGTTACAATCGAATAAAAAACGTTGTATAATACACGGGCGAAAAGTTAAATTTCGATTTCGTAGGTTGATTACCCTCGGGCCGGCCCTATCGGCCGGCCCTCGGCTTCTAAAAACCTACTCAATCGAAAAGCTTAACTTTTCGCCCTTGTATTATAAACTACTATTTTAGAAACGATAAGGCTTTTCATTTTATACATCTCACAGCACCCACAGGCGGAATTTTCTAAATTCATGGCCAAAACCCTCGAAAGCGAAATTGCTTCAAATAGTTGCTCCTATCGTTTTTTATCTTCTCTATGAACTGTACCAATAGATGGTGCCAAAGTCGTTTTGCTATCAAAACAAATGAACCGAAAATGTCAGTTCAAAAATCGGGTTTCAAGAAACTAATTTTGAAACGTTATTTTTCCCGAAAAATCAAGTTTTTTTAATATAAATAATAATAATAATAATAATAATAATAATAATAATCTTTATTTCGCATAAACACTTCTGATAAAAAAGTAACTAAAAATATTTATTGAAAGTTTGTCAAAAAGAGTGGTGCTGGCTGGCTTACTAAAACCTGCCTTGCAGAAAAAAATGCATGTATAAATATAAAAATACGGACAATTTAAAACACATTTAAAAAAAAATACATATTTAAAAGTAACAGAAAATAAATAAATAATATACTTAATATAAAAAGTTGTTTAAACAGATGAGTGAAACTCTTCCAGGCTATATGGTTCTAAGTCGCAAATGTAGTTGTATAGACTATTTTTAAACTTAGTCCTATTGTTTTTTAAACTTTTTAAACTCAGCGGCAGTTTGTTGAAAAACTGTATTGACGAATAATATGATCCTTTCTCATATGTGGCTAGTCGATGTTTTGGAAAACTATAGTCTAGGACTCTGTCCGATTCCAGGCCTCGAAAAAGGTGCATATTCTTTACCAGGAATAAGACAGACTCGTATACATATAGCCCGATTACAGTCAGGATCCTGCTTGATTTAAATTTGTTTCGACAAGATTCATTGTACGATAGCCCAAGCATTTTGCGAAGTGCTCTTTTTTGACATATAAAAACCGACTCTATATTCCTGCATTTCCTCCAAAAGATGATTCCATATTTAAGGAGACTCTGAAAATTCGAAAAGTATACTACTCTAAGGGTACTCACATCAACGTAACTCTTCATTACATGGAGCGAGTAGCTGACTTTGTTTAATTTTCCTCGCAAACGATCTACATGTGAAAACCAATTTAAGTTTTCGTCTATTTGAAGACCCAAAAATTTTACTTCTTCTGAAAGTTCCCTTCTTACCTTAGATATGTTTATAGTATTATGTTCCTGTTGTCTCATTTTGAACATAATAAAGTTTGTTTTTTCTTCATTTAAAATGAGTTTATTACTTTCTAACCAGGATTTTACTGCAATAAAGAGAGCTTCAGTTTCCATGCTTAAATTATCAAAGGAATTTGATTTAACTAAAAAAATTGAATCATCAGCGAAACTGATCAAGGATTGATTACAATTTTGTAGCGTCACATATAGATCGTTCACGAAGATAATAAACAGTAAAGGTCCCAATATGCTACCTTGTGGGATCCCAACCTCAATATTTTTTATATCTGACAAATATTTAATAACATTTTCAAATATTTGTACCTGTTGGGTTCTGTTGGATAGATAGGATTTTAGCCACTGCAGAGCAGGGCCTCTCACTCCATATCTTTCAAGTTTTTCAAATAAAATTTCATAATTTAGACAGTCAAAAGCTTTTGATAGATCCAAAAGAACTGCTAAGATAACTTGTTTATTTTCAAAACCATCCAGAATACTTTGTAAGAAGCCATGCACCGCAGTCTCCACCGATCTACCCTTCAGATACCCATGTTGTGTGTTTTTAAACAGACCATATTTATTAAAAAAACTTATAATTTTTTTGGCCATAGCCATCTCAAAGAGCTTTGAAAATGAGGATAATAAACTAATAGGTCGATAATTTTTTATTGAGGTTGGGTCTCCCTTTTTATAGATAGGAATAACAATTGCGGCCTTCAATCTGTCAGGAAAGATTCCATGCAACAAAGAGTTATTTATGATGCGAGTAATTGGTGTACATAGCTCGTTTTTGCAATATTTAAGTAAACTTGTCGAAATTTCATCGTTACCACAACTATTTTTGCTTTTTAGCTCATAGAAAAGATTCATACATTCTGTTTCTGTGATTGGTTCAATGAACATTGAATTTAAGTTAAAAGGGACTTTACAATTAAAAGTACTTTTTTTGTATTTGACAGTAAATATCAAAGTTGTTGCTTTTTTTAAGCAGTTTTTTAAAATGGATTTAAATTCCGTAGGTATGTACCTATTTATTTTTTACAAAAAAATATTTATTTTGATTATTGAGTTTAAAAGGGGAAGTCATAAGTCTTAGTTTGTAAATTTGGTTCCTTTTTTTAAAACTTGTATTACGACTTGGCAAAAAGTTTCAGATTAATCAGCATTAAGCAACTTTTTACACTTGGTTGAGAAGATTAATGTGTTTGCTAATTATTAAAACAAGAATTTGCTGCTAATATCCCCCGCCCCTCCCACCCTAAACCTAAATGTCTAAGACAGGCAGATTTATTTTAGGTATTTTTGCAGTAAAAAAATACTACTGCCAACAAAATAATACTTTTCACTGTAGGTCTAGGTATATTAATAAACTAATAAAAAAAATAAAAAACCAAAAAATTTTCAAAATTTTTTTTTTCGATTTTTTTTTTTTTTTTGAAAAACGAAAATAAAAAATTTAAAAAAATGTTTAAACAAATATTTTTATCACATTTTACCCCCTTACCCTACCTCCATATTCACCATCTGCAAATTTTGATATAGGCGGCAGCCATATTGGATCCGCCATTTTGTAAAAATTAAAATAAGTATTACATTCGTAATCAGCGACCTCAAAAACCCCTGTACAATGGTTTTTAGTAAAAAATCTGCAAATTTTGATATAGGCAGCAGCCATATTGAATCCGCCATTTTGTAAAAATTAATTTGAATGTCAAATTTGAATTCAGCAGCCCCGAAAACCTCTAAATACAAATGTTGGTATAAATTGGAGCTTATTAAGGGTTTTGGCCATGAATTTAGAAAATTCCGCCTGTGTGCAGCAGTAAAAAAATAAAAGAAAAATATTTCATTAAAAAACAACTTCAAATTAAAATTTGATAGAAAGGTAGATAAAAAGTATATTTTATTTAGTTAAATTTATTTTCACTGCTGCAGCGCTGCTTGTAATATACCCGGTTTTTAAAGTTTATTGCCTGCTTTTTAAAGTTTATTACCCGGTTTTTAAAGTTTTTTACCCGGTTTTTAAAGTTTATTAAAATAGCAAAAATCAGGCGGTTCTGAAATCAAAATGTTATAGGACCCATATCTATAATATAAAAGATAGCAATTCTTGGGTAATGTTTTCTAGCTTAATATCCTTCGTCAGCAAATTATTATTAAATTAAGTACTTCGTTTTTGTTTGATTCATTATATTTTTCTTCTTTTTTATTTCATTCATTATCTTTTTCTTCTTCTTCTTTTTTATTTATTTATTTATTTAATTAATTAGGGTTACAAACAGGAACAAGCCCAAAGGTAGTAATCTCTTAGAAATAACAATATAACGTCATGCTTAAAATACGTCAATTATACATAGTGTAAGAAAGAAAAGTAATTTATAAATTGTTTACAGAGCGTTTTAAATACTTTTTCAAGGCGTTTAAAGAAATATTGAACATGTCTATATATGAACAATGAACATTTAAGGATCTTAACATTCTGCAAGATCCTTAAATGTTCATTGTTCAGATATAGACAGGTTCAATATTTCTTTAAACGCCTTGAAAAAGTATTTAAAACGCTCTGTAAACAATTTATAAATTAATAATTCTTTACTTTTTCTTTCTCTTATTTTTTTTCTTTTCTTTTTATTTTCTTAGTGCAATTACAAAGGAGTGCATCGTAAGTAGGAGAGCAAGAAAGAAAAACCCTCATTAGTCAAGTTAAAAATCGCGCTAAAAATTGCGTGTGTTAAAGGATGCGCTGTTTCCAAGTATTCTATAATATAATGGGTTTTGGAAGTTTTTTATTTATTTATTCAATATAAATAAATAAAATCTAGAAATAAGTTTTTCTTAATTTATTTTCATTATTATTTTTTTTTTTTTTTTTGAACAAAAATATATTTTATCAGTAAATATATTTTATGATTTTCAGAAAAAAATGTGCTATTTTTAAAATATTTTTTGGTGCATGGTATTTTAAAAATGCAAAAAGGGACGGCCAAAAACCAAAGAACATAGTAAAGCCTGGTCAATTGCCGTCTATGCTCAGAAGCACCAGAAACGGCCGAACACATTATGTGCTTCTGCGAAGCCATTGCTCGCAATAGGCTACAATATCTAGAACAGGTATACCCAAGACCTGCAGATATATCCCAAGTAGCCCCCAAAAAACTCTTAGGCTTCTTTGGAAGCCTAAAGTTTGATGTGGACTAAATTGCAAAGGGGATTCACAATAGATCTCATTGGTCGCAGTGATTTGAAAGGCAGTACCATGCCTCACAACCCCACTTATATTGTATTGTATTGTAAAGCCTGGTCAAAGTGGCCCTAATTAATATTGGTATTGCTTAATATTTGTGTCATTAGATCATCTAACTCTGCACCGTGAATTGACATGAGTTAAGAGTTTAATATTAGCGGTGAAAAGTGCGCCATAAATATAACGGCGCTACAATGAATCTGAGACAGATAAAATACCAAAATAATTAAGCGGAATTAGCAGATTTTAAAAGTAATTAACATTTAATTTATTCATGAAATTAAATGCTTCCAGAATACTCCGCTAATTACCGTAAATAAGCGCAATATCTAAGTACAGTTGGTTAAAAGTTTCATTTAAACAAAATTATAATTTAATTGAACTAAAAAAATCTTATTTTAAAACAATAATGTTTAAATTCTCTTCTTTTTAGTTTATTTAAAAAATATATAAACTAAATTAAATTGTTTGATATTTACAAATTTAAAAAATCTATATAAAATATTTTACTATTTCTCAAAACGACTTTTGTTTGATTAACGCAGTCGTCCCTCCGAAGTGACTGATCGATTTCGTGCTTTTTAGCACTCTTCAGAGCCACATATCGGTATTAAGGACAATTACGAAAATCAAATCCTTTCCATATATCTCTATATCGTTGTAAGGAATAGTAAAAACAGCTAGCGACATCTACTGCTAAAAGCAGAGACTGGATAAACCTATCGACAGTCCAAAAAAGGAAGCAGTTATTGGTTTCAAAAACTTTAAATTTAAATTTTGTCAAATTACAGCACATGACCAAGATTTAAAGGTTATACTTTACTAGATACCAGGGTATTTATTTCTTTTTTCAAAAAGCAGTTGGTATTAAAACCGCGAAATTCAAATTTCTTTGATGAATGCGTATTTATGATATTGAATTCATACCTGAAACATTACTGATCAAAAGCCTGAAACCATTTCTATAAAAAAAAGGGGGGGGGGGGGGGGGGGAATACAACAATACAAAAACTCATAAATGCCAAAAACCTTTCAGAAAAAATCCTATTTAAAAAAATTTTTGTAAAAAAAATTCTGTAAAAAAATTCCAAAAGCCCTATTTTTGTTTTACTTATACAAATTCAAATATACCATATAGATCATAGACAAAATAAACAAATATATTGATTTATGACGGTCTGCGCATACTTCTGCGTCCCGACTAAATGCGTCCTCCATTTTGATTCCAATTGTCCAACATAAAGTAAAAAAATATATATTTTATGTTGGTAACACTGTGTTGCGTTAGATAGGAATATTTTCTTTGTTAGAGATGTGTCTTTTCATTTCACTTCAGTAGTCAGTAAAAGTTTCTTTTTGTGGTTGTTTTGTTGCATATGTAAAAACTAAATCAATATGTTATACTACACAGATATTTATTTATGTTTACCAGTAATTTAAATATAAAAATATAATTCTTCGCACATACCTCTAACATATTCGTGCAACAGGTTAACATAACCTAATTTATGTATGTTTTGAGTTTGTTTTCGAGGTTTTTCTGTTATTTTTTCTACGCGTTTGGTGTTTTGTGCTAGAAGGGTGAACATTTTATTTTATTATAGACTATATAATAGCGTTTTTGAACTTTTAAAGTCTTTCTGTGTTTTTTGTATATTTTATAGTGCTTTTTCAAAGAACTAGTAAAGTCTTTGTAATGGCGTGTTTTATAAAAAGTTGTAGAAACATAAAACGACTGCTACCTGCAGACAGCAGTATCACATTTTTTAGGTAAGTTTGATTTTTTTTAATATAACATAAGAAAACATTAAAAAGTATGGTTATGTCGTTTATTTATTTACCTTTTACCCACTAATTTAAATTTCCCGGCTGATTTCTGACGTAACTTCCGATCAAAATGGAGGACTCGTAAATTTGTATATAACCTTGAGATGACAGCTCATCTATGTTCTTTGTCTATGATATAGATCGAGACTTATTATTTAGGGGGTAATGACTGTGATATTAATTGTATATATTATTGCAATAAACTGTTGTAGGTTAAAATTGTGAAAGTAGTTTAGAAAATATTGTCAAGAAATGTCAATGTTCAGCTGGTTAATCTTATAATTCATTAATAAATTAAATTTAAATTTACAACTCATCAATCATTTTTGGAATTTGTGTCGGAACAAAAATACGTTAATTATTAAGTTTGATTTATTCACTTGTTTATTATTAATAATTTAGTCTTAATTGTATTTCAAAACCAACAGCATAGCATAATAACATAAAGGACACTGCACACTTCCACTTCCGCGGACTTGGCTGTTATATGCTTTAATTAGAATAATGGTTAGATTTTTTTGCACAGAATTACGTTCTCGATCTAAAAGTACCAAAATATATAGGGTGTCCTATTTGAATTAAAAAATATATACACTACTCCAAAAAATGAAAGGAACAAAAAAAAATGTGAAAAATGTATCCAGAAAAAAAAAAAAACATTTTAAAGCTTCAAGTTTCTAGTTTTGACAGAACTTTTATGAGTGATGAGTGATACTCGTATCACGCAATCATAAGAAACAGCGCGAGAAAAAAAAACATTTTTTTTTATTTTATCGAAAAAATTTTTTTTTCTTTTAACAAGTACTAATGCAAAATTATGAAAAAAGTCAAAAAAATGTTTTTTTTTATTTTAATGATGATTACACAATGTTTAGTACACATTGTTTAGGAAGAATACACTTGTTCCTTTAACTGTTTTGTAAAACTTTGATCAAGCTGTCCGGAAAAACAGTTTAATGGATCAATTTGAAAATTTAAAAGGCTATTGGGGGTACATTAAGCTGCATAAAATCTAGATAGATTTACTAAAAACCATAAAAGTTTATTTTTTTGTACTTTTTTCAAATTAATGTTGAGGGTGAAATGAAATATTAAACCAAAAACTAAAAAAAAGTACATGAGTCATATTTTATCAATAAATGAAGCTTTCAGCATGAACAAAAATTTAGGAATATTCTTAACAAATTACGCAGAGAAAAAATCTGAGCAAGTCCGATCGAAAATCCAAGAAAAACATTTTTGCTGGCACCCTAATATTCTTAAATAAAACTTCCCTGTAAGATTCACTTTAAATAAAAAAGTTAGAGGTAACATATTAGAAAAAAAAAACTGAATATTTTTATTATCTACCTGAAAATAAACTAGATTAACTAAAACTTTGTAATTAATTAAAAAAGTTTTATATTATAGCTGTAGAAGAAAATAATTTCGGTCATACTAATAACTTCATATTAAGACATAATATGACATATATTTTACAAAATATTAAGCCATTCTTTTTCATTTTGTCTAAAGCTGGTATACAACTTTTATTAAAACTTTTAGTTTACATGCTTCTATTATAAAATTTCATTAATGTTACTGGTTTTATTGCACCTACTTTGTCCCTCACCTTAATGAATTTTTTAATTAACTGGTTTCCGTGTAAAAAATTAATTTTCACATAAAGGGATGAATATATAAAACAAAAGTCGTCTAGAATTAGTATATTACATAACTAGTGTGGAAAGTGACATATTTCACGCGAGTGGGAAGGTTTACCAACGAGCCGCCAGGTGAGTGAGGAAACCCCACGAGTTAATGAAATACACTTTCCAACGAGTTATGTACACTATTTTTCCTACGATCCCGAAAAAATATGATGTTTCTTATTTTAAAATTTTCTAATTGTTATTAATTTTTAAGGAAAGCAAAGCACAAAATAATTATAAAGAACATACAAAATATATGTAGGTATGTCAAACAGGAAATATGATTTTCATTTAGCTTTAGTTTCCTTGGTTTTATATTTAATACAATACATAGCTGTTTAATGGGTTGCCTATTCCTAAATAAATGCAAACTTGAGTTTACTTATTAAATTATATTTCTATGGTTATGCTGCCATATAAGACAGTAAAATTGTACTGTTTTACATTTCATAAGAAAAATACTGTGTATTTTGATGTTTTTTATGTAATGTAAGGTAACTAAATAAAAAATTAAGTAATTTTTATAAGATCTAGACTGTCTAGATAGTAATGGTCAAAATAGTAACGTTATAACTATAGTTTCTATTTTTGACATGAAAAACAGAAATATTTGGATTAAAACACTTAAAAGATATAAAAGGCTGTGGTGAAAGGTGGAAAATGGTTTATAAAACAAGGTGAATCAAATTCGTAGAATCTACGAGGTAAATATCTAAATACAATTAGGCAAACCTCAATACATAAATATCACACGAGTGTGATATAAAAATATCAAACTAGTGCGATATGAGGCGTTTTCTAAAGAACAAAAGAGTGTGCTAAATGTTATTTTCTTTTGGCTCTAGATATAATTTTTAAATATAAGAAGTATAGGCCAAGACAATAAAGCAACTTAAGTATCTTTAATTCTGTACTTAACCTGATTAACTCTATTGTTAGCTTTAATAAAACACATTATTTGTGTTTCAGTATAATAAAAAAAAGTCATTGAGTTATTATCTATTATCTTATGTCCTATGGCAGAATATTATATTATTATTCACAGCGCCAGCGCTAGAATAATATACGGTACTTTCGAATTAAAAAAAAAAACAAAAATCGTCCTAGACAAAAAATTCTTGAATAAATTTGTTTCATGAAAAAATAAACACTTTTTTTTCAAATGTCCGTCCGTCTCTCCGATGTCACGATTTTTGTAGACACGATAACTCAAGAACGAATAATCCGATCGTATTGAAATTTTTAGAAACAATCAAGTTCTATGAGGGAAAGATCCCGATTGTTTTTGAAAGTAACCCCCCCCAAAAATAAAAAAGTTATTGGGGGTAAACTTTTAAAAAATCTAAAAATGCTGAAAGAAAATTCCGATTAAGGTAATTTTTTTAGAAAAAAATACTTTTATTATAAGGATCAATTCTACAAAAAAAAATAATAATAATAAAAAAAATTAAGTTAAATACCCCATGCCCCCTGCTCACATTTTAAAAACTGAAAACATCAAATATATGCGAAAAGAAAGTTTGGGTTGTCTTATTTAAGTGCTCCAAATTTGAAGTTAATATCTCAACTCGTTCAAAAGTTAAGAGGGGCGGTGACTTTTGGACGCTTTGTATATAAAATATTATAGGCTTTTAAATAGTAATATTCAGTAACAATTCGACAGATACACTAAAAGAAATTACATTGAAAAGGTGTAAAAATACACTCTATAAATGTGTAAATTTTACACCTTTATATAAATGTACATCAACATTGATGTGACACTACACAGGTGAGGTGATTTTGACCTAGAGTGTGTATTTTTACATCCATGCCTTCTGCAACAATACACTCCGAGCTCAAGAAAGTGTATAAACATACCTTTAGCAACAATACACCCGAAGTGTAAAAATCTCACTTCTGATGTACAAGCCAGCCAATCGACTCGAGAAGCCAGAATTCCTGCTTCATCGAGTCTGGTGGCTGTCGACCATTATAATTGTTTACGTTTGTAAGAGCGTACGTATAATTTTGTGTGTGCTAGATTTTTCAAAGAAATAATTGGTAAGTGTTGATTAAAAGTAAATATTTAAAAAGTGTGATTAATACAATATCCTTAAAACATACATTTTATAATATTTTACTTATTTAGGCGGTAACACTGGCCTGCAAATTTTGAGTTGTTAAGACTTGTGTATGTTTTCTGTTTCTATTTTATATTTGTACTTTTTGTAGCGCTGATTACGAATATACGTTTTATTTTTCTGTTGCGTAGTTTTTCCATAAAACACTATTCACAAAAAACCATTCATAATATTGGTGTAAACTTTACACACTGGCTGTAAAAATATACTATTCTAATATACACCGCATTTATATTAACGCTTCGAGTGTAAATTCACATCAGCAGCAGCTGCAAGTAAATTACCCATGCACGTGGATGTAAAAATTTATCTCAGTGTACCATCACAACTTGAGTTAAATAACTTTTGTAATTACAATTACAAAGGGTAGTCTTAAATACCCTTAAAATTACCATGCAAATAAAGAAAAGTTATAACAGGACTGTAAAATGCACATTTTAGAGTTAGAAACGAATGATTATACGTCTGAGAAATGATTACCCGTCTGCGAGATTTGAATCTGCAAGCTGGAGGTGTCAAATCAAAGATCTTATTGTCTCCAAGATCAGTAGTAGCGCGAACTGTTAATTACAGAATAAAGGGTTTAAATGTGTCTAGATGTTTAATTTAAAATAGTCAAAAAGGGTCATAAAGACCTAATTTTTCGGCTAGATTACATAATTCAATTTTTGAATTTAAATTCCAGGTTTTCCAGTATTGAATCTAGCTTTAGAATTTAAAAAATATACTCCATATAATTTTACAGTTTTTTTATCAAGTTTTAACGGGTCTTTCTACCTACAAATTTAAAAAATATACTTTTTTTCTTCAAGCGTACTAAAATGATCATATTTTATAACTGAACGCACTAGTTGAAGTAATCTATTTTTTACAGTAAAAAAATGAGTTCATTGTTGTACGCCGAGGCGCGCCGTAAAGAAAAAAAAGTTAGCAAAACCACCACTGGCGGCAGCACTCTTTGACATTGATGACAGCCATACTTCAAACTTGTTTGTTTATTATGTAAACAGGTGGTTGACTCGAGATTCTGTTCAAAAACCTTGAATGAAATTGATTAAAAATGATTAAAGAAGAATATATGGTTTATACACTTACAAATCTCTCCGAAATTACAAATGCTACATTAGACAAGTTACCATCGAAATCGCGAAAAGTGTACGATTTTGCCTACGAAAAAAATTTAAAATGAGCTAAGGAAGGTTTAAGTTTAAGGGTTTTTTTTGGCCTATTTTGATAAAAAAACGTACTTTATTACTGAATAAATTAAATTCAAAAATTAATATTTAAAAAAATATATATATATATATATATATATAGGAAGCTTGAAGAAAAAATAGTATGTTTCACTCAGAGGAAAATGATCAGATCCCAAAGGTGACACTTTAAAAATCTATTTTGTTTGCATTCTTTGAATATAAATAAACACACATAAAAAACTTCACAATGATATCTTTTTCCTTTCTATATAAAAAAAATGTTTAAAAAATATTATTTTTAAAATTTGAAGGTAGAAAGACCCCTTATAGCCAAATTTTTTAATAAATTTTTAACAGAGTAAGTAAAAGTAAGTATATAATATTTAAAAGAAAAATTTTGGCTGCTTGATGCTGAAAATGTGTAACTACAAGTGAGCTTCCTGAGGATGACTGCTAAAGCATAATTTTATTTTAATTTAAAATGCACAGTTAAAAATTCAATATTTTTGTAATTGGTTCGTTTAAAAATTAATATTAAAAATCAATTTAATAAGTATAATTCTCAATTGACGTTAATTTATGAGCATGTTTTAAAATGTACAGCATTTATAACTAATTAAAAATGTATTAGTTTCAAACATAAATTAAATTTAAAATACGGTGTGTTCCGTAAACAACATATTAATCCTTTTGGGGCCATTGCCGTATATATTCTTCAAAAAAATTAAGCTCGAAGAACATAACGCATAGTAAGAATTTACAGTGTCTTCCTAACCATATTTTGTTTACTACAGATTCCATTTTTGCCCTTGGATGTGATTAATAAATTGCTCTCGTGAGAAAGATTTGTATTAGAAGATTTCTAAATTAGATATGCTCTGAGTAGTAGAACTAGTTTTTTTTTCTGTTAGGGACTAAACTTTTATGATATATGATATTAGCAAAGCTCAATTTAGAAATAAAAAGAATAACATTTAAAATTTTATGATTATACAAACGGTCACAAATCATATTGTAAAATACCTTTAAAAACTTGAAATTGTTTTCCTCTATATAGCTATAGCGCTAATAATTATAACTGCCTCCCCGAAAATGTTACATTACATTACATGTTTTTTTAAGCTCGTACTATTTTACTTAATTAGGCATCCCCTATGTCCAGGACTTACGTGGGCTAGTAGTAGAGGGAACCACCGGCTTTAACAGACTTTCGAACCAGTTTATAGGGAGTGTCTCGGTTTTACCATTCGCCTTCGCCAAATTTCAGTTATTAAATTAACTGAAAAACGCAATAGACGCGAGTGAGAACCGAACTCACTCTAGCGGACGTGACGGCGTTGCAAATTATAATTATTTTTGTAATTATCTTTAACACTTTCTGTGCCCATCAGGCGCCAGCGCGTAAAATGGTTCTTGCGTCAGGTGCCCATCTCGCGCTGGCGCGTGATGAGTACGTGTTAAGTTAATAGCGATCGAGGTGGTTGGCTCCTGAGGAAGGAAAAAAAATAAGATGTGCAGCGAAAGTATTAAAAAATATTTTTACGTATATTTGATTAGTCTTTGTTTCTTTATTAATATATTACTTAGACATACATGTATACAATATTTTAACGCCAAGAAATATAAACTCCCTTTCAAACCAAAGACCACCAATGGTGGTCCAGCGTGCACGGTGTGCAAACGCCTGTGGGTCATTTGTTAATAATTTTTAATTACCTTTATTAAACTGACTGCAACTTAAAACAAGCCGTGAAGATACGTCATGCTTCGCATTCTATAGTATACTCCTGGCAAGTATTTTTTTTTCAGTTGAAGTTTTAAGTTAAACAAAATTAAAATGTATCTTTAATTTTTTTTTTAACTCCGCCTCCAGCCTTGTGGGTTAATTTTCTCATGGGAGAAACTCTAGTTTCCTCTTTCATACTATAAATGACTATTAATTCGACAGATATACAGGATGTCCAGTAAATGATGTCATTAATTTTAAGGGGTGATTCTACATAGGAAAATATGAAAAAAAGTTCCTATAAACATATGTCGTAAGGGAGCTAAGCCCCTTTGATAGAGCCTAAAAAAATCGGTTTTTATTTAATAATATAGAAACCCTTTGAGATATAGCAACGAGGTTTTGCACGTGAACTAATATTAATAAGGCCCATCTTCGTATGTTATTTTCATGTACTTATTTTAACCAGGGGTGGGTAAAACGGGAGCGCCTTATTAGTTTTTTGTCCCAAAACTTTTTTCTGTGTAACTTTTTTATAATTTTATTTTTGGAATATGAAAAAGGCCCCCCAGTTTCGAACACCCCTGTTTAAAATAAGTACATGCATACGAAGATGAACCTTATTAAGGTTAGTTTATATTCAAAACCTCGTTGTTTTAACTCAAAGCGTACCTAAGTTATTAAATAAAAACCGAATTTTTTAGCCACTTTCAAGAAGATTAGCTCCCTTACGACGCATTTTTAGATATATCTTTATAGGAACTTTTTTTCGTATTTTCCTGTGTAGAATCACCCCTTAAAACTAATAACATAATTTACTGGATATCCTGTATAATGTTGAACACGTTACTTCATATTTCTGACGTTATTATAACATCAGTAATGTTACCTCCCTGGGCTCTGACCTATACACGTCATCGGGACGACAACAAGACTTTATAATATGACTTATGTAGGTCAGTTAGTGTCCAATAATTGACGTCAATTGGTTTCCTGGGATGTTTTGATTTTGGCCAACATTTGTCGGGTACGAAGTAAACTTTGCTGCGAAGCTACGAGGAGTATATTAATGAACTTTTCAAGTGTAAAGTTATTAAAAGCTTCGTGTCGTAATATGATTTATAGTATTGATTTTTTATTTGGTTTTTCAATTTACATATGTATAAATATACAGGTACAAATGTACAGTTTAAACTGGAGTTATAAATCAAATAAACTATAAATATTTTAATGCGCTTCTATTTGATTTTGTAATAGATTTATCAATAACTAGAGCTTTTAATAGTTGTGAGAAAACGCCTCCAAAAGCTCGTAATTTATTAGAAAATGACATATATCGACCATAAACTTGCAATACCTCCTAAGTGCGAAAAGTCAAATTTTTCAGGAGCGACGAAAAACAGTTCTTAAAGTTACAGTGGTAAAGTAGTGTAAGGTTACTTATTGTCCCTAAAGATGTTTTAGTCACATAGGTAGAGAATATATAGAGGAAATAAACGTTTGCGCAGGGTTCTGCGCTGCGTAATAACAATAGATAGAAAATTGACATCTAAACGGTAAAAATGGCGATTCTACGTTGCCAACACCATTTCAACCGCATAATTTTTAATCATAAAAACTAATAAATTTCCAATTTTTGCCTCAAATGTTAATAAGAACACTCAAAGACAGCATAAATTTACATTCAACCCGTTTAAATGCAAGCAAACGTAGATTTACATGGGTAGGAGTTCCGACAACGCTGCACTCTGTCATTTTGTTATGAAATAGAATAATTGGTGATATTTTCTTTGTGGCGTTTGCCTGTCTTTATAGTTTTATTTTTTTTATAGTGTTAAAATTTTTAACTTAAAAATGACTTATTTTGTAGACTTGTAAAAATGTGAAAAACTTTTTTCAGGTTTTGTTTTTGTTAACAAATTTTGACGTTTAAAAGGTAAAAATGGCGGACTAAATTTTACACACCTGATGTGTTTTTGTCTTTATCTAATACCCACTATAGCTTCTCTACCTATGTGGTTTTAGTCTTACATTTAAACTATTCTAGCGTTAGAAGGTATTGTAATATATTGGTCAAAAGTTTCAGTTAGGAGGTATTTTATGTTCATTAAAGATATGCCACATTAAAATCTAACCACTGCAGTGCACTGCAATTGTGACCTAATATTTTATACATTTTTTGGGTTACTTTGAAGATCTTTTGGATCTTATACAGGCTTCAGTTATACTGTAGTTACACTATAACCTAATATTTTATAAATTTTTTGGGTTACTTTGAAGAACTTTTGGATCTTATATAGGCTACAGTTACACTGTAGTCTTAAATGTCATATCTCAATTTATGATAAAATCCTCATTTAATCAGCAACTTATTTTAAAATCTAATCTTTTGATCAAATGAGAATTTATAAATATAATTTTTTTTGACATAATTACACCAGTTACAGCGTGGCCTTTGAATGAGACGGATGTTTCTTTCTTTGCACATTCCAGTGCAGCGAATTTGCCATCTTTTATGATGTGCCTTGTGTATTTTTGTTTTACCCTCTTCTATGATGTGCCTAGAGTATTTTTATATTAATGTATTATGTACAAGTTAAAGTGAACCATATATTTGTGGTTATTAATCGTGTGAATTTTAAGTTAATAATAATGGACGTTTGAAGATAATTTTTTTTTGTGTTTTTAATGATAACTTTTTATATTAGCGTGGAAATTACTACAGTAGTAATTTATCAGTGATAGTGCGCAAGTCAGGATACATATCCGATTAGTACTTGCGCACTGGAAACCTCATGATTATATAGAGAAACCCTGGTTAATTATTCGGAAGAAAAAGACCAAATACAGAGAGATTTTAATATTATTAGGTTTGATTTAACTTATTGTATTGTAATAATTAGTAATAATTAGTAATTATTTGTTACATAGGGGGAACATAATTTTAATAAAAATAAGGTAATTACCTTAAGCCGTCAAGTTTTAAATTTTTGGTGCGATTTTGTAGATTTTGTAATGAATTTTTTCTTGAGGGTAATTTTTGGTAGTACTGTTTACTTCTTTTAGTAGTTTTTAACACTGGGTGGCGGATTTGTTTACTTGTAGGTAGTTTAATCTTTGAAGTGCTTTCTGGTAATTCTGTTAAATGTTAAAAATTTTCTAACTGGCACCCGAGGAATGGGACAACTAGTCCAATCCAATCCAATCCAATTCCAGTATGGCTTTTCCCTTTGGGTAGTTGACCAGCTCGATCTAGTATAATTTTCGACCTACGCAAAACCGTCTCACTCTGTAGTGATGTTTGCGCAGACGCCAACTTATAAAAAAATTATCTCTTTGAAATTCATAAAAAAATATCCACGTGTACAACGAAATACAATGAATTTAAATTTAACATCACATATTAACAATCACGACTCACTTAAAACTTTACAATTAAACGAACTCTTTCACATTACATAAAATAAAAAATAAAATTTATATATATATAATAAAATTAAAAGTCCTGTGCATATCAATGATTGCGATGCTGATGCTGGAATATATCCGCCAAAGCGGTCATATCCGTCCCTTACAAAGATCATTTTGCGACTGGAGACAACTAGTGATACCTCTCCTAATCAGGAGATTTTGAATGGTAGCAAGTTATCTACATCTAGCAATTTTTAATAATTAAACCCAAGAAAATAGCTTTAAATAACTTTTTATTTATTAAATATAATTAATTATAATTATTACCAATTAATACAATCAATAATTAGCTAAATAAAATGATTTTTTTTTTAAAGAACTACATTTTTAAACGTCAGTTCAAAGTATTTATTTGAGCAAATACCATTGATCAAGGCTACTTGATTTTTTATGAAAATTTCAAGAAATATAATTTCTATTATTAATTTATTTTATTATTTAAATAAAAATAGTTAAATGGTGCTACACGGAAAAAAAAATTATAGCTAGGAGCGCTATAACACACATACCAAGCAAATTATAATCGCTTATTATATAAATAGAAGGCTTTCTCTTACAAGTATGGCAGTAAGTGTAAAAATTTATATGAAATACTTTAATTGTTTAGTGAATAATAAAATATAACAAATAGTATGGCATTTATAGCTTAAATAGATTTAATTATTGTCCGTGCTAATAATTTTTATAATATAATAAAATTTCTGTAAATTTATAATAGTGCCTGTAATAAATATAATCGTGTCTGTAATATATATAATCGTTTCCAATTTATTTTTAACATTATTAGTTATTGTGTCCCTTATAATCTATAGCTTAAATCACTATAATTTTCCACTGTTACCAAATATCTTATAATGTATAGCGCAGAGCCCACTAATTTCTTTCCGTGTAGTATCGAAAAAACTAATATATAAACTACGGTAGAAAAGAATATTATAGCCTCGCTCTTTTAAATCCCTCGATGCTACGCAGCTCAGGATTTAATTCGCCCGGCTTTAAAAAATGTCTTCTCTACCTTGGTATATAATTACTATTATTTATTTATTTATTTTTATATATAGACCAGCACATATTTTTTTTTTTTCAATAATTTTTTAACTTTAACTATTGGGAAAAGTAAAATATATATCATGATACTAAATACTTTTAGTGTAAATATACGAACTTCGCTTGTTTGCTTGCATGGGACGGCTTTTATCTAGAACTGCAGCAAAGTTTAAATTTACAATTTGGGCTTGAAACAAACTTTACACTACGACACTTAACTTATAGTTACACAGTGTTTTAAAATTTATGGTGAAAGATTTGAAAACTTATTCTTTTGAAAATTTTCAATCTGTAACACAGTGGTCGGAAAGTTACAGTCAGCTGATTTTACATATCTGCTGTCAGAAAACAAGTGAACGTCAAATACAAAACGTAAATTTATTATTCCATCAATCTATTTTCTAATCATCGTACAGAGTGATATTGGTAGACTGACAGTCAGATATGTAAAATCAGCTGACTGTAACTTTCCGACCACTGTGTTACAGATTGAAAATTTTCGTTTGGACTTTTTATAATTTTGTTTAAAATTAAAAATTTCTGTCCTTACAAAACGTAAAATTAATAAAATTAATTTTAACACAATTTTTGCGTTTTTTGGATGTTTAGGTGTTACGTCGTAGGAAAAATAGTATACACACCTCGACGTAAACCTATTTCAGTGCACTTCGAGTGGTTTTTTGTACTCGGCTCCGCCTTGTAAAAAAAAATCACTGAAAACTAGGTTCGCGTACTTGGTGCGTAATATACTATCAAATTGTTATGCACTTTTTTTATTTTTTATGTACTTTTATGTACTGTTTTCTTTTTTTTACATCGGCACTTAGTGCTACTAAGAGTGCCGATGTATTGAAATCTTCGCCGAAAAGTCAAAATTTTTGACCACGTTTTTTTCACATTTCTCGTCGTTTTAGACCATTCTGAGTCGAAATCAGTAAAAAAAATATTTGCGTCCGTCTGTCTGTCTGCCTGTCTGGGTGTAAACTCTCTAACTCCATTTCTACATGAGATATCGACTTTCGGTTTTTGCATATTGTTTCTTATTGTATTGCGAAGAGCTGATTCGATTTTGGGGGTAAACGATTGGGGGTAAGGGGGTAAAAATAGGATAAAACTCCTATTTTTAGCGTTTTTTGTTTATAATTAAGGCAATTATTATTGTATTTGGTTAACTTAGCACTTATATAAAAGATAATTTTAAATTGTTCAAAAAATTTTATAAACAAAGTTTTCCTAAAACTCATTGTTTTCGAGATATTGGCGTTTAAAGCAGTAAAAGAATTTTTAGCATATCTCACATATTTATAACCCGATTTCAAAAAATTATATTTTAAATAAAAGCTCTTTTTAAGCCCTATAAAAAATGTTATATACAGTTTTTTGCTAGAATATAATGTTTTAAAGATACAGAATTTAAAATCAAACAAAACACCTAGTTTGAAATTTGCAAACTAGATGGCTCTAGTGTACAATAGTGCCGATGTTTTGACAGGGTGCTTGCAACGTTTCATCTAGTTATTGGTTTAAAATGTTGCATAGAGAATATTAAATTTAACAAGAACTAAAATAAATGCATTATCGAAGATAAATTATATTTTAAAGGCGTCATTTAAGGTTATGCAATAAGTATTAAAATAAAGGGTGGTCCTGGCACAGATTCAAGTATTAAATGAGCAATAAAATAGTATTAAGTTATTTATCTTTTGAAATTACGGAAAATTAATGAGCTTATGTGTAATAAATCATCATCGCTCTACCTATGAAAACCAGCGAAATGTAACAGGATACTACTAATTTTTATCGTGCCAAACCACGTGGATTTAAACTTATAATGTTTACATATGAATCGGTCATTGGACTAGTATATTCTATAACTAGTATGGAATAGACAATATTCCGCGCGAGCGGAAAGGTAGGCGAGTATGACGGTCACGCGAGCGCGGAATGACTATTCCATACGTGTTGTAGACTATACTGCAAATATGAAACACTGTATGACTTTAAACTGCGGACAAGGTGAAAAACAATGTTTTTTTGTGACTCGACATTGTAAATGCAAGAAAACACATATTTTTAAATAAAGCAATTAATTTTGTTTAATAATTTGGTCCAAACCAAAATGCAACAACATTTTTGAAATAAAAGAAAAAAGTTCAATATTTTTTGTGAACTGTGTAAGTCAAATTATGATACATCTTATCATAATTTTTTTTCGTTGCCAAATAAAATTAGGTGCAGTATAAGGTTAAGGTTTGTTTTTGTTGGAATATTTAGTTTTTAGAAGGACGTTTGATTTTATTGACCACTCATTGATCTGGTTTAAATTATTTAAAAATGTGGCAGCGCAATATTTTCAAGGATTAGGAAAAAGTATCAATTTTAAATTCAACCGGTAATAAATTATCACTGATAATAGAGATATTTTTTTTAATTTAATTTGGTGGGCCCTAAATAAATAAACTAAGTGCAGAATATAAAATTTTAAAATGTATTTTCTTTGTGATAAAATAATGTTTAAAATACGTAAAAATCCTATTCACAAGGCTCTGCCAAAGAACCTAATCCTTCTAGGTTTTCGTAGGGGAAGAAAGGCTGTTTATTACTGAAAAATATAAACTCAACCGCCCCCAATCATACAAACAAACGTAAAGCTATTTGAGAGAGGGTTGTTTCAATTACTGCCTGGAGTTCCCCTTGTTTAAAAACCAAATTTTAAATTCAATAACAGCTATTTGTAATTTTATAAATTGTATTTATAGCCCTTGCCAAAAATTACATGTGTTACTTTAAACCTAATCCGATTATTTCGTTTAAAATGTCAAAATATTAAAATTATAGTTCAAAGTAAATACAGACAGACAAGGCCGTATCCAGGGGCGCCCGGGCCCCTCCGAAATCCTAAAATTTTATGCGAAAATCTAAAAATTTTTGAAGCCTCTCCGGGGCCCGGGTTCAAGAGGACCCGGCGTTGATAGTTTCTTTTGGTTTATAATAAATAGTTTATACTTTATTTTTAGTCCCCCAGAACGATAAGGGCACAAAGCCAAGCAAATATGCAGGCTTTTTTCCAAGTCGACCATACACCTTCAAATATATATATAAGCTTTAAATACACTTTTAAAATTAAAATAGACTATAACATTTCTAAAAAAATTCGCCTGCGGCGCTATAGCTTTTTTACTTCCCCAGAACGAAGGGCACAAAGCGAAGCAAATATATACGCTCTTTTCAAATTCGTAAAAATTTTCGCGTGCGGCGCTAAAGTTTTCTTGCATTTAAACTTTAAATAGTAATACTTCTAAAATTCATATAGACTATAAAATTTATAAAAAAAATATATATTTGCTTACATTCTAAAGCAGTCGTAAAAAAAAGTTGTTCCAACATCAATAAGTCCTCATTCTGTCTGAGGAGTATGGAATTATACTGTATTTCTGATTCGCAAATGATGATAATTCCATGATGGTTTTGATTAGATTTTACTTAAAATTGTAATACTATAATAAAACTATGTGTCATATAGAGTATTCAATAAAATAAATGGGTTTCTTAAAAGCAATATAATATTCATAAAAGAAAGCTTTAACATAGGTGCTTCAGAAGAAATTTGAATATTCATTGATTGCAGATGAGATAGGTAAATGCATATATTGCTTTGAGTATACTTGACATTTAATACAAACAATAATATGCAAATTGTTCTGTAAATGTACAGGGTGTTCCAAGAACATCCAAACAAATTTGATTCCCGTTTCCTTTTGTTTTTGATACCCTTCCTTTTCTATTTTCTGCCTCCAATTTCACTTCCCATATACTCTTAAACTTTTTTAATTATACCTTTTAATTATGTGTCCGAAATGAGCCTTAAGGGAGCTACACCAATAAAATTTTAATGCTTCGGGTAATTCTTCATTTAAAACTAAGAAAAATAGTATTTTTCACCAAAACACCTAAATTTAATATTAAAAGGGTAAGAGCTTTATAAATAGTAATATTTTTGGTGGCACAAAATGTTACTTCCTTCCTCTTAATTGCATTTTTTTAAACGGTTGCTCCAACAGTGTTAAACTATATGACATTTTTTATGTATTAAATTTCAAGTTTGGCATGCCAGTTACTGATCACCCTGTATAATATAAAAACATTTTTTCACAGACGAATACTTAGTAACTAGGTAATTTATAATTGTTTTAATAACTTTGTTAGAATCCAATACATGTTTTAGACAGGATCATTATGAATTCATGATGTTCCGTATATTTTCTTTCTTAAGAATTCTCCTCATCAAAGTTAAGGCTGAAGATAATAACCTAATTACGGTTTTGATAATAAATATAAATTTCCTTTGAACCTTATTTACAATAATTTTACAATTTACCGCTATTTAAAATCACTCAAAGTCAAGGAAATTAAATTGTGATATACAAAATAGAACAATAAACTGAAAACCAGTTCCTAAGGTCGTCCTTTTTTACCCGAATGACCAATAAAGGAGGGTAATGTGTTTAACAGTAAAGTTCTCCGCATGAAAGAAAGTCTCCGACGAAAGGGGGATGAATCATTCGCGCTCTCTTCTTTCCGTTCTCCCAATTGCACACACATTCCAAACATATTTACCGTAGCCACAGATCCGTGCGTCAAACTATATATGTATGTATGTATGTATGTATGTTTGTACCACTCTACAGCCTAAACGCCTAGACCGAATTTGACAAATAAGATGTCAAACGATTCGTATTCATGGCGCAGATGACATAGGCTAGTCGATGTTTCGCCTATTTGGGCTGTCATCATCATGGATTTACAAAGATAACAAAAATAAAACTTCTCCGATTTTAATCAATAAGATATCAAACGATGCGTCTTGGTCCTATGAATAATAGTAGTTATTATACTCAAATATATATTTGCCCACGTTTCGACTATATTAGATTTATTCGTTTTATCATCATTATAAATTAGGAAATTTGCTCTACAGCCTAAGGGAACGTTCAAGTATTACGTAACGCTCCTAGGGCATTTTGGAGTGTTACGCCCATGTTAATGGTATAGGAAAATAGCGTTACAGGGGGGGTGTCCAAAATGATCAAAATTTGCGTTTGGACTTTTACGTAACTGAATTTCAAAAGTTTTTGTGTAACACAGTCCAGTTGATGTTGCCCTAATAAATATAGCTTGAAAGAAATATCGTGAGCTTATTTCAACAATTTTATGATTATAAGGAGTTTTATTAACATTGTCACGGTACTACAATTAATTTTTTTTAAAAACGCTTAAGGTGTTTCGTAATTTAAAGTGTCAATTGTGTAATTAATTGAAATTTTGAAATTGCTACTTGTTAAATTTTGATTAATAAATTATTAATTGCACTAGGCAACACGGTTTCTTGCCCTGATTGGAGTCATATGTTTTTTAACTAATTTTGGGTCACTGAGGCCGCATCCGGCCTCAGAATATTTCTATTACCTAAGGTTTCTGAGAAAAATGCCATACTAAATTTTGTCCAATACCCATTTTAAACGTTTTTTTTTTTAATTTATACATTAATTCTGTGTAAATGTTTAATTTAAACGTATCAATTTTCGAATCAAGTAGACTGCTTTGAAGTTTTACCTGAAACAATTGCAAGTCGACGTAATATCAGTTTCATTCGCAATAAAAACTAAAAGAAAAAAATAACTTATAATTAATTGTTTTTCTTGGAAATAGGCAAAATAATAGTTATTTATGGTATTAGTGGGTAAAGTGAGATATTGCCTATGAGAAAATTAACCTGCGAGGCGTCAGCCAAGCAGGTTAATTTTCGAGAGGGCAATATCGGTTTACCTATGAGTGCATTACAAGGTTTTATCCAATAAATAGCTTAGGAATTCATATTATTAATAAAAATTTTAATGACATTTACAAGAAAATAATTTGACAAGTGGCAGTTGAGTGGGTAAAATAAATAATTATCCACTCAATAAAGTAAAAGCCACGCGGGGGTTATTATTGAGTTTATCTATTTAAAATAAAGCTGGTAATTGTTTTATTATATGTATGTATCGGATAAAAACTATTTGTTTATATTTTTTTATTCTTTTATTCTATTCAAAACGTTTCGGCACCTGTTGTCAATTTTATGTCAGTGTCAGTAATTTTACAAGAATATTTTATTTCTATTTTTTAATATTTATATAATTCATAATTACCATTTGTCTTAATTATATTTTTTAACTGATGATGGCCCAAAACTAGGTGCCGAAACGTTTTGAATAGAATAAAAAAATATAAACAAATATATTTTTTTCTGCCTATTCCCAAGAAAAACAATTATAAAATATTTTTGGGCAAAGAATCTTATTAAACAGAAAAAAATAACCTTAGATAACAGATAATATATGTAAGTAGAAAAAAAAATAAGGATATTTAGTTCTAGAATTAATTTTATAAAATAAAATTTATAGCAAAAAAAATTGACAGATGAATCAATTGTCTTACTACGTTTGGGTATTGGGAAAAAGTATATATTATATAATTTACTTTTTTTATAAACATATTAATATCAATAAATTTACGTACACTGTATTTTGTATACAAATAATAAAGTAAAAGCCACGCGGGGGTTATTATTGAGTTTATCTATTTAAAATAAAGCTGGTAATTGTCTTATTATCTGTATGTATTGGATAAAAACTATTTGTTTATATTTTTTTATTCTTTTATTCTATTCAAAACGTTTCGGCACCTGTGGTCAATTTTATGTCAGTGTCAGTAATTTTACAATAATATTTTATTTCTATTTTTTTAATATTTATACAATTCATAATTACCATTTGTTTCTTAATTCTATTTTTTAAATGATGATGGCCCAAAACTAGGTGCCGAAACGTTTTGAATAGAATAAAAAAATATAAACAAATAGATTTTTTTCTGCCTATTCCCAAGAAAAACAATTATAAAATATTTTTGGGCAAAGAATTTTATTAAACAGAAAAAAATAACCTTAGATAACAGATAATATATGTAAGTAGAAAAAAAAATAAGGATATTTAGTTCTAGAATTAATTTTATAAAATAAAATTTATAGCAAAAAAAATTGACAGATGAATCAATTGTCTTACTACGTTTGGGTATTGGGAAAAAGTATATATTATATAATTTACTTTTTTTATAAACATATTAATATCAATAAATTTACGTACACTGTATTTTGTATACAGATAATAGTTATTTATGGTACTAGTGGGTAAAGTAAGATATTCTCATAAGAAAATTAACCTGCCAGGCGTCAGCCAAGCAGGTTAATTTTCGAGAGGGCAATATCGGTTTACCCATGAGTGCCATAAAAGATTTTATCCAATAAATAGCTTAGAAATTCATATTTTTATTAAAAATTTTAATGACATTTACAAGAAAATAATTTGACAAGTGAAATAATTATCCACCCAATAAAGTAAAAGCCACGCGGGGGTTATTATTGAGTTTATCTATTTAAAATAAAGCTGGTAATTGTCTTATTATCTGTATGTATTGGATAAAAACTATTTGTTTATATTTTTTTATTCTTTTATTCTATTCAAAACGTTTCGGCACCTGTTGTCAATTTTATGTCAGTGTCAGTAATTTTACAAGAATATTTTATTTCTATTTTTTTAATATTTATACAATTCATAATTACCATTTGTTTCTTAATTCTATTTTTTAAATGATGATGGCCCAAAACTAGGTGCCGAAACGTTTTGAATAGAATAAAAAAATATAAACAAATAGTTTTTATTCTGCCTATTCCCAAGAAAAACAATTATAAAATATTTTTGGGCAAAGAATCTTATTAAACAGAAAAAAATAACCTTAGATAACAGATAATATATGTAAGTAGAAGAAAAAATACGGATATTTAGTTCTAAAATTAATTTTATAAAATAAACTTTATAGCAAAAAAAATTGACAGATGAATCAATTGTCTTATTACGTTTGGGTATTGGAAAAAAGTATATATAATATATAATTTACTTTTATTATAAACATATTAATATCAATAAATTTACGTACACTGTATTTTGTATACAGATAATAGTTATGTATGGTACTAGTGGGTAAAGTAAGATATTGCCCATGAGAAAATTAACCAAGACGTCAGCCAAGCAGGTTAATTTTCGAGAGGGCAATATCGGTTTACCCATGAGTGCCATACAAGGTTTTATCCGATAAATAGCTTAGGAATTCATATTTTTAATAAAAATTTTAATGACATTTACAAGAAAATAATTTGACAAGTGACAGTTGAGTGGGTAAAATAAATAATTATCCACTCAATAAAGTAAAAGCCACGCGGGGGTTATTATTGAGTTTATCTATTTAAAATAAAGCTGGTAATTGTCTCATTATCTGTATGTATTGGATAAAAGTATATATTATATAATTTACCTTTTTTATAAACATATTAATATCAATAAATTTACATACACTGTATTTTGTATACAGATAATAGTTATTTATGGTACTAGTGGGTAAAGTAAGATATTGCCCATGAGAAAATTAACCGAGACGTCAGCCAAGCAGGTTAATTTTCGAGAGGGCAATATCGGTTTACCCATGAGTGCCGTACAAGGTTTTATCCAATAAATAGCTTAGGAATTCATATTTTTAATAAAAATTTTAATGACATTTACAAGAAAATAATTTGACAAGTGGCAGTTGAGTGGGTAAAATAAATAATTATCCACTCAATAATGTAAAAGCCACGCGGGGGTTATTATTGAGTTTATCTATTTAAAATAAAGCTGGTAATTGTCTCATTATCTGTATGTATTGGATAAAAGTATATATTATATAATTTACCTTTTTTATAAACATATTAATATCAATAAATTTACGTACACTGTATTTTGTATACAGATAAAGGATCTTTAACATATGGTTAAAGTGTTTACCATTTATGGTTAAATAAACTTTATTACTTGACATGGTAATACATATCTTATTTTTTATGGGTGTAATTGCATAATTCAACAAGTGTTAATTAAAGAAAATCCAGACAAGGTTTCAATTATAAGATAAATTATAATTAATTTTAATATTTAGTTTAAAACGCTTTATATAAAAACCTTGTTCCTGGGGAAATTTTGATAAAACATATTTTCAAAATTAACTAGATGAAACGTTGCAAGCACCCTGTCAAAACATAGGCACTATTGGGAAAACTAATAACATGCTATTAGAACAGAGTAGCATAACATAATTACAATTTTACTACTACTCCTCACTGCACAAACTAACTTGTATAATATTTATATTAAACTTTAGCTTTTCTTGAACACTTAATATATAATTAAAATTAATAATAAAAATATGTTTTTACTTGGATGCAAGTTGAACTTATTATTTACAATTTTTGATTGATTTTAAAAACAAATGAATGGAAGCTTAAAATTTGTACACTAGAGCCATCGAGTTTGCAAATTTCAAACTAGGTGTTTTGTTTAATTTTAAATTCTGTATCTTTGAAACATTATATTCCAGCAAAAAACTGTATATAACATTTTTTATAGGGCTTAAAAACAGCTTTTATTTAAAATATAATTTTGAAATCGGGTTATAAATATGTGAGATATGCTAAAAAAACCTTTTACTGCTTTAAACGCCAATATCTCGAAGAAAATGCGTTTTAGGAAAACGTTGTTTATAAAATTTTTTGACCAATTTAAAATTATCTTTTATATAAGTGCTAAATTAACCAAATACAATAATAATTGCCTTAATTATAAACAAAAAACGCTAAAAATAGGAGTTTTACCCTATTTTTACCCCCTTACCCCCAATTGTTTACCACCAAAATCTAATCAGCTCTTCGGAATACGATAAGAAACAATATGCAAAAAACCGCAAGTCGATATCATATGTAGAAATGGTTAGAGAGTTTACAACCAGACAGACACACAGACGGACGCAAAATTTTTTTTTACTGATTTCGACTCAGAATGGTCTAAAACGTAGAGAAATGTGAAAAAACGTGGTCAAAGATTTTGACTTTTCGGCGAAGATTCCAATACATCGGCACTCTTAGTAGCACTAAGTGCCGATGTAATAATAAAATGAAAATAGTCACCTAGATCTTAATGATAGCACAAGTTCACGTTTTTGATAAAAAATTGTGTTTTGTCAAAGACAGATAATTTTAATTTATTTTAGGTTTTAGGTATGTATGGTATATAACATTGACCGAAGGAATATTTTTTTGAGAAAAAAAATGGAGTGGTTTGAAATAGATTTGTAGCACTTAAATTATTTGTAATATTGTCAGTCCAGTATGGTATAAAAAACCTTCGATCGAAGGTCCCGAACGACTTTAAATAAATAAATAAAATAAATAAAAAATAAATAAAATAAACCTAAAGTAAATTAAAATCATTTTGTCGTTTAAACAACAAAATAATTTTTTGAGTATATTCATGCAAAAATTTCTCATCGACGTTATTTATTCAAGCTGGTTTTTTGAATATTTGAAATATTTCAGCTCAATTTAAAGAATAAATTTTAATCGTTTGACCGTATGATGGATGAAAACGATGTTAATCTATAATAAATTCTTTATAAAAGAAAAGATACATTTACACAGGTAGACCTTCCCAATAATGCCATAAAAATAATAACATTCAACATTATGTCCTTTTTTTATAAATTATGACCGCATTTCTTTGCACTTGTATAATTTTTATCTGATTGAGTTACAAGTAATTAAAAACCTACCATTGGATTAAACAGACACCAAACTTAATAAATATCGCCTGAAAACAAGTTTTTTTAAATGCCACACTTTGTTTTTTTAATACTTTATATATACCGGGTGTCACAAGAAATATTACCTACGAATGTGTACTTTACTATACGCAGCAACCGAGCAGGTTCGGTTTGGACTTTTGATTGAACTGAAAAAAATACGTAGAAAAAATATAGTCTGATTTATAAAAACTATCTTTATTTTTTTTGTGGTCCTGGGTAATTTATTATAAATAATAGTTATTTATGGTACTAGTGGGTAAAGTAAGATATTGCCCATGAGAAAATTAACCTTCGAGGCGTCAGCCAAGCAGGTTAATTTTCGAGAGGGCAATATCGGTTTACCCATGAGTGCCATGCAAAGTTTTATCCAATAAATAGCTTAGGAATTCATATTTTTATTAAAAATTTTAATGACATTTACACGAAAATAATTTGACAAGTGACAGTTGAGTGGGTAAAATAAATAATTATCCACTCAATAAACGCGGGGGTTATTATTGAGTTTATCTATTTAAAATAAAGCTTGTAATTGTCTTATTTTCTGTATGTATTGGATAAAATAATTTATTTTCTAGGCTAGGAGGAAATGTAGTAAAATATACTTATAGCAAAGTTGACATTTTACTAATGTTTTATTTTAACAAATTGTGGTAACCTTTTAAACATATATTTTACAACAAATGGACTTATTTATAATACAAAATATACATAAATCGCACAAATCGTACGGCCTACTCGAGCCATTTATTAAACATATAAAAATTTAATGTCGTTCGTGTGATTTTGAATTTTTTGAACTAAATTCGCAAGAATGTATTTAACAAATTAGTTTGGTCATAAAATATAGCACTTGATTTATTCTGGCATACTTACAAATAGGTTTTGAGCGTTACTTTTGGTGTTTGCCGACTTAGCAGGACAACTTAATACAGTCGACTTCAAAACACCCAAAAATTGGGGATAGAAACATTAAATTAGTATCTCTATTTGCATATTTGGGAAGTGATCTTGGAACTAATATTATAGCAGAGAAAAAGATGAAAGTCGCTTGCAAAACAACTTTACACTACGATATTTCAAGAAATCTTTGACATAGAGACTTGAAATTTGGAACAAATGTTGTTTACTAATTAGAAAATCGAGCGGTCCAAAAGTCACCCCCCCCCTCTTAACTTTTGAACCAGTTGAGATATCGACTTCAAATTTGGAACTTTTAAATAAGACAACTTAAACTATCTTTTAGCATATATTTAATACTTTCAGCTCTTAAAATGTGGACAGGGGGGCATGGGGGCACATTTTTTTAAACGGAAAGGGGGTTCGTGTAATACATCATTTTAAAGCTTATAAAATTCTTCATTTAACTCCATATTTTTAAATTAAAAAAAAAATTGGGTTTAAAATGGGGTTGAAAATGGGTATTAATGTCAAAATTCCTCTAAAAAAAAAACAAATAATTTTTTAAAAATGCCTAATTTCATCATAAAAAAATGTTAATTATACTTTTAAACTAATTTTAGTTGACATAAATAAAAATTTATAAAAAAAAAACTTAAAAAATCGAATGTTTTAGCACAAAAAAATGAAAAATCAAAACCTTAAAAAACATTTTTAAAAAATTTAAAAATATTAGTTTAAATTTAATTTAGGTAGGGATAAAAATGTGAGCATATTGAAAAAAGTGGGGAAACCTATTTTATAAAATGGGGTTGTTAGGAAAAGAGACCAAATGGTGAGTCACATACCAAGACATGAGGGGGATTTTTAAGAGCAAATTGGAAGTTAGAAGAAAAGTAGGAAGGTTAGAATAGAATACGTTTGGACTTTTTACACATTTTTTAGAAAAATAAAATTGAGAGATATCATGGGATCTAATGGAATAGCTCGAATCATGTCAAAACTACAGGAATATATAAAATTAAAAAAATATATAAATAAAAAAATAATATTGATAAAATAACGAAAAATAATAAGGTACCTTCCAAACTCATAATCAGTGAATTTATTAGATTTTGAATCTTTGTCGGACTAATTAAATATAGCTGACTTCTTTGAGAATATACAAGCAATTTAGAAAAATAAAATTGACTAGGGCTGATAACTAGATGGTGATCTAAGAAATTAACTGGCTGAAACGACATATACCACATTTTCTCAATATATTGAGAAATCTCATGGGATGTAATGGAATAGCATGAATCATGCCATATGTGCATTAAACAGCAAGATCCTTATGACAAATATGCGAATGAATCTACAATAAAAGTAGTGTTACCAACCTTTGTACGTGGTTTAGATTGATAGCACTAGAAAAGTTCTGCAGTGACATGCATGCAGAGGATACATTTATATTACATACTTTTTTCGTTTCATCTAGAAACGATTTATTACAAGATTACAACGATTTTATTGGTACAGGTATGGGTTTATAAATTCATAGCTTTTTATCAGAAAATATAGAAAAAAAAAACAGTTTTGTATTTCAGCATATAGAATTTAAAATACAAAACCTTTTTTATTACAGAATTGAACATTGAGGTCACCAAATTTTTAAAACGTTAGCTCTTTTAAGTGCTTTATTGATACTAAAATTTTTAGGGTTATGTAGATGGTTATGTACTAGTCAGTGAATTTAAAAACGGTATAAAATAACATTCATTTCTTAAAAAAATGTCTACCCCTAAAAATTACAGGATAATATAAAATTAAAAAAAATATATAAATAAAAAAATAAAATTGATAAAATAACGAAAAACAATAAGGTACCTTTCAAACTCACAATAAGGGAATTTATTAGGTTTTGAATCTTTGTCGGACTAATTAAATATAGCTGATTTCTTTGAGAATATACAAGCAATTTAACATTGACTTAATTTATTGTTTTAAAAATTCTATATAGACAGCAACAATTCAGTTATTATTCAGTTTTAAGCAGTGTTTATTCATGTTAACTAAAAAGCGCCAGTGAAAATTTTGTTTATGTTAGGAATAATATTGAGGATTATTCTTGAAATAAAAAAATATATTTTTAATACTTTACGTTTAAAACTCTGTAAGAGTATGGGACATGTAATATATTATTAGTATGTACGCTGATATCAATTTTGGGGACTAATTAGACTTTAAAAGTTATTGTGTACAGTTGGAATCTCAAACATACAATGATTTAGTTTACTAGTATTAATGGTTAACTGATTATAATGCAATGAAAAATTAGAATGTAAAAACTTTGCATAGAAGTAGAACTAATTACATTTATTTAATTTATTATTTTTAAGTTAAGAATCTATTGTTTTAATTCGTTTCCAAAGCACCATCTCACTAGAACTAATGGCTTCCGAATAAAGTGCTAACTGGTAGTTAAGTATATTCCCCGCTCGGCCAATACTATAACATAACAGTTCATAACACAAGCTTTATTGCTGGCTTTTAACCAATGTTTCTGTTTGTCCGATATTCCACGAATAAGTTTTTTGAATTTTTTATTTATTCAATTAAAAGTCTTTTTTTTAATAAAATGAATGATGAAAAGTTTTCTCCGAATAATAGACGCATATTTCAGAGTGGTCGAAAATAAAGAAGCATGCTGCAAAAGCTTTTTTCGAAAGCTTTTAGTGCACGGTATAAAGCTCGGTAAAACCTTTAAATTCAATTATTTTGTTTAACGGATTATAACAAATCTGTCTGGTACTTTTAAATTAAAAATTTTGCCCTAAAAATAGCACATATTTTTTTAAAATAGACAATATTAATATAAGTATCTGGCATCCAAAAAAATGAAGAAGTTTCTATAAAGGTTGGTCCGGAAATGAGCCCTAAGTCATAGTCATAGTCATAGTCATAATTTATTAATGCTAATAGATTACAAAGATCTTTACACAGGTCAATAATTTAAATAATAAATATATATATAGACAAAACATACATTTGTTTACAAAAAGGAATAAAAGTAATATATAAAACATAATTGAGCAAAAACAAAACTAGTTGGACACCATGTTTGAAAAATCAAAGTTCATAAACTCAGAAACCGAATAGAAAGCGTTTGCCAATAAGTGTTTTTTTATAACTTTTTCGAAACTTACCACCGGAAGACCACGAACGGTCTCTGGAAGTTTGTTAAAAAACTTAAGAGAATGAAAATTCAGACCATTCTGCGATGCCCTTAACCTGAAGAATCCAGGACGCAAATCATTTTTTGCTCGAGTATTGTGCTGATGAACATCAGCATTCCGAGAAAAGCTGCATTGGTTGATGTGAGCATGTCGGAGACAGTGATATATATAGAGGCAAGGAAGAGTGAGAATGCTAAATTCTATAAACTTACCTCTACATTCATCCCTGTATCCCAAACTCCCAACAACTCGAACAGCTCTCCTCTGAAGGCTAAATATTCTTTCACTGTCAGCACAATCTCCCCACAAAGCTATACCATATTCTAGGATTGAATGTATTAACCCGAAGTATGCTGTACGCAGAACTGCACCAGACACAGTACCTTGTAGGGATCTTAAGCAAAAAACATGTTTAGCAAGCCTTGATGCCAACATGTCAGTATGAGGCCTCCAGGTAAAAGTCGGGTCAAGGATTACACCCAGAAACCTCACACTTTCAGTTCCCACAAAACCCCTTGAATCTCTTAAAGAAAAGAGCACTCGCTCTGTTTTTGAAGCATTTAGAGAAAGTCCGTTACAAGCAAACCATTCGGCAGCCATCGATTGTGCGAATGCAGCCCAGTACTGAACCTGTGCTAAATTTTTACCTTTAACAGTCAAGTTAGTATCATCAGCGAAATGAATACATTCAGTGTTATTTGGTATGTAATCAATAAAATCGTTCAAATAAATTAAAAAAAAAAGTGGACCCAAGATTGACCCTTGTGGGACACCTATTGTTATTTTTTTTTCTGATGACATTTTGCCGTCTATTAAAACAGATTGATAACGGTTACTTAAATAAGATTTTATTAATTTTAGAGACATTTCGCTGAAGTTATACTTTTCAAGTTTTTTGAGTAGAGTAGGGTGATCCACACAATCGAAGGCTTTAGTTAGGTCTAAAAATAACGAAAGCGAGTACTCGCCCTCTTCAAAACATAAGGGAGCTTCGGCCCTTCGAAGATGAACATGTTGAATGAGGAAAAAAAAAGCACCAATAAAATTTTAATGCTGCAGGGCCATTTTTTATTTCAGACTAAGCAAAAACGTATTCTTCACCGAAATACCTAAATTTAATATTAAAAGAATAATAGCCTTTTAAAAAGTTTTTGGTGGCACAAAATTACATTTTTTATGTATTTTTACTCAAGGAATTTATATTTTTTACAAAAAAATCCAAAAGAGAGTTTTGGGCAAAAAAGCCTCACAAATGCTGTCCATCTAGGTTCAAAAAAGACCTTACGAAGATGTAGAACGAGCGTAAAAGTATAGGATTTGCGCTCGTTGCCATGTCAACGGGCAGAAAAGAAAAATACTAAGAAATAGGTTATTTAAAGTCTGAAAACTTTATTTGTTTTTGTAGAAATGTTAACTTTTTTATTAGATCGTAGAAAAAAACAAGTTTTATTCTTGTTTTACTCACAAAAATTATATATTCTCAAAAAACACTGAAAATTATGCGGGAATCATTTAATGTTTTCATGAAGGTTTGTTGTCTGGAAATAATTACGACAGGGACATCGCCCCTGGAGTAATTATTTCCTTTGACAACAAACTTTCAAGTATGGAAATGGTTTAGCAGATGATCCCAGTAACTTAGGGTAGGTATACCAGTACTGGTATACTATACAGTGCGGTCCAAAAGTCACCCCCCCCCCTCTTAACATTTGAACGAGTTAAGATATTGATTTCAAATTTAGAACTCTTAAATAAGACAACTTAAACTATCTTTAGCATATATTTGATACTTTTATCTCTTAAAATGTGAGCAGGGGGGCATGGGGGGAAATTTTTTTAAATGGAAAGGGGGGTCGTGTGATACATCATTTTAAAGCCTTTAAAATTCTCTATATAACCATAAATTTTTAAAAATTTTAAACATGATTTTTAAGGTTTTGATTTTTCAGTTTTTTTGTGCTAAAAAAATAATTTTTTAAGTTTTTTTTTTTGTTAATTTTTTTTATGTCAACTAAAATTAGTTTAAAAGTATAATTTAATTTCTTTCATTGTGAAATTAGGCATTTTTAAAAAATTGTTTGGATTTTTTAGAGAAATTTTGACAAAAATAGCCATTTTCAACCCTATTTTAAACCCAAAAAAAAAATGTTTAAAAAAAATTAAAAATATACAGTTAAATGGAGAATTTTATAAGCTTTAAAATGATGTATCACACACATAGTTTAAGTTGTCTTATTTAAGAGTTCTAAATTTGAAGTCGATATCTAAACTCGTTCAAAAGTTAAGAGGGGGGGGGGGGGGTGACTTTTGGACCGCTCTGTAGTATAGATACCATAATATGGTGGTATACTATAGTATAGATACCATAATATGGTATCATATTATGAGGATCATCCTATAAAGTTTATAAACTGTTATTTTAGTATATAAAAATTAAAAGCTAAATGCTAAAATAGAAAATTTTAATCTGATTAAGTATTTTATGTTTATGTTTTCAAACAAATTCCTGTCTTATTTTCCTATAAATAAACTGTTATAGAATTATAAGGTGTATATATTTTCCATTTCAGGTAATAAAATAAACTCATTTAATCTAAATGTTATGATTTGCATAACCCAAGTTTAATGATGCTAAAAGTATATGTACTTAGTTACCTTCTACGTAGTTACACAGTCCTACATTGAAAAACTTTGTTGAAACACCATAACTTATAGTTATTTGCATTCATAAATTCAAAACATAACAGATAAATACAATTTTTTTAGGTTAAAAGAAATAAATATTAGTCACCTTATAATAGCTTTTAATCCTGGTGTTAATATATGTACTTCTGGTAAGAAAATTTCAAAAATGAACGACCTTTTTCGCATCAAAGTATTTTTCCAAACTTGAGTTCATTTGATTTGAGTCCAAACCATAACCAAAACAAAAATATAATTACAAAAAAGTTACACATAAAAAATTTGTGACAAAAAACTGATAGCCCCCCCCCCCCGTTTCCCACGCCCCTGGCCTAAATAAATACATGAAAATAAAATACGAAGATTGGCCTTATTAAGATTAGTTTACATGCAAAACCTCGTTTCTATATCTCAAAGGGTTCCTGAGTTATTAAATAAAAACCGATTTTTTAGCCACTTTCAAAGGGGCGTAGCTAGTACGCGTAAAGAGAGAGAAAGAATGTGTAAACTCACAGTCTAATGTCGTAAACTTTGTCAATACAGTTTTGCAATACCTGCTTTAGATATTTTATTGTAAATTTTAAGAAATATTAGTTTTTGAGTTTTATATGAACTAGTAGTTTAATTTTAATAAATTTAATTATATTACATTATCAAACATAACTATAGTGTCGTAGTATAGTAGTTTTTAAAAATTTTAATGTAGGTATAAAGATTTATCATAATGATAAAGTGAAAATTACGCAACATCGCTCTGGTCACCAGAAGGTCAAAACTAGCGATACTTATGTTTACACCAGAAGCATTATCGCGTACGTTTATGTAAACAAACAAAAGATGACACCTTCATAAACATTGGTCTGAAATAACTTCTTGAGGTAAAAGTTCTTTGGACATAATAGTTTGTGATATGTTTACCTTTTTTGTGTCAACAGTTGCCTTTGAAAACAAAGAACAAAATGTCTATCTCAGTCAATTTCGTTCAAAAAGTGCAATCTTTCCCTTCTTGCTCTCACCGGTTCTAGTTATAGATGGTTTACCTAATCATCAACACTAAACAAGTTCAAGTTCAAGTTCAAGTTTATTGACAACTTTAAGTTACAAAATACATCGGTAAAATTACATTTTTGAGTTATTTTAAATTAAGTTAGTTTTAATAATAGACCTAAGAATAACGGATATTTAGCATATTTTTTATAATTTTTAGTAGGTATTTTTTAGTCTGTCACCTAATCCTAGGGATTGTGTGTGATCAAACTACTTAGGTTTAATTTGTATAATGTAATAAACTAAAAAATATAGATGATCAAATAGTAAACTATGTTCGACCTATTGACAAAGAATTAAATGACTGTTTGGATAAACTTAATGTAAAAAATTTGCTCCTTAGTAACACATCTTTTTCAGGAAAACAAATTAGAGAGATTTTAAGAGAACAAGAATTTTTAAAATGGCAAAATTTAAAACAAAAGGGTTGTGGTGTCGTGCTTTTTAATGAATATACCCCAGCTAATGGTTGGATCAAAAGTTTAGAGGGTTTGTCAGTTTGCGAGTGGAAAGAGGCATTAAAAATGATTGGTTATGTCTCGAATGTGAGGGGAATCCCTGGACGGTCCCAAAACGGATACCAATGCAGACACTGCATTGAGACTGAAACATTACCTCATGTTTTGGGATCCTGTCCATATGGAGGTCTCCTTAGAAATTCGAGACATAACTCAATTAGAAATACTCTTGCTCAATCCCTTTCAAAAGATTTTGAAGTATATCAAGAGGTTAAATGTATATCAAAAGATGATAGCAATAGACGAATAGATATTATTGCAATTAATAGAAAGACTGATAAAGCTTACATACTGGATCCAACCATTAGATTTGAGAAAGATAAACAACAGCTTGAAGCGGTAAACCTCGAAAAACAAAATATCTACAATGGCACGATTAATTATTTTAAAGAAAAATATAAAGTTAGGGATATTGAAATTATAGGTTTATTTATTGGAGCACGGGGTACAATTACAAATTTTTTTAAATCTTTTTGCAAAAAATTCAAAATTCCAAATAAAATTGTTAAAAATATTGCACTGGATGCTCTAAAATATTCAATACAAATTCTTAGAAATCACCTATATACTAGAGATTATAGTGTATAAGTGTTTCATCACTATTATACTTGAGGTTTCTGTATGTAGGTGATTTATTATCTTTGTTTTTTTTTTTTTTTCTCTCTGAAAGAATTTAATCTTTGAAGGTGTTCTTTTTTCGAATCCATTATTCGATTCTTTTATACATATTGTTTTATTATTGTTGTTAATTTTTTAATGTTAAGTATTCCTTGTTTTTTACAGACCAATTTTTTTTTTGGTAGGACGTTATATGTAATTTATGTATAATAAATATATTTGCGCTTAATAGTACTATGCAATGTTTTCTGAAAGGAAATTAAAAGCAGGAATAAAATGTTGTTAAAATAATATAGTAAATAATATAGTAAAAAGAAAAAATTAAGGAAGATATCAAAAATACTAAAACAAGAAATTTACAGGAAACTAAGTGATTTTTTTTTCTTAATCAGAAGTGATTTTTAAAAACTGAAACTCATTAAGGTTAATATAACGTTTTACCTCTGTTTTAAAAGTTTTGTAATTTTGTAATCATTACCATGAATTTTAAGAGAACTTAAGAGTGGTTGATCAACACTTGTGGCGGAATATGTCATAAATTTTGTTTTTGATATATTAAGGCTCAAGAGACTTTGATTTAAAAATAGAAAGATCCTTTGCATAGCCAATTCGGCTTTTTTAAATACTTTATCCCAGGTTTGATCCTCAAACATAGCTACGGTATCATCTGCGTAAGAAATAATTTTACCATTTATATCTAAATTTCCCAAAAGGTTTATGTAAACTAGAAATAAAATTGGGCCCAACACTGTCCCCTGAGGTACGCCCATAGAGACAGGGAGAGGGTCACTTACCTCCTTATTAATTTTTACCCTTTGAAAACGATTTTTAAGATAAGTCCTGAAAATATTTAACGCGGAGCCACGAATTCCAATAGCTTCTAATCTATCTAACAATATATCAAAATTAACCGTATCAAAGGCCTTTGCCAAATCAAGGAAGATAGCGAGGCACTTTTTATTTTTATTATTAGTATAGACAATGTACTTAAAAAGTTCAATAGTGGCATCCTCGGTGCTAATGTCTTTTTGAAAACCGAATTGGTTTTTGCTCAGGATCTTATGTTTTGTTAAAAATGTTATTAGTCTGGATTTTAAGCAATGCTCATAGATTTTTGCAAAATTATTTATGAGGGTGATTGGCCTCTAGTTTGTAGGAATAGTTTCATTTTCTGTAACCGGATTTAAAAACATAGAAAAGTTATTTCGTCTTGTTGTGGGTGTTCCCAATGACTTTTTAATATTTTGGGCCATTTCTTTACCAACATTAGTAAAAAAATTGTTAAAACACGTTGCAATCTCTGTTTCCTGATTTAAAATTTTACCATGCTTATTTTCTAAAATTATAGTTTTTTTGTTGTTGTTTTTTCCACGGCTACAAGCTTGATTAATAGTTTTCCAATTTTTTTTGTAGTTTTTATTTGAGCCTTCAATTCAACTAATTTAAAAATTTAACCAATGAAGTTAAATGTGTCAAATAATTCTGAAATCCCATTGGTTAAAATCCTAGCTAGTTTAGTGTTAAGGACTGGATAAACCATTCATTACAGAACATCGTTGTTAAACTAAAAAAAAAACGACATTTAAAAAAATTTGTTAATGATAAGGTTATTTTAAAATCTTTCTATGGAATTATAAATTGATACTGGTATGGAAGGCAATTTTGATTTTATCAAGACTTATTAAGCGAAACACTAATTGGCTTTAATTAATTAAATTAATAAATCAATATAAAGTACTTATAAAAGTCCTAAAAGAAAAATGAAAAGAAAACGATTTAATCCGCTTTATCATTAATTTCAGTTCTTGAAAAGATATTAATTCTTCAGCAACTTCGGAGACTTTATAATTTTTTTCTCTCAATAAGCTCCCTGTTGATTAAATTAAATATATTCTGAAACTTTAACGGTTTATTAGCTTTTAAGAAAAACGAACAACTTTCAAAATTACTGGTTTTCTCTAAATAGTTTGTAGTCGTACCGTCCGGACGCGTCCTGTACATTTTTTGTAAGTTATATTTACTTTTTTTAAATAATGTAATGTAAAACTATTTTTTTCTACTAAATTAGCTAGCTAGCTAGCTAGCTTAACTATTATCTACCGTTTTCAACTTACTTGTCAAACTGACAGCTATGTCAAAATAGTTTTTAAACTACGTTAGTAACTAATATTTGGAGTTACTACCTTTAGGACGTAGAAAAAATGGTATATGCACCACGTATTCGAACTGTCTTAAGTGTTCACGACTGATTTTTTGCCTCGACTCGGTCTCAGCAAAAAAACATCAGTCTCGAACACTAAAGACTTAGTTCGCATACTAGGTGCATAATATACTATTTTAGGATTTACATATATTTTTTGGGTAAACCGTTGAGGAATTCAAGTGTACAAATTGGAGGAAATCTTGGAGGTATTCTCTCCAGGAAATCTTCTTTACCAAATATGGGCCCTTTTTTAGACAATTTGGTTTTCTTGAAAGAAATTCCGAGCAAATAACCTCCTAGAAGAAATTCATGTGTACTTTTTTTAGCAATTTACCGCTCGTTTTATTATTTTTTAGTTGTTTTTAAAGCTGGGGATTAAAAATATCTGATTTTAGAAATTATATAATTAATAGGTCTATAAATCACGGGTCTGTAAAAATAAAATTTCGAACGGCCGTGGATAAAGTATAGTATTTTACTCACTATTAATAATTCACCCTCATTGATTAATAGCAATTATTGTACGCTCATTAAATAATTATTCAACTATATTATAATATGCTTAACTTCAGATTTTTACTGTATGAATTAAATTCATCTACAAAAAACACAAAAACATGTTCATGTTTTATTTAAACAGATCTATTTATACCAGGAAATTTTATTGAACCTTTAATTTAGATCAAGTTCGTAGTAATCGTATTACCCGAGGTATTACCCGCTTGAGTTTATTGTTTTCTATTGCTGTGTATGCGTAAATCACACACTGTGTGATTAAATAAAATAAAAATCCAGGATTATTCAGATTATAGTACCCACTATGATTTTATAATGGCCAAAATGTGAGAGGGCACAGACTAGACAGCTGACCTTCTACTATTTCAATGCTTAATTAGTACATATTTGTCACAGTAAGCTTACGAGGGTTATTCTATTAAAATTCCTACAGACGCGACGGCCTTTATTTCTCATTTTAACCACATGCCATAATTTACTTTATAATTTAACCTAAATATATTTTGGTCTAAAATTTCCTAACCTCACGATGAAAGGCCTGGGGCTTGCAAGCTATGACTCCTCTTTTGTCATGTTTTTTAATTTTTTTTTCATAGATACACCGTGCGCGGTATTACACGGAAAAAAAATTATAGCTAGGAGCGCTATAACACACATACCAAGCAAATTATAATCGCTTATTATATAAATACAAGGCTTTCTCTTACAATTATGGCAGTCAGTGTAAAAATTTATATGAAATACTTTAATTGTTTAGTGAATAATAAAATATAACAAATAGTATGGCATTTATAGCTTAAATAGATTTAATTATCTTCCGTGCTAATAATTTTTATAATATAATAAAATTTCTGTAAATTTATAATAGTGCCTGTAATAAATATAATCGTGTCTGTAATATATATAATCGTTTCCAATTTATTTTTAACATTATTAGTTATTGTGTCCCTTATAATCTATAGCTTAAATCACTATAATTTGCCACTGTTACCAAATATCTTATAATGTATAGCGCAGAGCCCACTAATTTCTTTCCGTGTATAAAGTGTCCGACAGCCGTCTTCGCTCGCTTCTCAGCAGTATTAAATTTATGCTAAGCTAATGAACGTGTGAACAGCTCGCTAACTCCCGAGGTCTACTCATGATATAATAGACCGACCTAGGGCGGCCCTACTAGGGCCGCTAATAGCTAGCTCGGGTCACATTTTAACATACATACATCTGGTGACTTAAAAGTCTTGGTCAATTTTAGTTAATAAGAATAATAGGAGTTGAATCACGAAAACGATAATATAAAATTTCTAGGTGACCAAACATATGTAGATATGTTTAAATGCGCCCGGGCTTTGTTATAACTTTGAGTAAATGGCCCCCTTATTTGATATTAGTGACTTCGAACATTGTTTAATATAAAATGAATTTTTTACATGATCGATCAAAAGTAAATTCTAAAAAATGTTCAGCAGCAAACTTTTTTTTGTTTTTAGTTGCTGTTCCTCTGGCCCCAAAAATGTGTAGGTACCCTGGATTTAAGGCCAAGGTCGAGGGGCATCTCACTCTTCATATCGCCCTTTTACAATATCGCCCATATCGCCTCGAGAACGCCCGATATCGCCTGGAGATCGCCCGATATCGCCTCGATATCTCCCGATATCACCCCGATAGGGCCCCTGATATTGCCTCACATCGTCTCTAGAAGGGACGAAATACAGCCCCTGTGACATGCCCTCGGCGAAGGTTTAAAAAAAATAATAAATAATGATATTTAAAGCGATAACACAGCCACACATTTTTTTTTTCTTATCTGGGGTTCTGACTATGTTTACAATAGGATTTTGGGGTCTCTGAATCTGAATCCGATGTGTATAGCCCCATCACATAAGGATTTTGCCATAACCTCAAAAAAACCATAACACCGGCACACAAAAAAAAAATAATCTCGAGTGCGGCAGACTAGACTACTAAATTCTTACCTATTTTGGGTCGCTGAATCTGAATCCGAGGTCTGAGTTTAAAAGTTAGCGTTCAAAATGGCGGACAAATATGGCGGATTAGATTTTTCAAACTTGCTCAGATTTGCTTGAAACTTACGAATCTGGTGCCAGTTTTCCAAAATTAAAAATGGCGGATGCAATATGGCGGATTATATTTTTTGAAGTTGCTCGAATTTTCTTGAAACTTAGTACTCGGAGGTTTTTGTGGTCGCTGATTACGAATCTGGTGCCAGTTTTCCGAAATTTAAAATAGCATTCAATATGGCGGAATAACTTTTTCGAGAAACTTTAAAAAATTTAATCCGCCATATTAGATCCGTCATTTTGAATTTTGGAAAACTGGCACCAGATTCGTAATCAGAGACCCCAAAAACCTCCGAGTACTAAGTTTCAAGAAAATCCGAGCAACTTCAAAAAATATAATCCGCCATATTGGATCCGACATTTTGAAAGCTAACTTTTAAATTCTGACCTAGGATTCAGATTTAGCGACCCCAAATACGTAAGAATTGACTAGTCTGGTCTGCCTCACTCGAGATTATTTTTTTTGTGTGTTTGGTTTTTTTGAGGTTATGGCAAAATCCTGATATGACGGGGTTAAATAGACATCGGATTGGGATTCAGCGACCCCAAAAACATATTGTAAACATGGTCAGAACCCCAGATCAAACTTTTTTTTGTGTGGCTGTGTAATCTACTCGTTACATTTCCTAGTCTGATGAAGATAACTTAAAAACCCTTCTTCCTTTAATTTAATCAGCTAGAAAATTAATTTAAATTAATATTAATGTCCGTCTTTGGGTAATAAATAAAAATTTCAACTAGATCATACTTAGTGGTCTAATCTGTGGTAGTTTGTTGTCGGGTAATTTATCAAATATTTAAGTCCTTGTAATGCGGGACTGGCTGACTATCCTCCCAAAAACACAGTAAACAATTACACCAACAAACGAACTAATAACTCTTCTTTCTAGAATACTCATACCGTTAAAATAAAGTATCGCCAACATCTCGGTTCGTTTGGACATAGACAAAATAAACAAATAGATTGATTTTTGACCGTCTGCGCATATTTCTGCGTCCCGACTAAATGCGTCCTCCATTTTGATTCCAATTGTCCAAGATAAAGTAAAAAAATATATATTTTATGTTGGTAACACTGTGTTGCGTTAGATAGGAATATTTTCTTTGTTAGAGATGTGTCTTTTCATTTCACTTCAGTAGTCAGTAAATGTTTCTTTTTGTCGTTGTTTTGTTGCAACAGTTTGTTATATATGTAAAAACTAAATCAATATGTTGTTATACTGCACAGATAATTATTTATTTTTACCAGTAATTTAAATATAAAAATATAATTCTTCGCACACACCTCTAACATATTCGTGCAACAGGTTAACATAACCTAATTTATATATGTTTTGAGTTTGTTTTCGAGGTTTTTCTGTTATTTTTTCTACGCGTTTGGTGTTTTGTGCTAGAAGGGTGAACATTTTATTTTATTATAGACTATATAATAGCGTTTTTGAACTTTTAAAGTCTTTCTGTGTTTTTTGTATATTTTATAGTGCTTTTTTAAAGAACTAGTAAAGTCTTAGCAATGACGTGTTTTATAAAAAGTTGTAGAAACATAAAACGACTGCTACCTGCAGACAGCAGTATCATATTTTTTAGGTAAGTTTGATTTTTTTTAATATAACATAAGAAAACATTAAAAAGTAAGGTTATGTCGTTTATTTATTTACATTTTACCCACTAATTTAAATTTCCCGGCTGATTTCTGACGTAACTTCGGATCAAAATGGAGGACTCGTAAATTTGTATATAACCTTGAGATGACAGCTCATCTATGTTCTTTGTCTATGATTCAGGCCTAAACAATAACAATTACCAGTAACTGGTATTGTTGTCTCTGTTAAAACAAAGATGTGCAAGTAAGACAGACGAATGTTTATGTTGCCGACGTTTTTGTCAGTTTTAACGAATGAAATGCCTATTCTAGAGAGAAGAGTTATTAGTTCGTTGACATCAACCCTAAAAAAAAAAAATAAGTTCGATTACTAAACTACTACTAAACATAAAAAAAAATCTCCTGATCTTTTTATTAAATTATTTTAATTAGCCCTTAAAAATTAATTATAATCTGTAGTATTTTTATTTTAATTTTATTATTTATTATACCGGGTGTTTTTTTTAACCTGAAACTTTCAAATATCTCGAATACTATGCATTTTAGAAAAAAAAATGTCTGATAAAAGTTGTTTAAATTTATTGGGGAAACAACATGGCTTATTTACTTTTTACGGATATATATGTTTTCAAGGTCAAGTCAACTTTTTTTTTAAAATAGAAACATATATTTTTCTTACTGTTATTTAATTCTCCTCAAAAAAATAAAAATCTTTCGTAAAAAACTTTTTTTGATCTGACTTTTAGTTGCAGAGATAACACAGCCACACAAAGTTAAAAAAGTTCGATTTCCTACGGACTCGACCAGTCAATTCTTATGTATTTTGAGCCGATGAATCCGAATCTGAGGTCGGAATTTAAAAGTTAGCTCCCATTTTCAACATAACCTCAAAAAGCATATCATATGATTGCGAACAGTCGGTTTTTTGAGGCTAGTTGAAAATGTGAGCTAACTTTTAAAATACGACCTCAGATTAGGATTCAGCAGCTCAAAATACATAGGAATTGACTAGTCGAGTGCGTCGTAGATTCAATTTTTTAATTTTGTGTTGCTGTGTTATCTCTTCCACTAAAAGTCCGATCAAAAAAAGTTTTTTATAAAAGATTTTAATTTTTTTGAGAAAAATTAAATAACAGTAAAAAATATGTTTCTATTAAAAAAAAAAACTAACTTGACCTTGAAAACGTAAATATCCGTAAAAAATAAATACGCCATTTTGTTTCCCCCGTTAAAATAAACAACTTTTGTCTGACATCTTTTTTTCTAAAATACATAGTATTCGAGATATTTGAAAGTTTCAAGTTAAAAAAAAAACATCCGGTATATATTTTAATTTTAAAGTGTAAAGTGAGCTCATATTATTTGTTTATAATATTTATATTTATGATAATTTTGTTGTAATTTTTTACAATAAACAAACCGTTATTATTATTATTATTAACCAGACTATATTTTTTTACGTATTTTATCGCTGACCCCAAAAGTACCTCGCTACCTTCTTATGTAGTAAGTGGCTTCAGTAAGATTTGGCTGAATTTTGGATATAGCTCTCGGCGTTCTGATAAAAAGTTTATAAGGGCACAACCCCCAAAAATCAATAGTTTAGGCGTTAGAGCACTTTGAACATCGGTGCACCGTCCTTACGGAAAAGTTGTTTCGTCCGATTTGGCAGAATCGGATATGTTATGGTTTTCGACTTTCTGATCAAAGGTGTCTTTGGGCACAACTCCCAAAACTCAATAGTTTACGTGCTAGCGAACATTGAAGATTTCGAGCTACACTGAGACAAATTTTTACATCCACGTGCATGGGTAATTTACTTGCAGCTGCTGTTGATGTGAATTTACACTCGAAGCGTTAATATAAATGCGGTGTGTATTATATTTTTACATCCAGTGTGTAAAGTTTACACCAATGCGTAAATATACTTTTTACCTAAAACCTTTCAATTTATAAAAAAAAAAATAAAATAACCATTTTGTTATTTTTCTATTTATGAATAGTGTTTTATGGAAAAACTACACAACAGAAAAATAAAACGTATATTCGTAATCAGCGCTACAAAAAGTACCAATATAAAATAGAAATTGAAAACATACACAAATCTTAACAACTCAAAATTTGCAGGCCAGTGTTACCGCCTAAATAAGTAATCACACTTTTTAAATATTTACTTTTAATCAACACTTACCAATTATTTCTTTGAAAAATCTAGCACACACAAAATTATATGTACGCTCTTACAAACGTAAACAATTATAATGGTCGACAGCCACCAGACTCGATGAAGCAGGAATTCTGGCTTCTCGAGTCACGTGACTAGCTTAACGCCCGCTAGGTTGGCTTGTACATCAGAAGTGTGATTTTTACACTTCGAGTGTATTGTTGCTAAAGGTATGTTTATAAAAATGCACTTTCTTGACACACTCTAGTGTCACATTAATGTTGATGTACATTTATATAAAGGTGTAAAATTTACACATTTATAGAGTGTATTTTTTTACATCTTTTCAATGTAAGTTCTTTCAGTGTAGCTTGTTTAGTATTCTTTCTTGCAGTTGCAGTTAAAAAAGTTATGGGGTCAGCGATCCTTTTTACTGTCAAATTCGTTTTCAGCACACAGAAATACGTAAGAAAATATATTCCGGTTAATAGTAATTAACTTTTTCTTTGTGGGCCTGTGTTATTTATCACTGGTATTGGCGCATTATTTTAAAAAATATCATTGCAATGCATCGTCAGGTTGGCCGAGCGGTCTAAGGCGCCAGATTTAAGCTCTGGTTCTCGAAAGGGAGCGTGGGTTCGAACCCCACACCTGACAAGCTTTTTTATATATATTTTCTACGTAAACGAGAATGTATTGCGTCTTTTACAAGCTGGGCTGCATGAAGTCCATTCGTTCCTTCTTCTTCGATCTCATCGCTAACAATTCAAATGCAAGAAATGTATTTTCCGACAAGTAATGTATACTAGTTTTTCATACGAGCCCAACAAAAATAAAATTATTTATATTAAATGTTATTCTGTGTAAATAAAGATAAATAAAATTAATTATTTAAAATTATTAAATTGATTAAAATAGAAATAATCTAAATAGAATCTATAATTTATTTGAGGCGTATATATATTTATAGTATTATTAATTTGAGCCATTTCGCCTCAATGACTATTTATATCGTAAAAATCTAAAACAGAAAATAAAATTAAAATGTTCTTATCAGGCGCACCTATTTCTAGATGCGCTGGTAAGGTATTGCGTTTAAAATAATACTTATCTGTTATATCTTCTTTACCTAAAAAATATTATTAGTCAATACCTTACCAAAGTTTAAAAATTTTGCCTAAATAGAGAATTTTCAATAAAATCTTGATAAATCGTTAAAATAATTAAAAAAGAACGAAAAACTGAATAAAAGTTAACTTCTAACGTTTCGGGATCTAATCTGATCTCGTTTTCAAAGAAAATTATTAGTTTTGAAAGAATTTGTGCAATATTTGGCTTTATCAATCAAAATATGACAAATGTCAAAATATGTCATTTCGAGGTAATTGAAACAAAGACACCTGTAACAATAAAAAAGGTGTAGAGAAATTAATTTGGAAAAGGCGTTTTTGTTGAAAACGTGTAGAGAAGTTAATTTGGAAAAAATATTTATTCAATCAAATCGTTAAAACAAGATTTAAGCATTAAAATATTACCTGCCGATAAAGGCAATGCTACAGTTATCTTAGACACTGTTGATTATGAGGATAAAATTAAAAACTTACTTAATGGTGGAGAATATTCCAAATTACCAAATGATCCCACTGCCTCATATGAGCTAAAAATTTATAACACTTTTAAAAAATATAAAAATGAGTTTGCTTCGAATAAGCAAAGATCATACTTAACCCCACATTATAGTAAACCTCCACATTTTTACGGCTTACCTAAAATACATAAACCAAATATTTCTTTAAGGCCAATTGTAAGTTCCATTAATTCTCCATGTGAGAAACTTTCCAAATTTTTATTAAACATTATTAATCCCTTAAGTGGGGATACTGATTCTTTTATTTTAAATACTAAAGATTTTATAGATAAAATTAAACTAATTAACATTAATAATAATGATAATTTAGTAAGTTTTGATGTAACTAGTCTTTTTACAAATGTCCCGGTGGACAAAACATTAAATATTGTAAGACTAAAATTAGAAAAAGATAAAAACTTATCAAATAGAACCAAACTTTCTGTAAACACGATATTAGAACTTTTATCTTTATGCATTAAAACAACTTATTTTCAATTCAATAACGAATTTTATAGTCAAAATTCTGGTATGGCAATGGGATCCTCATTATCAACAAAACTAAGCAATATTTTTATGGAAAATTTTGAAACAAATGCATTAAATAATTGTTTGCTAAAACCAAAAGCTTCGTTTTATAGATGATATTTTTTGTATTTGGCCTCATGGCAATAACGAACTTGATATTTTTCTAAATTATCTTAATAACATTGAAAATACAATAAAATTTACTATTGAAAGGGAATCTAACAATAGCTTACCATTTTTGGATACACTTGTAACTAAAACTGAAAACAAACTTTTTACTAATGTTTACCGTAAACCAACTAATACCGGTAGATATCTAAATTTTAACTCAAATCATTGCAATTCGGTTAAAAAAGGCATAATTAAATCCTTATATGATAGAGCTAAAACAATTTGTACAAATATTAATGACTTTAATAGAGAAAAAAGTCAAATTTACGATACACTATCCAAAAATGGTTACCCCGTCAATTTTATTTATAAAACTATTTTTCAAATAGAAAATCCAAAAATTAGACAACCTAAAAATAACGATAACTCTATAAATTTAATAATACCTTATGTACCAGGTTTGTCTGAGTCTTTAAAACGTATCGGTAATAAATTTAATATACGTACGGCTTTTAAAACAGATAATACTTTACGTCAAATTCTTACAAAAACTAAGCCTTTTAATGCAAATATAAATTCTAAAAACAGCGTTTATTGCATTCCCTGTCAATGCGGGAAATTTTATGTCGGTGAATCTGGTAGGCCTTTATCTGTCCGTCTGACAGAACATAACTGTCAAAAAAGAAAAATATTTTCTTCAAAATTAGTTGATCACTCATTTAATAATTGTCACCATTTTTTATTTGATAATACAAAAATTTTAACTAAAGAGCCTATCACAGAAATACGAAAGCTAAAAGAATCAATTTTCATAAAATTATGCAGAGATAACTGTATTAGCGAATGCTCTTCATCTTTATCTAATATTTGGACACCAATACTTAATGATGAAGTATTACGCGGTAACTTAACTTTGCCCTCTTTTCAATAAAAGTTTTTTCCAAATTAACTTCTCTACACGTTTTCAACAAAAACGCCTTTTCCAAATTAATTTCTCTACACCTTTTTTATTGTTACAGGTGTCTTTGTTTCAATTACCTCGAAATGACATATTTTGACATTTGTCATATTTTGATTGATAAAGCCAAATATTGCACAAATTCTTTCAAAACTAATAATTTTCTTTGAAAACGGGATCAGATTAGATCCCGAAACGTTAGAAGTTAACTTTTATTCAGTTTTTCGTTCTTTTTTAATTATTTTAACGATTTATCAAGAATTTTATTGAAAATTCTCTATTTAGGCAAAATTTTTAAACTTTGGTAAGGTATTGACTAATAATATTTTTTAGGTAAAGAAGATATAACAGATAAGTATTATTTTAAAGGCAATACCTTACCAGCGCATCTAGAAATAGGTGCGCCTGATAAGAACATTTTAATTTTATTTTCTGTTTTAGATTTTTACGATATAAATAGTCATTGAGGCGAAATGGCTCAAATTAATAATACTATAGAAATAATCTAGATGTATTTTGCTAAAATTCCCAAATTTGGATGCCATGTCAACCCAAGGCGTCCTTCACTGAAGGAAGCCTTGGTCAACCATAATAAGCCAATTTAAGTTTACCTTGTAAATTTCGTTTCTGTTCCTAGGGGGCTATCCATATATTACGTAATTGACTAAAATTCATACATTTCATACCCCGTTTCTCACGTTATTTAAGGCTGTAGAGATTTCATATTTGGCGTTACGTAATATATTGACAGCCCATTTCGCACGCATTTTTTTAGCATTTTAAATAGTCAGTATAAATACAGACTGTTCCAGAACTCGCGTAAATAAATTTGAGGATATATTAAAAACCCTCTGGAAAATATGAAAAAAAATTCAAAAAAAATCCATCATCAATACTAATTAAAAAGGAAGCTATTTAATCTGACCAATCCTGTTGCTGATGTTAAATTACCTACAAATTAGTTTTTCCCTACTTATTAGTAACTAAGGTTTGGACTTGCAATTGTTGACGCGTGCATTGTTTGACACTTTCAACTTTAGAATCTTTTTAGGTTATTATATTTTGACAAAACCGACAGAGGCTATCAAATATTCTATTTTTATAGGGTCACTCCGTCCGGCGGTGGTTTTTTGACATTAATAAATATTTATGTCACGTTAATCACCATGTCAACCTACAGAATATGTACCTGCAATAATTAAATTTGCTTCCATAGCTACAAATTCAACTTTTAAAGGTAATTTAACATCAGCAACAGTATTGATCCACTTAAAGCATTCTTATTTTTGAATTGAACGAAGATGGATTTTTTTACATTTTTTTCATATTTTCCAGAGGGTTTTTAATATACCCTTAAATTTCTGTACGCGAGTTCTGGAACTGGCTGTATATACGTGCCATCCTTCTTCAAGTTACTTTGGAACCTAATACGAGAAATATTATTAAACTATACAACTAGTATAAATCATGTTCTCAAATATTTGGCATACAAACAAAAAATATCACTTCAAAATTAATTTCAATTTCTGATGACTTAACATTTTTCACATATTGTATTTTTCAATGGACCAGTCGTGGGTTTAACCTAGTTTTTATGCTTTTATTGCACTACGGGGAGTAGCTTAGCTGGCTTTTTCGTAGGATTGCGTTTTTGTTATAAACCTTTTGTACGTAAATACCCACTTATCGATAGATAAATATCATACGGGCAATTAGTAGAACACTAATTATTTAATTCTGATATAAACGATTCAATAAATAAATTATACACGGAAAAAACTTTAATAGTAATAATAAAGGAACAGGCTATTTGTACGTCGGACGTACACGAAGCCAAGTGTACGTCGGACGTACACGAATCCAAATGTACGTCCTGTGTTCTTGTTGGCTGATTTTTAGAGATTTTAAAGCTTTTAAGGCATACTCTTCGTCAGAATTGTACTCTTTCCGTTTAAATGGGAGGGCTACGTGCCCCCATCAGCATAAAAATACCAAACAGGCAAAAAATCGACCTAAACCGAAGAGTTAGGTTATGTTCAAATTCAAATCAAATGTTACGTCAGACGTTTAAATAGAGCTAGCTAGTTCAAAAATTAAAACCGTACACTAAAAAAAAGGATGCTTTGCGCTAATGGCATATGAAATTAGGCCAAATGCTTCGCACTTTTGAATACGTCCAAAAGCGCCTTCTATTAACATGAAAATATAATTCACTTGCCAAGATCTTTCTGATTCTTTACAAAATGACTACTATACTTAGTTTTAGATATATGTGACTTAGTTAAGTAATCATTTGACTTTTGTGACAAGTTACATTTAAATGGTACACTTTTTGAGTGGAATTTTATGATAACCTATAGTAAAAAGTTCTATGCGCCATTTTTGACATTTTTGAGATTTTAATATTTTTAGGTATGATTTTACCATGACTTTGCCTCTACAATACTGCAAATGACACACAGTTATTTAAAGTTGCCCAGACAACGCCATATAACGAGGTGTTGGATAAAACTGAACTTTTGCAGTAATATTTTTACGATAAAAATAATAAAAATGAAAATTTCTCGGAAAATTTAATCTCACTGAAAAATCCCAAGCTTGCCAATTATAACTAAATAGTGACATTTCATTTCCGATCGTTTAAAATATATATTAAGTCCAATTTGATTTATTATTGCGGATAATTTTCTTTTCTTCATAGTTTTGTGCCAACTATAAATCATTGATTTGGATTAACCAGGGTATTATTTATAATTAGGCGCAATACCTTTCGTAATGGACCTGCACTTGGAGTCAATCTATCTAGCGGTGCACCGCGGAACCACCGCGGCCCCGTCAGCACCGAAGGTTCCAGTTACCTTCCAGGAATATTCCATTTTCATAACATTCAAAAAGATATGTTCCTGAAACCTTTCAAGCATTTGCAAATTGAAACCTTACATTTGTTACCTTCCTGGAAGATTCCAGGAACATAACATAAGTTACCTTCCAGGAAGATAGCTGCAAGGTAGCAGAAATATTAACATAATTATCAATTAAATATTTAATCAAGGTACCTTGGATGTAGCAATTTTAAGTAGAAATGTCAGAATTAAATTCAGAAAAAGAAAATATAAAATGTTTAAATATTTTATCAATACATACAGATAATGAGACAATTACCAGCTTTATTTTAAATAGATAAACTCAATAATAACACCCGCGTGGCTTTTACTTTATTGATTGGATAATTATTTATTTTAACCACTCAACTGTCACTTGTCAAAATATTTTCTTGTAAATGTCATTAAAATTTTTAATAAAAATATGAATTTCTATAGCTTATAAGCTATTTATTGGATAAAACCTTGTATGGCACTCATGTGTAAACCGATATTGCCCTCTCGAAAATTAACCTGCTTGGCTGACACCGTCAAGGTGGTGACTTCAGACACTTTTGCGCATAACCTTCTCATCCAAAGCACGTGTGCACAAAATGTGGGTTTTGTGAACAAGTTGTAGAATTGAATCCTACAATTCGTGCACACAATCCCATAACTTGTGAACATATGCTTTGGTTCCGAAAGTTTTGCGAAAAAGGGTCCGAAGTCACCTACACCGTTCGAACCTCGGTTGAGGGTATTTCATAGACTTAAAATGAGGTCCAAAGATTCCCTAACCAAAGTTTTCGGCTGGGCTTGCTTTTTTATTTAATAAAATTGGGTAAAACTGTCATTTCTATCCATAGACTTCGAAACTAGATGGAGTGACTCTGTACTGGCATGTGGATCTTCGTGATTTACGGCCACAGAGGTGTAACTTATTGTCTCTTATTTATTGTAAATGTAAAACCACTTGCACTGTGTAGGCTAAAGATAATCATATTTATAGGTACTCGCAGATAATATTAATTATCAAAGGAAGTAATAAATATTATTACTTATTATAAAAGATATATGGATATTACATTATTATTATTAAGTTATAAGGAGATATACTTATGTCGTTTATAAAATATAATATGATTAAAAATGTTTTTAAAATAGGGGCGACATCCCCACAGTGGGCTACAAGAGATATATTTTTACATCCACGTGCATGGGTAATTTACTTGCAGCTGCTGCTGATGTGAATTTACACTCGAAGCGTTAATATAAATGCGGTGTGTATTATATTTTTACATCCAGTGTGTAAAGTTTACACCAACGCGTAAATATACTTTTTACCTAAAACCTTTCAATTTATTAAACAAAAATGGAATAACCATTTTGTTATTTTTCTATTTATGAATAGTGTTTTATGGAAAAACTACGCAACAGAAAAATAAAACGTATATTTGTAATTAGCGCTACAAAAAGTACCAATATAAAATAGAAAACAGAAAACATACACAAGTCTTAACAACTCAAAATTTGCAGGCCAGTGTTACCGCCTAAATAAGTAAAATATCACACTTTTTAAATATTTACTTTTAATCAACACTTACCAATTATTTCTTTGAAAAATCTAGCACACACAAAATTATACGTACACTTTTACAAACGTAAACAATTATAATGGTCGACAGCCACCAGACTCGATGAAGCAGGAATTCTGGCTTCTTAAGTCACGTGACCAGCTTAACGCCCGCGACTGGTACCTGTGATTTTTACACTTCGCGTGTATTGTTGCTAAAGGTATGTTTATAAAAATACACTTTCTTGAGCTCCGAGTGTATTGTTGCAGAAGGTAAGGATGTAAAAATACACACTCTAGGTCAAAATCACCTCACGTGTGTAGTGTCACATCAATGTTGATGTACATTTTTATAAAGGTGTAAAATTTACACATTTATAGAGTGTATTTTTTTACAGCTTTTTAATGTAATTTCTTTCAGTGTAGATAAGTTTTTATTACTGACAATGATTATTTCCATAACTTTTTTGTAGAGATCTTAGTAAACGTTTTAAAAAGTAGTAGGTTTATAATAATGGTTTAGTAAGTAAGTAACTCTTCCATCATTATAAGTATACATAAAATACAAATAAACGCAATAAAAACAAATTACAACACCTAAATAACTTTAGATTACATTTAAAATACAGTATTCTAATATGGCACTTTATCCTGAAATACCGTTATAATATTCATTTACCATTTACAAAATTCGCGAAGGCTCAAGTCATTTCTTCACATAACGATTATTATAATTTTACCATTTGAAAATGGTATAACATTTGCATTTAGCACAGTGCGACCCTGTAAAGTTTAGGTTTTTTAGAATGACCGCACAACTTTTCTTTTAGTTAAATACCACTAGTCACCTAAATCGCAGCTGCTCCTTCTTGGGAGATTTTAGGCTTTTTCGTTTTTTTAACTTTAGTTTTGGTATTATTAGAAAAAAATCAATTTTCATTAATACTTTGGCACTAGCTACCAAAGGTGAAGGCAGTCACTATCAACAACTAAAAGAAAAAATTGGGTACATTCGAAAAAGCCAAAGAACATGATGAAATAAAGCGTGAACCAACTACTGTGAGGGGCTGGTGGGGAGTGACTATTGTTTACACTTAGTACGCGTAAAGAGAGAGAGAGAGAAAGAATGTGTAAACACACAGTCTAATGTCGTAAACTTTGTCAAGCAATACAGTGTTGCCGGTTGCAACACCTGCTTTAGATATTTTATTGAAATATTAGTTTTATTTGAGTTTTGTATGAACTAGAAGTTTAATTTTAATAAATTTAATTATATTACATTATCAAACATAATTATAGTGTCGTAGTATGGTAGTTTTTGAAAATTTTAATGTAGGTATAAAGATTTATCATTATGATAAAGTAAAAATTACGCAATATCGCTCTGGTCACCAGAAGGTCAAAACTAGCGATACTTATGTTTACACCAGAAGCAGTATCGCGTAGGTTAATGTAAACAAACAAACAAAAAGATGACACCTTCATAAACATTGGTCTGAAATATCTTCTTGAGGTAAAGGTTCTTTGGAAAAATCCGAAACTCTCACTGTACTTCATCGAGCATTTATTGACCGAAAACTACCCGTCGGCACGATCCGAAAATTTTGAAAAAATAGTGAATGGTTTCCTAGTAGTACTTTACATAACAGCGTAAAAATTATTTGGTAGATCAATTTGTTTTTATTCATTTTTAAACAAACAAAACAAAGTACTAGAGCCATCGAGCATTTTTTGGTTGAAAACTACCCCTCAGCAGGATCCCAATAGTTGAAAAAGATAGGGTCTTTTGCTATTTTACATAACATACGCTTCTTTCACAAAATTTTGGGACCCTGTAAAATTTAGGTTTTTTGGAATGATCACCCAATTTTTTTTTAGTTGTTAACAGTAGACTGCATTTACCTTCGGTATGCACTTTTAGCTAGCGCCAAAGTATTAATGAAAATTGTTTTTTTTTCTAATAATACCAAAAAAAAGTTAAAAAACCGAAAAAGCAAAAAATCTCCCAAGAAGGAGCAGCTGCGATTTGTATGACCAGTGATATGTAATAAGGAAGTAGTCTACTATCAATAAAAGAACATTTGTGCGGTCATTCCAAAAAACCTAAACTTAACAGGGTCGCACTGTGTTAGTACGTGTGTGATCCGTTGATAGGTACGACCATCTGTTTATTAAGTAAATATTATAAATTATGGAGTAACAGACAGACGAGGAAGAATTCAGTGTAATAGTTATTGTTACTGGTAGTACACATGGTGGTTCCCATGATATGATTGATTAATAGATGGTACTTGAGTGCTTACGCCTTTAAATTAAATGTATCTAACGTCGTTGCATTTGTATGTATCGATTTTGAAGTGTATAGGTACATTATACACTATAATTCATGTTCTTGAGGAGTTTGATAATAAAATTCATTTAACATAACCCTAAGGAGAGCAAGCTAGGAGTTAGAACTAACGTAGGCAGGCATAGAGTCTAAAAAAAGTAAGGTGAAATTGCCAGATTTTACCTATCGATGCCAGGATTTCACTAGAAATTTTAAAATTCTGGTAAGAATGATTGGAAATTTTGTCTTTTTGAACATAATGATTATATATATTTTTTAAATTTTAATTTATTGTAGGTTATGTTTTTGGGGTATCGGGGTATCGGGGTATCGATAGGGCTTTTCTATCGTTTTCGAACAAATTAAAATTCAAAGTCTTGACAAATGAGAGGCCCTATCGAAACGTCACAATTTAGATAAAAGAAGTTTTTTAATTGAATACCCCCGATACCCCAAAAACCTAACCTACAATTTTATACTACGGGAAAAAATCATTTAACTAAGTACAACATGGGATTTTAATTTATTTAAATAACAACATTTTCTAAAATTAAAAAAAAAAATAGAAGAATCAGCAATGGTCACATTTTATTTATTAGTGATTTTTTTTATACTGTTATAGAATAATCTATTTTAAGTATATACGGTGTTTGCAGTCTTTTGGCGGAAAATAAAGGATATGATTCTACATCACTAAACATGGAAAACCAACAAGGGAACATATTCTTTATTTAAAACTAAATTATTCTTCACCGATACACCTAAATTTAATATTAAATGACTAATATTAACACACATAATATAATTGCTTAATGCAACTAATATTTTAAAAATCTCTTAAATTACTTTTCAACCTCCCCCCCTCCACACATCCAAACCTAACATTTTTAAAGATGTATTAACTTGTTCATTAAATCACATTTTGTTATCGTACAACTTAGCATAAACTAATTGCTATTATTAATACTAGTATACATGCAAAACCTCGTCGCTCTACCTCAAAGGGTACCAGAGTTATTAATTAAAACCTTCATTTCTAGTACACTGAAAAAAAAGGATCCTTTGCGGTAATGGCATATGAAATTAGGCCAAATGCTTCGCACTCTTGAATATGTCCAAAAGCGCCTTCTCTTAACATGAAAATATAATTCACTTGCCAAGATCTTTCTGATTCTTTAACTTAAAATTCTTTGATCTTGTGTGAAACGCAAGTGGTCTTGTGTCAAAAGAAAAATTCTTGGGCCAAAGTATTTAAAATATTTAATTTTCAACAATCTTAAAACAAGATAAATGGTTTTTGCCTCAAATGATCCAGATCCAAGAGAATTTTAAAAATATTTCAAAAGCGACACTTTTCTTGGGACAAAATAAATACTTTTGTTTGAAGATACACGTCTTTTAAGCTAAAAGAATAACTGTCAAGAGTGTTTACTACTTTGAGCCAAGAACGTCATTTTTTTCAGTGTACAATTTTAAAAGGTCGTAACTCTCTCTCTTAGGGTTTGTTTCCGGACATATGTTCCTATGCCGGTTTTTCATGTTTTGTGATGTAGAATCATCCCCTTAATTTGGGGATATGGGCCTTTGCGAGGTAAAATGTATAGCCAGTCCAACACCGACAATGAACAGCAATATTGATTTTAATTTTTCATACAGCGCCTTAATTATAGAGATCAATATCAATAAAATTTTAAATGAAACATTCCCTTCAGCTGAATCAGGATATATACAATAAAAAGTAAATTGAAAAATTAAATACACAGACGAAAGTAAATTAAGGTTATTTTTTAAAAATTGTACATCATTAGTTATTTCGTCAGAGGCAATTTGATGTATAAATCTAGAAGGTTTTTTTTCTTTTTCCATTAAAACACGAGAAAGACTTACAATGAGCCCATAAAATTAACGCGAGGCCTACTTTATGATCAAGACCGATTTATGAGAAAAAAAAGCACTAGTAAATAATTATTCCCGAATACAAAGGATAAATGATTAGGCTGGGGCCAAAAATATAAATTTTCAGTTCTTTTTTGTAACATACATTTTGTTTATGCACAGGTACGTAAAGAAACAATCTGTTTGCAATTTTTTTTGCATTTTTAGATCTAAAAAAATAGGGGATTTTTTTACATTTTGTGAAAATATAGTTAACATGGGTTCAGCAAGGAGGCAAATGGGGATACAAACTAATATTATGACAAAAATTAAAACATGAGATACTTACATTGAGCCCATAAAATTAACGCGAGGCCTACTTTATGATCAAGACCGATTTATGAGAAAAAAAAAGCACTAGTAAATAATTAATCCCGAATACAAAGGGCAAATGATTAGGCTGGGGCCAAAAATATAAATTTTCAGTTTCTTTTTTGTAACATGCATTTTGTTTTACGTGAAGAAACAATCTGTTTGCAATTTTTTTGCATTTTGAGATCTAAAAAAATAGGGGATTTTTTTACATTTTGTGAAAATATAGTTAACATATGGGTTCAGCAAGGAGGCAAATGGTGGACAAACTTATATTTTTCGCGATAATGAACTTATCGTATGAAAAAAATTCTTAAACAGTACTATTGCTAAACACTAAATAATATTATTTTTTAAATGTATAATATAGAAAATGATACGAATATTATTGGACTTCTAGTGAAAATATTATTGATCGTGTAAGGTCCGCTATATTCTATATACTAAAAATATATATGCATAGGGATTGGTGTAGTGGTCTACAGTTAATTAATAATTGAAATTACTACACACGTCCTGGACTTAGGGGATGCTTAATTAAGTAGAATAGTACGAGGTTAAACAAACATGTAATGTGTAATAGTACATGGCAATTTAAACAGATAAGCATGTTTCTTATGGAAATAAGATCACGGTGGGAATACCGCAGGGAAGTATTATTGGACCACTTATATTTCTAATATATGTAAACGACCTGATATCATCAGTGGAATTTGGCACACTAGTAAACTTTGCTGATGATACTAATTTCATTACAAAAGCAAAAAATATAAAAGATATAATGTTTAAGTTTGAAACAAGTATTAAAAAAATTCTTCAGTGGTTCACTAAGAATAAATTAATACTAAATAAGGAAAAAACAAACATAATTTTTTTCAAAAATCAGCATTCAAACTTAAACACCCCAAACCACGTGAAACTTGATGATATCAGTATAAAAACAACGAATAACACAAAATTCCTTGGTTTATTCTTGGATGAAAATTTAAGTTGGAATATCCATATGGAAGCACTAGCCAAAAAACTTAACACTGTCTTGTATTCCCTTCGTGTTCTTAAACCTTACGTAAACTTTGAAACCCTAAAGGCGGTTTATCATTCGAATTTCCATTCCATTCTCAAGTATGGGATTATTTTTTGGGGCCAAGCAACAAATGTACGGGAATTGTTCGCTATACAAAAGCGGACTCTAAGATTAATATTGGGATTAAGATATAATGAGTCATGCAGGGGGCACTTTAGGCACAACAATATTCTAACGCTAACAGCAACATATATATATGAACTTTTAACCTTTATGTTTAAAAACAAGCAACTTTTTAATGACATGTTACCAATTAGTAAAAGGAGTATAAAGTACAACCTCCCACGACATAGGTTAAAACAGTATGAAAAAGGCTGCTATTATTCATGTTTGTCTTTTTTTAATAAACTTCCAAACTCTATAAAAAGTACAGGAAATTTAAATTCATTTAAAAACTGTTTGTTTGCATTCCTGGTTCAATTAGAACCATACTCATTGTCCGAATTCGTACTATGATGTATGTTTATTTATTTATTTATTTATTATATACCTTATTGTAATATTTGTTCAATTACCGTTTGTGACTAGTTTTCGTGTTTAAGATGGTTTATTCCTTTTTGTATAATGGACATTCTGTTTTACCTATGAAAATAAAGGCATTATTTATTTATTTATTTATTTATTTATAAGCTTTTGGTAAAAAAATCTAAGTTTTTAGTATGATGTAGATTTCTTATTCGGATCAAAAGCTTCCAATGACCCATAGACAAAATAAACAAATAGATTGATTTTTGACCGTCTGCGCATACTTCTGCGTCCCGACTAAATGCGTCCTCCATTTTGATTCCAATTGTCCAACATAAAGTAAAAAATATATATTTTATGTTGGTAACACTGTGTTGCGTTAGATAGGAATATTTTCTTTCTTAGAGATGTGTCTTTTCATTTCACTTCAGTAATCAGTAAAAGTTTCTTTTTGTCGTTGTTTTGTTGCAACAGTTTGTTATATATGTAAAAACTAAATCAATATGTTATACTACACAGATATTTATTTATTTTTACCAGTAATTTAAATATAAAAATATAATTCTTCGCACACACCTCTAACATATTCGTGCAACAGGTTAGCATAACCTAATTTATCTATGTTTTGAGTTTGTTTTCGAGCTTTTTCTGTTATTTTTTCTACGCGTTTGGTGTTTTGTGCTAGAAGGGTGAACATTTTATTTTATTATAGACTATATAATAGCGTTTTTGAACTTTTAAAGTCTTTCTGTGTTTTTTGTATATTTTATAGTGCTTTTTCAAAGAACTAGTAAAGTCTTTGCAATGACGTGTTTTATAAAAAGTTGTAGAAACATAAAACGACTGCTACCTGCAGACAGCAGTATCATATTTTTTAGGTAAGTTTGATTTTTTTTAATATAACATAATAAAACATTAAAAAGTAAGGTTATGTCGTTTATTTATTTACATTTTACCCACTAATTTAAATTTCCCGGCTGATTTCTGACGTAACTTCCGATCAAAATGGAGGACTCGTAAATTTGTATATAACCTTTAGATGACAGGTCATCTATGTTCTTTATCTATGCATTGACCCAACTTGTACTGACGGCTTCTTTTTAATTTTTTTTTATTTTAATTTTTTTTTTAAATAAACCAAAATAAAAAAAAAAACGGGAGCCAATTTTTATAAGACACGTGCTTGTCTGTTTATTCAGATAGTTTTTTTATTTGTATAAATGATTGTAATCCAATTTTACCATTTTCTATCAATGTTTACAATTATCCTTGAATTTGAACTTGGCACATCCGGGCCTCAAAGGATTATTTTGTAGTTGCCGGCGGTTTGCCATAAATTACACAGCAGATTTATAGTCAGCATGGATTCTCTAATCTCGGCTCTAAACCTACTTTGATAAAATGATTTTCACAGGAAATAAATTCACTTGCAGTAAAAGCAACATTTTCGCAAATTCGCATAGGGAAATAATTCAATTAAAAATGCAATATTATAAAAGGTGAATTGACCCAGTTTTTTTTTATTATGCAGTGTAAACAAAAATACATTTTTCTATTCTGTGACTATTAAAAGCTCATAATCACATGCATTTTGCGTGTTCTTATAGGCCTATAAGAGGTTAGCACTTTTTTTCTTTTGGGCTGTCGACAAATTAATTAAAGAGAAGAGCTGACTATAAAATATATCAAAATATCGTTTGTTCTTTGTTTGAAATAGCGAAAATTTTAATGCCAACCCAAAATAAAAATCCCTAAGTCGGTCAACAATTTCAATGTAAGTTTTTTTAAATTTAGAGCAAAATATAAAAAATTGCATAAAGCACTCATTTCATAACACGTTTTTAGCGCACTAGTACTTTAAAAAACTCGCCGCAAGTGGCTAAACTTGTACTCGTGGGCTAAAAACGGGTGTTATGAAACTAGCACTTTAATATACTATAATATACTAACCTGACAAGGGACGAATATTTAGCTTTAAAGAATCTTAATCGTAATGACGATATTATTGTTGTGCCTGCTGATAAGGGTAATGCCACTGTGGTGATGGACAAACTTGACTATTTTAACAAAATAACGGAACTCATAGACAATGACACATACGAAAAACTCGAGACCGATCCTACTGGAAAATTTGAACGAAAAATCACACAATTACTTAAACAATCCTCCCTTACACCTCTTGAAATTTATAATCTAACCCCCCGAGACTCCCGCGTACCAAAATTATATGGTTTACCTAAAATTCACAAGGACGGTGCCCCTCTTAGACCAATTGTCAGCACAATAGGTTCCCCTACGTATAAACTTGCCAAACACCTTGCCCAAATCTTAAATCAGTTAGTTGGAAAAACGAGGTCTTATGTAAAAAATTCCACACACTTTGTACAAACCTTATTGACAGTGACCCTGGACCCCTCGGACATAATGGTTAGTTTCGACGTAGAATCTCTATTTACTAACGTTCCCGTTCCCGATACAATAAATATTATACGAGACCTACTTACAACTGGAAATCTTGACCCTAAGTTATGTAAATTATTTGAAGCTTGTCTGACATCTACATATTTTCTGATACAGGGAGAGTTCTATGAACAAGTGTCAGGCGCCGCAATGGGATCCCCATTATCACCCCCTGCGGCCAATGCTTTTATGGAATACTTCGAGAAAAAAGCTATTGAGTCATTTCCATTAAAACCTAAAATTTGGCGCAGATACGTAGACGATGTCTATGCTATTTGGCCCCATGGCATGGAAAGCCTTCAAGGTTTTCTAAATCACCTCAATTCCCAACATAAATCTATACGGTTTACGATGGAAATTGAGAACAACGGATCACTTCCCTTTTTGGACGTTTTGGTTTACAAAACGGAAAATGGCTCAATAGGACACTCGGTATACAGGAAGAAAACCCACACTGACAGATACCTAAACGCATTTTCACATCACCATCCCTCTCAAAAACGCTCGGTAGTTAATTCACTTGTTCATAGGGCTTTCATGATTTCAGACAAGAATTCCCTAGACACAGAACTCCTTAAACTAACCAAAGCCTTGACCATGAACGGTTATACCAAAAAAGACATTAATAAGACCATATACAAATACAGAAATCCCAGACCCAAACAACAGGACAATAGTGACAATGACAGACAGACACAAGTTATACTTCCCTATGTAAGCGGTATCACGGATAAAATAGGTAAACTTTTGAAGAAGTCAAATATTAAGCCTATATTTCGGTCCAACCAAAAATTAGGTCAATGTTTGACTTCAACAAAAGACAAAATACCCCTGAGTTCAGAAGGCGTATATAAAATACCCTGCTCCTGTGGTACGGTTTACATAGGTGAAACTAAGAGAAAAATTTCTACAAGACTTCAAGAGCATGAGCGCAATATAAGAAAGAAACAAATTTCCTTATCGGCAGTAGCCGAACATGTACATGAAACAGGTCATAAAATCAATTTGTCTGAAACAAAACAAATATTAACAGAAAACAGAAAAATGCCAAGGAAGATACGGGAATCGATAGAAATCATCAAGCATCCTAACAATATCAATCGGGACACTGGTTACCACTTACCTGCAATATGGAAGTCTTCGATAGGAAAAACCTCGTCACGGGTGAATAACCACAACTCGTCATAAATAGTGACACAAGTTGATTCGAAACTTAGTTTCAGATTAATCCCTGAAGATGTCTCTAGTAGTAAGAGACGAAACGTCGGAAAGTGAAAATCCATTAACACGGTCTAAACCCGAAAGTGAAAGTTCTTTATATCTTAATGGCCGTGAAAGCTTAAAATCAAAAACTATTAGAAAGGTTATCTATCTATCGCTAAAATTAAATGGACAGGAAACAATGAATAGTACTATTTAATTCTTCTTGTTTTTCATGAGTACTGTGTATCCTGTATCTTGGTTAATATTTAAACAAAATTAGTAAGACACTCTTCCCTGTCCATTTGATTTTAACGATAAATAGATAACTGTACTATATATTTTTTCGGTTTTTAACGACAAACGGTATATCTTTTTGTATTTTCAATTCTTAAAAAATACATTTGTTTCGATAGACCGATTTGTAAAATTTTTCATGAACCGACATGTAATTTTCTGTAAAATTACATAATTCCTAATTAATAATAGGTGGAAACCAATGTAAATATATGTAATTTTAAATAATTTTACAATATTGTGGTAATTTTTTGGAATTTTAAATTAATTTACAGCGCTTTACAAAATTTTAACAGTCATTTACATTCAGGAAGTCAGGATGGGGGAAGATTATCGGGTGCCAACTTCCTCATGCGAATGGAAAACACTTACTTTGAGCCCTTCTAATCTAAGAATTTCTAAAAAAAAATCAGTCCCAACACAAAAGTGGACAAAAAAGTGTATTCTGGTCTAATACCTCTCATAAATTTATTTTCTCTGTAAATTATCGTGGAAACTATCCATCTTGGATGTTTTCTGCTAGTTTAAGTTGAACAAAACTGACAGGAAACCTTAAAAATTTCTAGATTTTAGCAATCCTAGGTATTTGGTCAATTGGGTCAGAAAAGCCTGACAGTAAACCACTAAGGATTTCTTAATTTTACAGTCCACATTGTCAAACGCTTTCTTTACGTCAATAAAACCACAGGCCACAAAAATAAACTATGAGGGTAGTTTTTTTTTGAGTCATCATAATAATTGTATGTGTATATGTTAAAGATTTTGCTAAATATCCTTGATGATGATAATGGTAATCTTTAAAAAAAACAAATGTATAAAATGTAACATTACATTTACAAATACTAAAACTCTTGCTATTTTTAATTTGATTAAAAAACGCATCCAAAATCTCTAGATTTTGCTTAATAAATTCACTTACGTTTGCATGCTTTCCGATGAGTGATGGCTTTGGTGGGATCTCGGTAGTAACCTTCGCGGCAATAATGACAGTGTCTGCCGGCGGTATAGTGCCGGCACTTTTGACACACGCCCCCGGATACGCGGCCAGACAGTTTGTACAGTTCCATGTTGAAACGACACCTCCGAGCGTGCTGGTTGCATTCACAAGCTGGAATAGAAAAAATGTGTAAGTTTCATTCATTATTTTGAGACCATTGTAAAGAGAACATTTATAAATGAAATGGGTCTTTTTTTGAGGCCCATGGTAAGGAAATACAGCAGTTTTAATTTAAAACGGTGCCTTACACTTTAAATTTGATGCACTGTGAGCCGATATATCTAAATTTTGAAGTATAAGTTCTTTACTGATGGGATATTATATCCATTGTACAAAAGTCTAATACAGTATAAGCTCGGTAATGTGAACAATGCGTATATGTGAACTGTTCGGTTTTGTGAACACAGAATATTGACTTCTCTGTAATGTGAACATCAGAAACTCTTATTAACGCGAGTTTACGTTAACGAGAGTTTATGATTTATTATTATTACATTATAACGTTATATAAAATAAACTATTAAAATTGTAGATTCATATTAATTAATAATAAAACAACGTTGTTTTCAGGTGAATTGCCTGCATTTTGAAGCAAGGATCTTGATGTAGTCGCTTTCTACCCGACAAATAAAAACCTGCTCGCCTAACAGTTTATGTTGTAAATCAAACAACTGCACTCGATTGTAAATACCAAACACGTTTACTTTTTTGTTGTTGTATCCTATGCAATATATAGTGGTTGGCGCATATAAAACTATTTGTTGTTGTATACTATAACCTAATTACATGAATAATTACGCTAGTGTTCTATCAGTGCAGGGGGAGTAATTTTCCTACTTAAATTTTTATTTTTGTTTTGCCTCTTGCGATATTTAAAAAAAAAGTATATACAGTGCGTGCATTAAGTCTGGAATCACCCGATTAACTTTTTAGTTACAAGTAAAACACAAAAACCCTCGGATAGGTCGATTTTTATTTTTAATTTTGCAAATTATGGTGTAATAAAAGTTATTAAAATTTGCACCCCCTTGCACCCTCACCCCCCAACTTTTTTTTTTTCAAATAGCAACCTACCCCTTGTGACACTTCGTTGGAAAGGTAATTTAATAAGCTTTCCAACGGTGTATAATAAAGCCTAATTTGGTAAAGGTCTAATGATAAAATGCACAATTTAGTTTATTATAAAGACATGTAAAGTATAACTTTAGTTCACTATAAATGTTCAAATTGATGTCCTTCAGCTCTTTGACAGTGGACAGTAAAAAAAAACGGGATTAAAATCGATTAAATAGTAAAAATAAAATTGGTCAAAAAAAAGAAAAATAATTGCATTTTTCAACAGGGTATAAAATATTACAATAAGTTTAAAACAACCTTATTTAGATTCTCAGGAAGGTGCCAAGTAGGAAATAGGGCAACAATTACCATATTATGCGTAATATTTCACACAAACAATGTTTAAATAAAACATGCGTTTTTTCATAGACCCTTTAACAAATTAGGCTTTATCATACACTGTTGAAAAGCTTATTAAATTACCTTTCCAATGATGTATCACAAGGGGTAGGTTGCTATTTGAAAAAAAAAGTTGGGGGGTGAGGGTGCAAGGGGGTGCCAATTTTGATAACTTTTTTTAAACCAAAATTTGCAGAATTAAAAATATAAATCGACCTCTCCGAGGATTTTTGTATTTTACTTGTAACTAAAAAGTTATTCGGGTGATTCCAGACTTAATGCACGCACTGTATACTACTGTATTATGTGTCTTAGTTTACAAAGAATTGTTGAAGATATACTTTTATATTTTTGATTAATACGTATTGTAGTGTATTGTAGGTAGGACATCTTATATTTTACGTGTGTTCTTAAAACTCGTTATTTACGATCCGCATTTATTGCCTGAAAGAATAAAAGTCCAAATTAAAATGACATTTTTATTAGTTTTAATCTCTAGTTTCATCTCGAACCACCCATACAGGAACAAGGGTGCAAACATGATCACAGCATTACTAATTCTGCTATCTATTTTGACAGTTCTTGAGTCGTAATTACTACACTAGCTTACAGTTTTTACGCAGTTTTTGGGGGCACACGAATAAGTGAAAGAATGAATGAATTCGATTTTATTTATTTTTTTGGTATACCAAAACAAAATTACATCAAGCCGTTATGTTGATGTTCAAAACACTAGTCTACAAAAAATATATCGATAGTAATAAAGGTTACCAACTTGTTTTATTAAAAGGTCCGTTTGTCTCCATCACCCTCAGTTTTTTTTTGTGCTGACATATTTTATGGCTGAATCCGAATTCAAAGTTGGTTTTCCTCCATGGCCCTCAGTTTTTTTTAATAAATAAAAATAGTATATTGTTTTACTAAGAGGAAAAGTGAAGCTTTTTTTTACTGGTCTGTAGAATTTACGAACGACGCGAAGCGAAGTCCGGAAACTACAGATGAGTAAAAAAAGCACTTTCCTCATACTACTTTTTCTTCAAGCATCCTATATATATATATATTTTAAATATTAATTTTTGAATTTAATTTATTCAGTAATAAAGTATGTTTTTTTTATTAAAATAGGCCAATAAAACCCTTTTGAAATAAAATTAAACCTTCCTTAGCTCATTTTAATTTTTTTCGTAGGCTAAATCGTACACTTTTCGCGATTTCGATGGTAACTTGTCTAATGTAGCATTTAAAATTTCGGAGAGATTTGTAGGTGTATAAACCATATATTCTTCTTCAATCATTTTTAATCATTTTCACACAAGGTTTTTGCACAGAATCTCGAGTCAACCACCTGTTTACATAATAAACAAACAAGTTTGAAGTATGACTGTCCTCAAAGTCAAAGAGTGCTGCCGCCAGTGGTGGTTTTGCTAACTAACTTCTTTTACGGCGTACAACAATGAACTCATTTTTTTTACTGTAAAAAAATAGATCACTTCTAACTAGTGTGTTCAGTTATAAAATATAAACATTTTAGTACGCTTGAAGAAAAAATCTATTGTTTAAGCCACAATACTTTCGGGGTGTTGAATACTGAATGTAAGTAATATTTTTTTACTAGGTAAAGACTAAATTATTCAAAAAGTCCAAACATTTTTTGATTCAATAAAATGAATTTTATTTGCCCTAAGAGCAAAAATGGCAAATAAATCTTTTTTCGGTGCGGCAAAAAAGATATATTTTGAAAACTAGTGTTATTTTACACACCTCCAGCGTACAAAATTAATTCCTTTCTAATCAATTCTGTTCAATTTCATGCCTATCAAAACAGGGATTAGTTTTAATTTTTGGTAGGTGAAAGATAATATTTAATTTATGACGGCTTAGGGCTCCTTTATGATACTCTGCACGATACTGTAGCTAGAAAAGTTCATAGTCATTTTGCAATTTTTAAAATCGTCAAAAATTACCCTAGATCAAAAATTCGATAAAACACCATTATTTCTCTAACTTTAAATAATATAAAGGCAAATTATAGTGATTTAAGCTATATATTAAAAGGGACATGAAAACTAATAATGTTAAAAGTAAATTGGAAATGATTATATTTGTTACAGACACGATTATATTTATTACAGGCACTATTATTTTATAGAAATGTATTATATTATAAAAATTATTAGCACGGAACATTAATTAAATCTATTTAAACTACAAATATCATACTATATATTATATTTTATTATTCACTAAACAATTAAAATATTACATATAATTTTTTACACTGAATGCCATAATAATAAGATCAAACCAATTGGACACGAAAATAAATTAGTGAGCTCTGCGCTATAAATTATAAGATATTTGGTAACAGTGGCAAATTATAGTGATTTAAGCTATATAAGGGACACGAAAACTAATAATGTTAAAAATAAATTGGAAACGATTATATTTATTACAGACACTATTATTTTACAGAAATGTACTATATTACATACAAAAATTATTAGCACGGAACATTAATTAAAACTATTTAAACTATAAATATCATACTATTTATTATATTTTATTATTCACTAACAATTAAAATATTACATATAATTTTTTACACTAAATGCCATAATAATAAGACCAAACCAAATGGATACGAAAAGAAATTAGTGAGCTCTGCGCTATAAATTATAAGATACTTGGTAACAGTGGCAAATTATAGTGATTTAAGCTATATAAGGGACACGAAAACTAATAATGTTAAAAATAAATTGGAAACGATTATATTTATTACAGACACTATTATTTTACAGAAATGTATTATATTATAAAAATTATTAGCACGGAACATTAATTAAATCTATTTAAACTATGAATATCATACTATTTATTATTTTTTATTATTCACTAAACAATTAAAATCTTACATATAATTTTTTACACTGAATGCCATAATTGTAACAGGAAGCCTTATATTTATATAATAAGCGATTATAATTTGCTTGGAATATGTCTTATAGCGCTCTTAACTATATTTTTTTTCCGTGGAGAAAAGTATATTGTTTAAGTTTACAAGGAAAAAACATGGAATATACTATGGAATGCGAAGCAATGCATTTCTTCAAGAATAGTTTTTCATTATTATCGACTATAAAATTGGGATTTATTTTATTAAATAACTAATTTATATTTATTAACAAGCGAGTTTATCCAATAAAACTGGATTACAGATTTTTAAGCTTTAATAACAGAAAATATGACAGTCATAGGAATATATCCACGGCTTAACAAGCTAACTTCATCGGGACTTATTTAAAACAAAACAATAGTAACTTAACCATAAGACATAAAAAATCTTTATCTACGGCCTATAAATCACAGGTCTGCAAAAATAAACCATTTAAACTTTAGAACGGCGTGGATAGAGTATAGTATTCTACTCTCGTATAATAGCTATTAGTCGGGTGATTACGCCACTTGTAATTATCTTTTGTAAAAATGTAGTTTTTTTTTAGTTTTCTTTTATTTATTTTTTTGCACTGTATTTTTTGTTATACATATATTTTTTTTTGTTAAATCGAATTAATTGAATAACTGCGAGTAAGGAATACTGATTTCAAAACCTGTCGCAGACTATACTTTTTTTAAGCTATAAAGAATTTTAGTTTTTTATTTTATTAAAAACATTATACAGGGTGATCAGTAACTGCCATGCCAAAATTTAAGAGGTGATTCTACATCGAAAAATATGAAAAAAAGCTTCAATAAAATTTTAATACTGTAGGGTGATTACTAATCATTTAAAACTGAGCAAAACACCTAAAATTAATATTAAAGGAGTAATAGCCTTTTAAAAAGTAACTTGGACCAAAAAATGTTACTTCCTCTTAATTGCATTTTTTTTGAAAACTGTTGCTCCTACAGTGTTACACTATATGACATTTTTGATGTATTTTTACTCAAGGAATCTATATTTTTACAAAATATAAAAAATAGTAGACATAAAAAAGTTTGGGGTAAAAATGTGTTAAGCCTAATACATTTTTCCGTCTAGGCACGCCTCTGGATAAATTCAAAAAAATAAATTAACATGAACTTATTGCCCTTATTAGTACTAGTATACAAGCAAAAGCTCGTCGCTCTAGCTTAGAGGGTACCAAAGTTATTAATTAAAAACCTTATTTTTATTACAATTTTAAAGGGCCGCATCTCCCTTAGGGCTCATTTGTGAACCAACCTTTATAGGAACTTTTTTTGATATTTTTGAATGCAGAATCACCTATTAAATTTTGGCATGCTAGTTATTGATCACCCTGTATTATAATGATAAGGGCATGCAGTTCCCGAAACCTAACGCCCCAGTTCCGGGAACAAACTGGTCTCAGTCCCGAAATCTTAAATGTCTACTTATTTGGGAAATAGGTCTTATTAACCCATATATTAAAAAAAAAGTATTCTTCAGGTGTAATCTATTTAAGCTAACTCAATACCCAAAATGAGCCTTGGAAAAAGCTGAGTCTCATTTAAAAAACAATCGTAATGATACAGGTAAGTTTTTTTTTGTGAAAATGTCCGATATAGTTTTATTATAATAATGGCCCCATAGAAATTAAGATACAATTGTGTTTAAAAAATCTAAAAGTGGATCGAATAACAAAAAGAAAAACAGACAAAGGTAGGTTTAACAATAACAAACTGACTTTAATAGTGTCATAGTGTATGTTATAAAGCTCACATACATCAAAGAAATTGATTGAATACCTACTTAAGAACTGAAAAATATTTATTTAACTGTATAATATACACGATGTATTTGAAATAGGGTCAACTAAGAAAAAAATTTCTACATGTAGTTCGAAAAATCGCCTTTAAGGCCTTTAAAAAATGGTGCATTTTTAGGAGCATAGCTCCCTTAGGATTTATTTTTGGAAGTACCAATGATATTTTTTCTTATTTTTTGATTTACATACACCCCGTATCATTAAAATTTTGGTTTTCAACATTTTAGTATCTAATTTTTCGTCCTCGAAACGTGAAATTTTACCTTTTTTTTATGTATTTGGACCTATTTCAATAATAAAATTACAAAAAAAGTTATACATAAAAAAGTTTGGGACAAAAACCTGATGAGACCTCCCCGTTTCGTACACTCGTGGTTAAAATAAGTAAATGAAAATAACATATAAAGATGGGCCTTATTAAAATTAGTTTACATGCAAAACCTCGTTGCTATATCTCAAAGGGTTTCTGAGTTATTAAATAAAAAACGTACTTTTTAGTAACTTGTTAAGGGGATTAGCTCCCTTACGACGCATTTTTAGACATATATTTATGGGAACTTTTTGTATCTGATCTAGAATCACACCTTAAAATTATTAACGCTATTTAAAATACACCATGTATATAAACTATATTCTAACACATTATGTTGAATTTTGCCAGAAAGGAAACTTGTCGGTATATAATTATTATAAGAGTACACTTTTAGACATATTTAACTTTAAAATAGGTTTAATTTCATTCTTTCATAAACTTTTATTTAAGACCCTTATAAAATTCATATTTATAGGTATATTTTTTACAATAACGAAACAAACTTTAAAAGTTGTTTATTTCCTGTGACAATGTAAACTTTTGAAGAGATTAGGGCGCCGTGTAAGAATACCTTGTTCACTCTCGGGGTGTCAGTGGGTTGCTCAGAGTAAACGAAGAAGTTGATCGACCAGACTTTATTATTATACTGTTGTTTAAACGTAGTAGGTTAGTTAAGGTTCGTATAACTGAAAACTAAAAGTTTAGAAATTAGTATTTTATAAGCAGAAATATTTAAATAAATATTACCTGAAAGCACCAGATAACTCAAATTTCATGAGAAATTTGCCTTAATCCTGAGGATGGTTTCAATAATTCAAGTTACACCAACATCTTAACAATTGGTGTTGTTGATCACGGTAGTCAGTAACAAGTGACCCACTGTCAAACTGTCAAGGATTTTTCCCTCTGAAAGTCCTTGAGAAATATTTAAATTATTGGCGCGAAAAAATTAAATACTATAATTTGGCGAAGGTGCCTTAACTAACCTTCTGTTGATTTTACATATTTTCTAATACAGGGTGTTCATATATTTTATTTATATTACAACTATTACTATTTCGCCTCATTCCATGTCAGAAGTTTCTACATATTGTTTTGTTAATATACTATATCTACATAAAAAAAATGAAATTTAACTTTTCTTTATATTATCTTCCACATAATTTCCAGAGGTTTGTAATGTACCAATACATTAATGACTCGGTAAACAATCAGTTACAGCGTGGCCTTTAAAAGGGACGGATGTAGCCTTCTTGGCACCTGAATTCAGTGCATCGAATTCGCCATCTTTTATGATGTGCCTTGTGTATTTTTGTTTTGCAATCTTTTATGATATGCCTAGAGTATTTTTATATTAATGTTTTAAGTTAAAGTGAACCATATATATATGGTTATTAATCGTGTGAACTATTGAATTTTAAATTGATAATAATGGGCGTTTCAAGTTTTTTTTTGTGTGTTTTTAATGATAACTTTGTATATTAGCGTACATTGGATGAAAACTTCAACTTATCATAACCTTACTTTTGGGTATGAAGAGCTTTAATCACTACTGTTACTAGATCTGTAATCCCTACTTAAATTCAGTAGTGGCGGTACCAGCTATCTATTGCGCTAATCACTGATACTCCAGTAATAAGTACTTTTAAGAAAATAAAGTAATAACAGAAATATTTAAATTAATACAAAGTATTATATATGTTTTATTGACCCAAATTCCTGTCATAGTTATGTATGGTTATTAGAAGATTATTTCTATAAGTTACATTTCTGAAATGTCATGAGATATATTTTTATATGTATAATAAACTATCTGATTTATTATCATTTACAATAAATCCTTTATGGGTGTATTATTGATATTTCCGAGGATATTTCTTAAATACCAGATACATTGTTAACTTTACATTCCATGCATGTGTGCATTTAAAAGAAAGTATAAAAATTAAAAATAATATTAAATAGCAAAATGTTAAATTAGATATTTATTTTGTATGGTTTATGGTTTATTTCAGTCAAGGTTAAGTTACGGACTTTTATTACAGAAGTAGCTAAGGTTTTTTCAGTACAAAAAGAAGCACTACGATATATGTTTGGGCTAAGCACGCGAACATCTTGCAGAGAATATCTCACTGGACTTTACCTTTATTCATTATTAACATACATCAAATCCAAACCTCATTTACTCAGAGAAAATGTCCACGGTTATGACACCCGGCACAGGAACAATATACTACAACCTATTGCAAGACTTAAGGTATCAGAAACAAACCCCGATTGTGCAGGGGTTATAGGCATGAAAAAGCTTTTTCAATTAGATAAAAATTTTGATAACTACAACAAAAATACATTTAACAGAAAATTAAAAGAATTTTTAATAAACGGAACCTATTATTCTTTAAAAGAGTTTTTAAATAATTGAAATATATGTTTTTAAATATTTTTATATAAATTTTGACAATGTCCATATTTTGTTAAGTATTGGTCACTCTACTTATACTGTAACATTATCTGACAATAAAATTACTTTACTTTACTTTGCTTTACTTTACTTTACTGTTCTTTTACAAAGCAAAGAAAAGTAAACCGATTTAAAAAGTCAAAAAACGGAGACCATATTAAAAAGAAACGTTGGAAGAATGCAAAAAAGTAAGGAGGAAGGAGAAACGGAAAAAGAAGAAAATTATAAGAAGAAAAAGAAGACAGAGAAAGAAGATACAAGTTTAAACACACATAGTATACTCCCATGGGCCCATAAATAAAAGTCTGGGATGCAAATATATTTCATAACGTATGTGTTTATTTGAATAAAACATAAATCTTTATCGTTTGCTCAAATTTTAATCACTTTTTCATTAGTTTTTTTTTGTTTAATCATAATTATTCCAAATATTTCGTACCAAACCGCATTATTAAAATCATGCTCTAGATACAGCTATGTATCGATGAAAATTTTTCATTAAATCTTTAGAATATAAAACAAAGCATTTTAAGATTAAAAATTAATCAAAATAATAAAAACCATTGAAATACATTCATACAAAAATATTTTTTTAATATGAAATAGTAAATACTTAAAATTTCAATTTTTTTTCAACGCAGTTTTTATTATTTATCCAATAATAGGGCATTAATAATGGCATTGTGTAAAATAGACCCTTGCTCTTGTGTACGTCTGTCTGTGTATCTATATGCGATTGTATATTAATTGTCTGCTATATGTTGGCTATCCCCATGATTTAGTCCCACTTTTAGCAAAATCAAAACATAAGTCGAGAGTCTGTAAAGAGCTTTACCTAACAACTTAAAATGCAAGACCTTTCCGTAATTTTGAAAATTTTCAAAATGGGAAAGAAAAGCAAAGGATCATCAGCGACAGTGCAGAAATACATATTAACTGGTCCATTGTATTTTCGCGTTGACATCATTTGATGCAAAAGCAGGCGACTTTCCATAAAAAAATATTTTAGTGTAATTTGAGCAAAATTAAAGAAAAAATCGGCCATATTTATTCCGCCATTTTGAATTTTGAGTTTTTGGGTATTGGTACGCATTAGAATTGCCAAACGAAGCCTTTTTAGATAAACTGAACTCTTTTGAAATATTTAAATAGAAGAAAAAAATTACTCATATTTTTCCGAATTTTTAAAGATTTTTTTTCTAAATAAAATAAAAAAAAAACGGGCTGGTAAAAAATCATGAAATTTTTACAGTAAATACTAGTACATATAAGAAAAATAATCCATAAAAAAATGGGCTCGCAGTTTTATATTTTTTTTCTTTTGTGCCAAATTTTCGTTAATTTTAACAAAACTTAAAAGATAAATTGGGCATATTTATTCCGCCATTTTGAATTTTGAGTTTTTGGTTATTGGTCTGCATTAGGATTATTAAAAGAATCCCTTATACCAAATTTCAGCCAAATCGGACATTTTTGGAACATTTGGACCAACCTAATTTTTTTTTTTAATTTTCACTACTTTTTTCGTAATCGGCGGTGCAAACAATGGCCCTATGCAAAAAATCAGACTTTCTTTAATCTGGCACCACTGTGCACTGCTCTCTTACCCGAAATTTATTTTATTTTTCTTTAGAGGAGCTTTTGGGAGGAATCATACTTTTTGGTTGATGATATCATCATTTAGTGTTTTCTGTTTTCTTGAGTGTCATGGTCTGTCACGATCTGCTATTTAACTACTTATACCTGCCAAGATGCACACCGTAAAAACTGCATGTAAAATAATGTAAAAATACATGAATTTACATAGTACGGAATAGTAAATTTACTATTCTGGACTATGCATAATTCATGAATTTATGTAAAAGAATGTAAAATAATGTAAAAGAATATAAAAGATTGTAAAAGATTGTAAAAGAATGTAAAAGAATGTAAAATAATGTAAAAGAATGTAAAATAATGTAAAAGAATGTAAAATAATGTAACAAAATATATTTACATTGATTTACATATTTTTACATGATTTTACAATGTTATTTTAAGACGCGCGTGCGCTTTGGACAATAACCAAAAAGGCGATGAATCAGGAGACGGACCGTTTAATATTGTTATTGTTAGAGAGATAGCGACGCATGCTGCTAGGTTAAAGTGTTAAAAGTAAAAGTAAAAAAAGGTAAATATTATTTATGTACGATATTTAAATGCTTTATTTGTGGCCTAAAATTTACATTTATTATAAATTACGATCTTTATCAACCAATAGATCTTTAAAGCAAGATGTAAGCAGTTTATACTCGTATTAAGTGTGCAAATCGTTTGGTTTATTAAACCAAATGAACTTTACGCTACGATATTTCAAAAAGGTTTTGACACAGAGATTTGTAATTTGGAACAAACATTTTCTTAGTAAATTTTTTTTTTCAAATTTCAAGTCTCTATGCCAAAGCGTTCTTGAAATATCGCAGTGTTTAAGTTGTTTTAAAAGCACTTTTAATATGACTGTATGTTAATTTTTTAAAAAATTATTAAACACACCATAAGTATTATAATTTTTACCGTTCCGGTCTATGCAAAATATTACTATTCTGGACTATGTAATTTTTACCGTTCCGGTCTATGCAAAATATTACCATTATGGACTATGTAATTTTTACTGTTCCGCTCTATGCAAAACATTACCATTATGGACTAATTTTTACCATTCCGGTCTATGGCAACATATTACCATTTACGGACTATGTAATTTACTGTAATTTATTTTTACCGTGCACGGGGGGATGGAAGGGAGCCTAAAGACAGCGCATGTGGAACCCGCCAATACGAAAAGTTTTACCAAATCTTCGGTCAAAAAAACCGGCTGCGACCGATCCCGGGTTAAAAACGCTCTATAGTTAAACATCCCAAATTGGGACCTTTAAATGCAACTCGTCAACTAGGTATAATGCAATGTCAGAGACAGGATGGCTCGTTTGCCTGTAGGCTCAGGGGCAGCATTCACAACCATTAAATCCAGGACCGTAATGAGAGTAGGGATTCTTGCCTGGAGCAGTGTCAGCCCCAGACAAGTGGTTTATCTCTCATATATATTTTCTATATTAATCTCTGGTTTAACGTTTATTCACATCATTTGATATTGAATTATTACAAAAATAAAATTAAAAAAATATGCACAATAACACAAACCTCGTCGTTAAAAGTTGTTTTAATTCTGAATTATATCATTTTTGGTTCCAAAAATCAACCAATTCAGGATTATATGCAAATATTACTTAAAATATCAAAAAACTACCAATTGAATATATTTTACTCCCTTAAACAATTTCTTTTATTCATTATTATCGAGTTAAAGTACTTTTCAGTGTGATTGAATTTTTAATATATATTAATTGATCTTTAGAAACCTAAATGGGTTAGTTAGTTAGGGTTAGTGGCGCGGATTTTTATTTTCAGATTTTTCACTATGATTTTTTTGTCAATTTTTTTTTTATTTCTAGCCCACTGTGTAACGGCGCTCCGTTATCACCCAGTATACCTCCTTGTTTCATAAACTATCGATGTTTTATATACAAAATTTTTGGAATTAGTTGGATCTCTTTTCCATGTTTAGTTACATCGGTACTTAGTGCCGATGTATTGAAATCTTCGCCGAAAAGTCAAAATCTTTGACCACGTTTTTTCACATTTCTCGACGTTTTAGACCATCCTGAGTCAAAATCAGTAAAAAAAAATTTTGCGTCCGTCTGACTGTCGGTCTGTCTGTCTGGGTGTAAACTCTCTAACTCCATTTCTACATGAGATATCGACTTGCGGTTTTTTGCATATTGTTTCTTACCATATTCCGAAGAGCTGATTTTGGGGGTAAACGATTGGAGGTAAGGAGGTAAAAATAGGGTAAAACTCCTATTTTTAGCGTTTTTTTGTTTATAATTAAGGCAATTATTATTGTATTTGGTTAATTTAGCACTTATCTAAAAGATAATTTTAAATTGGTCAAAAAATGTTATAAAAAACTTTGTCCTAAAACTCATTGTTTTCGAGATATTGGCGTTTAAAGCAGTAAAAGTTTTTTTTTAGCATATTTCACATATTTATAACCCGATTTCAAAAAATTATATATTAAATAAAAGCTCTTTTTAAGCCCTATAAAAAATGTTATATACAGTTTTTTGCTAGAATATAATGTTTAAGATACAGAATTTAAAATCAAACAAAACACCTAGTTTGAAATTTGCAAACTAGATGGCTCTAGTGTACAATAGTGCCGATGTTTTGACAGGGTGCTTGCAACGTTTCATCTAGTTTATGTATAAATTTTACGCAGGCATTTTTACATACAGTTTTAATCATCGATACAGAAATAAAAGTAACAAATCAATTAAAAAGTAAAAATAATTGCAGTAATTATTAATTAAATTAATTAAAATGTGACAATAATGTATGTAAATTCTCTTAAGATATGTATTTTAATTTAATTATTACGCCGGCACACAAAAAAAACAAATCTCGAGTGCGGCAGACCAGACTAGTCAATTCTTACGTATTCTGGGTCGTTGAATCTGAATCCGAGGTCAGAATTTTTAAATTCTGACCTCGGATAGCGTTCAAAATGGCGGATCCAATATGGCGGATTAGATTTTTTAAAGTTGCTCAGATTTGTTTGAAACTTGGTACTCGGGAGTTTTTTGGGGATGCTGATTACGAATCTGGTGCCAGTTTTCCAAAATTCTAAATGAAGGATCCAATATGGCCGATTATATTTTTCAAAGTATGCTTGGATTTGCTTGAAACTTGGTACTCGGGGGTTTTTGAGGTCGCTGATTACGAATCTTGTGCCAGTTTTCCAAATTCAGCAACCCCAAAAACCCCCGAGTACCAAGCAAATCCGAGCTACTTTAAAAAATCTAATCCGCCATATTGGATCCGCCATTTTGAACGTTAACTTTTAAATTCTTACTATGTAAGAATTGACTAGTCTGATCTGCCGCACTCGAGATTTTTTTTTTGTGTGCCGGTGTTATTGGCCAGTTATTATAATCTTCACAGCGCGCAAGCGCTGAAAGTATAATACGGTAGTTTCGAGTTTTCCAAAATTACCATAAAAAAAACGTCCTAGACCAAAAACCCTTGTATATATTTAAATGTGATTCATAAAAAACAAGCCGTGAACATATGTAATGATACGCAGAGAAAGTTTACTATGAAGAGTATATAATGGAAAACGAAGCATTACATACCTTCACGACTTGTTTATTAATATACTTAAGGAACTTATTTCTTATTAATACATACAGTGCGTACATTAAGTCTGGAATCACCCGATTTACTTTTCAATTATAAGACTTTTAAAAAAAGGCTCGGACAGGTCGATTTTAATTTTTAATTTTTCAAATTTTGGTGTAAAAAAAGTTATTAAAATTTTCACCCCCTTGCACCCTCCCATCACAACTTTTTTTTTTCAAATAGCAACCTACCTCTTGTGACACATCGTTGGAAAGGTTATTTAATAAGCTTTCTAACGGTGTATGCCAAAGCTTTATTTAAAAAGGGGCTTAGAAAAAAATTAGTGGCTATTTGAAAAAAAAAAAATTGGAATAAGTGGGTGCAAGGGGGTGAAAATTGTGATAACATTTGGTGTAAACCAAAATTTGCAAAATTAAAAATAAAAATCCACCTGTATGAGCATTTTTTTTTAACTTCCCAGTTACAAGTTAAAGAAAAAATGCTTAGACAGGTCGATTTTTATTTTTTATTTCGAAAATTTTGGTTTACACCAAATGTTATCACAATTTTCACCCACTTGCACCCACTTATTCCAATTTTTTTTTTTCAAATAGCCACTAATTTTTTTCTAAGCCCCTTTTTAAATAAGGCTTTGGCATACACCGTTAGAAAGCTTATTAAATAACCTTTCCAACGATGTGTCACAAGAGGTAGGTTGCTATTTGAAAAAAAAAAGTTGTGATGGGAGGGTGCAAGGGGGTGAAAATTTTAATAACTTTTTTTACACCAAAATTTGAAAAATTAAAAATTAAAATCGATCTGTCCGAGCCTTTTTTTAAAAGTCTTATAATGGAGGTCTCTACAACTAGAATTATGAAACAAAAGACGTCTACCCTATCTCTATCTCATTTGTGCTACACTTTCCAGCCAACCAAATAAATACTGTATTTGTTTTTCACACAACAAATACAGTATTTATTTGGCTGGCCGGAAGGTGTAGCAGTGAGCGGCATGAACGAACATCGCTAATGTAAATCTGTAGACTAAGATATTTCTACTAAAACTTAGATGGCGCCAGTAATTTCTTTACACTTTTCGCCCGGCCAAGTAAATATTGTATTTGTTTAACAAAGAACAAATACAGAATTTGTTTGGTTGGGTGGAAGTGGGAGTGTATGTATGTCTTCTATCCTTTTTGGGTAGAACTTTTGTCCCTGTTTAATCTAACGGGAGAAATCTCCATTGAAAAGTAAATCGGGTGATTCCAGACTTAATGTACGCACTGTATAATTATGAATAAAGCCTATAACTAATTCACTTAGTAATATAATTATAACGAATAGATACCATTAATATTTTAACTAATTAACGTTTATAGATAAGAGACACTATTCATAATATCTATTAATATCAAAAGCAATAGGTATGTACACTGCAATAGTTATTTATAATACAAGGGCAAAAAGTTAAGTTTTTCGGTTGAGTAGATTTTTAGAAGCCGAGGGCCGACCGACGGGGCCGGCCCGAGGGTAATAAACCGACGAAATCGAAATTTAAATTTTTGTCCGTGTATTATACAATATTTTTTATTCGATTGTTACTAATTATAATAAATTATTAAAATATACTTAATTTTAAATTTCAAAAACTATTTCTTTTTACTGTCTTATTACTTATCTAGTTATCCATGACAAATTGATATCCAATCAAATCGCTAAAAAAACAATTGAATCGTTTCTTGCAGTTTTATTTTCAAATTAAAAAAAGCTAAAGCTTGGTGATTCATTTCTGTTAAAATGTGTCTGTTATGAAAATAGTAATACTTCTGAACCGTTTTATGAATATTATAAATATTGAAATTGATTTTACAATTGAAATTTTAGGTTTTTAATTTATTTTAGTGGATGAATACAGATTAATCAGTTAACATATATTTTGAGGTTATGTTATAGAAGACATTTTTATTTTGTTTGAAATGATTATAATAACTGTGTCTAGTCAAAAAGAACAGTTAGTTCAAGACTAAAATTGACCAAGGTCATATTTCTTTATAAATATTAGAGTAAAGGTAAAGCATCACTTTTAAAAACCTTAAAAATAACAAGTTTTAGTTAGCGGGCGAAAAAAAATTTTTGGCGCTAGGGCCACAAGGTTCAACTTTTCGCCCGTAAAACATGAACAAAAAGTGTCTCTTTTAGAATCAATTAAATAAAAAGTACTTTTAACAAATAAAAGGAATTTTTAAATATGTAAAAAAAAAACGAGAAACTCTCTTTTATGATTTTATATGTATGTATAAATACAGGGGCGGTCATATCGACGGGGATCATGAATATCGAGAGAACCCCTCTGAGAGGAGCCATATCTTCCAAAGGAGGGGCCATAGTAATCCAAGTACCTAATAGTTTAATATTAAAGTACTAGATTCATTACATACAAGTTTAGAAAACAAGCCGCTTGCGGCGAGTTTTCTAAAGTATTAGTGCGCTAAAAACGTGTTATAAAACGAGTGCTTTATACAATTTTTTCTATTTTGCTCTAAAATATAAAAAAACTTATATTTAAATTGATGACTGATTTAGGGATTTTTGTTTTGGATTGGCATTACAGTTTACACCATGTTTAAAATTCTAAGAACAAATGATATTTTGATATATTTTATAGAAATCTCTTCTCTTTTTTACTGCAAAAAGCCACAATTTTAACATGGTAAAAATAACCTAAACACAAAATTTTGTAGAAAATTCAACTTTAAAGCGACATTGACATTTGCACGGAAAACTTCAAACGATAGGCTTTTATCTTTTGTCAACCCAAAAGAACAAAAAGTAGAGACCTTAGACCTTAGAGGCCTATAAGAACACGCAAAATGCGTGTGATTATGAGCTTTTAAAAGTCGCAAAATAGAAAAATATAATATTATGGTGCACACATTTTTAGTGTTACTATTTATCAAAGGTTAAATTCTTAAGGCTTAAGTTTTGCAGACAGAAAATTAATACGATTTTCATTAATTTTATTGCCGTAACTAATTAGTTCTGGACTATTTAGTTAAACAACAGTTCTATTAAAGTCAATCTTATTTCCATAAATTAATTATTACAATAAAGATTATTAAACTTACATACATAGGCGCAGGGACGGGCCTAAGGGGGGCAGCTAGCCCCCAATAATTTTCCTACTTGGAAAATTTAGCTCCGAATGGACAAATTTTGCTTAGAGTTCGCAATTTTTTTTGATGACCTTTTTATTTGTCATTAGTTTTATGGGATAGAAGAAAAAAACTTTTGGGAAAAGAAAAAAGAGTGGGGATTTTTTTAAGTCAACTTTTTTTTGAGGCAATTTTTTTGTGGCGAGATTTGTCTTAAAATGCCCAATGTTTTTACTTCGGTCCGTCTCTGCATAGGCATGTGTAGGTTTTTCTTAAAAGGAGCTGTTAAGCGATATACCTACCAAGGGCGTAGATGAGGGGGGGTAATGGGGGTAATTACCCTCCCCATAGGCGTGGGCGCCAAGTTTGGTAGAAACCGCCAGGGACAAAGCTTTTGTCTTAGGGTATTTTTTTGGGCGTCGACATTTTTTGTAGGGGCGCCACGTTTGGTAGAAACCGTCAGGGACAAAGCTTTTTTTCTTGAAGGCATTTTTTGGGGGGCAATTTTTTTTGTAGGCGCACAAAGCTTTATTTTAGGGTGTTTTTTCTTTTGCTAGGGGCGCCAAATTTGAAGCTCTGGGTATTACCCCCCCCATAGAAGAAAAAAGATCTACGCCCTTGATACCTACTGCTATAGTTCAATAAAAAAATCAGTGTCGAAAACCTAACACCTTTCCGCGGTGGGGTTATGTAAAACTAGTAAAACAAAATCCACAATCAAATCAATAAATTGTGCGATAGCTAGCTCTACTGCAACGATTTTTTTTTTTATTTTGTAGCTATTCTATGAGATTACGACGCATACATTAGTATATTCCATAACTTGTATGGAATAGACAATATTCCGCGCGAGCGGAAAGTTTGTCATACGACCCGGTAGGCGAGTATGACGGTCCCGCGAGCGCGGAATGACTATTCCATACGTGTTGTAGACTATACTTTTTCTTTGACTGCAAATATGAAACACTGTATGGCTTTAAACTGCAGACAAGGTTAAAAAAATGTTTTTTTTTTGTGACTCGACATTGTAAATGCAACAAAACACATATTTTTAAATAAAACAATTAATGTTATTTAATAAAATTATTCAAATCAGTAGTTAAAACAAATTTTTATTTAATTTTAGCACATATTTACAAATTATAATGCAAAAATTGAAGGCTATGTCAGATTGTTGTGACATATATCAGGTTTAAATATTTAAAAATAGATGGAGTAGTTTTAATTTTTTTAACTAAATTCATAAAAACTGGTCAAATATTAAGAAAAACTTATAAACTTTATGTAATTTTAACGCAAAACTTTAAATTGCATTAAATTATTCAATATTTCATGGTAAAATATATATATATATATATATTTGCTAGTTTTGCTACAGTTTTCTTCATTTCATTTCTTCAAGAGATGGCACTGCATGTGCTCATTCTAACACTTAATACGGAATATTCATACCATATCTAGAGCTAGAATGGATTCATTTTGTGTTTGAAAAGTGTGTGTAAGCAAATTACATTCTAAAGCAGTCGTAGAAAAAATTTATTTCAAAATTATTTACAATAGAACCATTGTATGGTTTTTTTTATTTACAATATTTTTAAATCATTGCAGCCAAACATCCAAATACGCCTATGGGTCTCAATATTGCAATAAAAGGAGTATATAAAAGCAATAAAAATTTTAAACAAATTATTATAAATTATTATTTTATTAGTGAAGTCTCAGTCATTGACTGAGTGTGGATAATTAAAATAATTTTTAAAAAAGTAATATTATGTCTGGGTGGATTTTTTTATTAACTGTGTACTAAATGAAAAAATAATACTTTTTTGAAGAAAAAGTAAAGAATAATCTAATAAATTAACTTTTGAAAATTGTGTTTATAAAATAACTTTACTTTTTTGGGGTCGTCCATAAAATACGTCACCCCTTTAGGACAAGGGGGGTCAGGCATTTGTGACGAAGTGTGACATGGGGGGGGGGCTTAGTTAAGTGTGACGTCACACCAAAATTTTTATTGAACTACTCAAAATGACTTTTTTTACATTCTGGTAAGCAGATTTTTTTAGAATAGTGTAATCTCAGATAGATTCTATCTATTCATATTTTGAAGGTCGGAATTGCTCCATGGTTTTATTAGATGGCAGCACTGACAAATTGTGAATTCGCAGTGTTATAGTTCGCGAAAAAAGTTGAATATCAAAGACACTCACGTCGCATTTCGGTTATTTGTACAATAAGCTCTGTGAAGCTTATGGTAAAGCGCATCCCGGGAAATCAAAACAAACTGTGCAAATTAAAGTTAATAAATTGTTGGTTAACCTCAAAAAAGGAAAACCCGTTGTTGAAGAAAAATTGTTGAACGAAAAGTCCAAAATTTGCTTCGCTACAAAACAAGCAAAATTCCAGCAGGAACTGGTCCTCTGCCACCGCAATTTTTTTTAGTAAAATTAAAGTGTGACGTCATATAGGGGAAGGGGGGTTAAGACTTCGTGACAATGTGTGACACGGGGGAGGGGGTCTAAAGTCACATAAAAAAGTGTGACGTATTTTATGGACGACCCCTTTATTGGTAACTATTCTTAACAAAATATAAAATAACTAAATAATTTTCTCCAGTTAATGAAGTTGTCAGTCCAGTATAATATTATTATATTTTTCTGAGAAATTAAACTTAATTCCGATGCTATTGCCCTTAAATTTTATTAACTAAATTTCTTATTTTCAGAGATAAAATCTACAAAATTCAGTAATATAAAACCTTGTCCCATAAAAACATAATATGTACAATGCACACCGAATTGACTTTGAAACGACTAAAATAATGGCCTTTTAGAAACAAAACTTTATTTAACTTTTAAAATTGAAACAGTTTTTTCGATGTGGAACTGGTTGTTATGCTCAAAAACTTTAAAGCCCAAATGTGCAAAATTTTAAAAGGTTGCAAAACTATGCAATGGACTTTTTAGTTAAAAGTTTTTACACTGAAAAAAAAAATGCAACATAAGCCAACTCATTCTTAAAAATAAACTAGTAATAACTTATAACTAATCGTAAAACCACCTACTGGTGAGGTAAAAAAAAACAGCTCGGGATTAAAATTAGTATTCAGCAAAAAAAATCGATTTATTTTTTTCTTCATTAATTAATGTAGAAATCACAATAATAATACATTTATTGCCCAACAGAAAAACCAATTACAGGACAATATTATTTTAAAATTTACAAAATTAAAGTTTTCAAAATTAAAGTTTACAAAATTAAAGTTTAAAGTTAAACAACAATGTAATAAAATATCTTATGTTATAACAAATATAACAAATACAAATACAATATACCACTGAAATGGTAGAAATTAAAATCAACATTTTGGCCAATACTCTATAACTATACAATTAATTATTCTACTCACTGAATCAAAGTGGACATCGCAACTCCTACAATATTTATTATAACAAAACATCAATACTATTGAAAATTGGTTCAGTGCGTAGAGTATTCGTTCTGGTAATTTGATTATAAAAAGTGGTAGAAGTTCTTGTACAGTTAACTGAAACGCAAAAATTTAGCTTGGATAAAATAAATGGTGAGTCCATTCTGTTCTGTTCTGTTCTGCGAAGTCTCAAATTGAGACAGTAGGACGTCATAATCATAACCTCTGGCTGGATATGTACCAAATACTTTAAAATATAAACACTTTAGAAACTTTTTTTGCACTTTCTCTACCACAATGCATCGAAAGAAACTCTAGTCAAGTACTGATGTTTATTTTTTTTTTCTTTGTTTATATTATTTTTCTCTGTGTAATAAAAGTGCATTTAACAAAAATTTTGTAGAACTGAATTCATATGGCACATTAATGTTCTCGATGAAAACCGTAAGAAAACTGTGAAATCCTCTATTTACCACAGGCATTAAATAAAATTAGCTTCAATTAATTCAAAGACACTCGTTTGTTACCAGATGTCAGTGTTTCTGTTGCAAATAAATCTTTATTCAAAACGCATTCAAATCGTTTCTTATTGTGCACATTATTGTACTACCACATGAATTATGCTCACACGCCCACAATACATTGCAAAGCCTAATTCTTTTGTATCCCGATTATCCCATTAGTCGATTATTTTATTTCTGTTGAACCATAATAATAATAATAATAATAATAATAATAATAATAATAATATTTATTGGTACAAATGAAATAATATATATATATAACAATAGGTACAATACATATGCTGATAGCACAAAAAATGTTTAGAACATTTGCGCGTGCGTAACATACAATAATAATAAATTGAAAGTAAGAAATAAAAGTAAGTAAAATATAAAAATTAAATAACTGCTATATTTGTATAGTAAAGAGGTAAGTGGCAAGAAAATTTTGATGTTACTTTTTTTGTGTGCGAGTCTAACTTTTAAATAACTCACTAAATAAACTACATAATAAATAATAATAATAATAATAGTAAAGTAAGGTAAAATAGTAAAGCGAAAAGACACAAATCGATACCCCCAAGCAACAAAGCCGTAACTCATATATTGTCATTTTTCACGTCAGCTGAATTTCTAAAATATATTTTTTTATTATTTAAGGGTGGGGAAATGATTGAAGTGGAAAAGGAAGCCATGCGATACGTCATTTGAAAGCTTATAAAATTCTCTATTTAACTGTATAAGTATTTATTGTTTATTTTTTGTTTATTTCTGATACTATTCAAGTTTAAAATTTTTTACTTTAGTGTTTTAGGTAAAATTTTGGTTAAAATGGCCTGTGGAGAAATCTGAGTAGTACCACCAGGTGTGTCTTTTTTCAAGGCGTTTACCTATGAGTATAACTCAAAATGGGTCTAACTTGAGTTACGTCCTTGTTGCTTGGGAGTGTCGAAATAGTATAGGTGGTAAGTATAGTATATAAAATAAAACAAAAATATAAAAACAACAATACAAAAACAAAAACATAAAAATGGGTAAAATATACATGTATGATGGTTAAAATGCAGACATTAAGTGTAAAATGGGACAAAACGGTTTAAAAGGCACAGCAATAAAACAAACAATCGACCGAGAGAGAAAACAGTTAAAAGGAGTAAAAAGTGGTAAGTATATAACGTGTACGAAGAAACTAAAATATAAAAAATAATAAATAACTAAATTAATTATAAATAAATAGAATCAGTTAGGTTAAGTAAGTGTCTGTATTTTTTAAATCAATATGCTTCTGAATGACTAGTCTGGGTAAGTTTAAAATATATTGTTTACATAACCTTTTGAACTGATTAATGCTTTGAGCATTTTGCAGATTCTTAGGAAGGATGTTGTAAACCCTAGGACCCAAAAATTTACAACTTCTTTGTCCTATGGTCTTTTTTACATTTGGTACAGGTAAGACTCTATTGCTCCTGTTGACCTATTAATCATTTCGTTTCTATATTTGTAGGTATGTGTGGCCAATGTGAGAAAGAATAGCTGCCTACAATCCATTCTATGAGATAAAGAAAAAAGTTCATCCGTAGAGTAAGTATAATTTTTCTTATGCATGATCTTTAGAATGTATTTCTGTGTAACCTCCAAGTCCTCAAGTGATTTGTTGTATACACCACCCCACCCAAGAATCCCATACCTTAGATGAGATTCAACAAGAGCACTATATACCATATTAAGCTGTCTAATGTTTAGTATATTTCTTAATATTTTAAAAAATGGTATAAAGCACCTAATTTTCTTATTGGTTTCTTTTATTTGCATGTCCCATCTGAGGTGTTGATCCAATGTAATACCAAGAAATTTAATGGACTCTGTTCTGGCTATGGTAAAATTGTTTGAGGTAAGTGTTTTATAGGATGGAAGGCCATTGGCATAGGATGCAAATGGCATAAACATAGTTTTGTCTACGTTTAATGTTAATGTGTTAAAGTCAAACCACTCTTTTATGCCCAGAAAATCATTTTCTACGATTTCCTTTAATTCTATCCAGTTTCGTGCTTTATAAAAAATTGTCGTATCATCTGCAAAAGTAATAGTACTACCCCTGATTTTAATTCTAAAAATATTATTTAAATACAAAATAAAAAGGAGAGGGCCCAATATGGTACCCTGTGGTACTCCGTATTTTGGAGACAAGGGGTCGCTGATATTTGAACCAATCCGCACGTATTGTTTTCTGTTTGTTAGGTAGCTTGATAATAATTTTAATAGTGTACCACGAATACCTAAATCAGATAAAATAGAGATTAGTTTACTATGACATACCGTGTCGAAAGCCTTGGCAAGTTCTAAAAAAATACAAAGAGCTGGGGTTCCTTTGTCAATTGCCTCATATATTTCCTCAACCAGGGCGACTATTGCATGTTGGGTAGATTTGCCTTTTTGAAAACCGTATTGATTTTTTGAAATTATGCCATATTTTTTAATAAAACTTTCCAGACGATTTTTGATAAGGGTTTCAAAAATTTTTGTAAAATTAGTAATAAGTGATATTGGTCTGTAATTGACCGGCTCTAACTTATCTCCCTTCTTAAAAATTGGAAGTTTTAAAAGCAGTTGGGCATATTCCCGTTTTAAAAATTTTATTAATAAGTTTAGCTAGGGGATAAGCTATAGAGTTAATAATATTTTTTATTATACCTACACTTATGTTATCTATACCTACAGACTTTTTGTTTTTTAGTTTTCTAATTACAGATTTGATTTCCTCAGGGCTGGTGGACCTTAGAAATAAAGAATTAGATAACTTAAGTCTGTTTTCTTTATAATTTTTTGGTTTTGTTATTTTATTAGCTAGCTTTTCCCCCATTTCAATATAATGTTTATTAAACATATTACACATCTTATTTTTATCTGTAATTATTGTATCATTTACCCTAATTTCTTTAATGTTATTCACTTTTTTATTTGACTTTTTTAGATTATTTATTGTATTCCATAATTCTTTATTGTTTTGACTAGACTCGATTTTAATTTTATGGAAATTATTTTTAGCGTTTTTTATGATATTATTAAGACGATTTCTAAAATTGTTGTATTCTTTTTTAGTTTCGATATTGTTAGTTTTATAATATTGTTTTAACAAATTATCACGGTAATTTATTGAGTCAATTATTTCCCTTGTTATCCAAGGCTTTCTTTTTTTGTAGGCTTTTTTAATTTTTTTAAAAATAGTATTTTTCTCTATTTTATCTTTTGATTTTGAACCATAATGCAATTAACATATCAATAAAAATATATCGTCGTGTTACCTTAAATACCTCGTATCTCCAAATTCACAGGTTTTCAGGGGACACAAAAAACCGGTTAACTTTAAAATTCTTATTTTTTTAATTGTAATATAGTGTAGTTATTTCTTGTGGACCCTTCAAGCATAAAAGATTGCAAAATTATTAGTTACGTGAGTCAAAAATTAGAATTATGGAGATACGAGTTAGTTAGAGTAACTATTATTTCCAAGTCGTAACCCTGTACTGGAGATACGAGGTTGCTCAATTAAAAACTATGAAATATTTAAGGCATGTAATTTTTAAATATTTACAATATTTTAGTAAAAAATAGTACATTGGGGTTTTTCAGGTTGCTTTAGATGAACCTCATGCTAATTTTTTTTCTAACTTCTTCCTTGGGAGTGTTTGAGGTAGCTAAAACTAAATTTCATAATAAAAAAGTTCCAACTCCACCCCCGCAAGGGGGGGGGGGTGGCGGGGGGTAATTTTCGTGAATAAAGGAGTTATTGAGGTTGCTAAAAGTGAATCTGATAATTAAATATTTCTATTTTCTAACTGCACCCTAAAGTGGAGGTGGTGATTATTGCTTTCCGATTTTGAAAATTTTCAAAAGTTAGGGAAGCCTTGTATTGGTGCAAAAATTTTCAAAATTGTTTTTTGCGTCTTTTTGAGTTTTATGACGTTTTATATCAATATAAATGAATTTCGAGCAAAAAAATCGGTCGGTCGGTCGATCGGTCGGGCTGTCCGGGAAATCTTGTAAGCACGATAACTTAAGTACGCTTTAAGGTAGAGACTTGAAATTTGGCATACATTTATTTTACCAAAAGTTCTCGCTCGGGATTATTTTTGGTTTGGACTTTTTATAAAATTTAGCTTAAGCGACCTTAGAAGCCCCTAGATATAAATTTTATAAACATTTTAAGAAAAAAAAAACGATAAAAGGGATATTTTTCACCACTAGGGGTGAGATGGAGGGGTGGTAGGTCTTTTTTTACTTCACCAATATATATTCCGCATCCAAATACATAAGTATGCAAAGTTTTATCTTCTTAGATATTTTCACCTACGGGAAATTCCTTATTTGCTAGGCCTAATATTGGAGATACGAGGTAGTTACAGTTATTTATTTTAAGTAGTAAAGGAGATACGAGGTAATTAGTTCCACATAACTTCTAAACCTATTGGAATTTTAAATTAGGACTTTGGTTAGGTCATTACTAATCATGTACAGAATTGATTAGTGCAAAAAACCGAAAATTGAATTTTTGGAGATACGAGGTAGTTAAGGTAACACGACGATATGTTTGTTTGGAAGTGAAATAGACAAAAACTATTTGTGATTGCGTTTATCCAATACCTCTTTTCGCAACGTGCTGCATGACACTCGTCGTTCCTTTCATGTGCCGCAAAAGAAAAGACGCTAGTCACAAAAGCAGACGAGCGTATTGTTTTAAAGATACTATAAGAATAAATATTAACTTTTTGTTATCACTGTAAAGAGAAAAAATATTTTCTCTGGTGATATCGACGAGCCATAGACGTAAGTAAGCAAAAATTCGAGTAAAAGCAAGTTAAGTTTTCGTGTAAAATCAAAAGTAAACAATTTTTTAATCAATCTTATTTTTCTACAAATAGTTGATCCAAAATGAATATATTTATTTAATGACTTTCCAGATAAAAAAAATCAAAAATAGTTGTAATTTTCGGTTAAACCGAAAGTAACAAAAAAAAACGGTACGTGGTATAATTTAAATTATTGTCCTATAGACACCCTGTAAATTTGTTTTTTTTACCTCTAGGAACAAAAAAGTTATAAGGGCGAGCCATCTTTGAAAAACCCGGTATATCCGCACAAGGTCAAAAGCGGTGTAAGCTTTTTTCATAGTGTACTACTCTTTAAAAGGCATGTATAAAATATAAACTGCCCAGTAAAAGAGCTTTTTCATTTTTCACCTCCGCGTGTAAAATGGAATTTTTATTATCAGATTTACTTTTAGCAACCTTAAAAAAATACCAGGTTTCACGAAAACTACCTCCCGCCTCTTAGGGGGTGGAGTTAGATTTTTGTTATTATCAGATTCTCTTTCAGCAACCTTAAAAACCCCAATATACCAATTTTTACAAAAACTACCCCAGCCCTCAGGGGGTGAAATTAGAAAAAATTTATTGTAAGATTCAGTTTTAGCGACCTCAAAACCCCCAATATATAAATTTTCGAGAAAACTACCCCCTCAGGAGATGTAGTAAGAATTTTTTTATTGTCAGATTCACTTTCAGTGACCTGAAAAACCCCAATATATCAATTTTCACGAAAACTACCCCTCGCCCCTTTGCGGGTGGAGTTACCTTTACCAATAGAGAATTTCCGGATAAAATTCTTAGTAAATTCGTGTACAATTTTCCGGCTATATTCAGTAGCTTGTCTAGACGTTGATTTTATTTTTACGAGAGTGACAAAATCGTTTTTTTTTTTCATTTCTAGTATACCCTTTTATCTTTATTGTTGCAATAAACTTTAAGATTTCAAATTTTACTTCACCGCAGTTCTTTTTAAGGAAGCCCCAAGAAAATAATTGAATATATACCTATACTACGGCGTATAATGTGAAAGGTCACGTCATAAACTTTTCAACGTTATTGAATTTAGAGCTAAGACGCTTAACTCTGGCCGTGGATTTAAAATAATATTATCCTTTAAATTTAACCAAGAAAAATAGTCTTCTGGTAATGCGACAGAAGGTTATATAATTTTATAAAAAAATATTTATTTGGATATTAAAGTTCGACGCACGGATCTGTGGCTACGGGAAATATGTTTGGAATGTGTGTGCAAGTGGGAGGCCCGTTGTAAGCACGTATGTCTTATAACGAACGCTCTTGAAGGAAAGAAGAGAGCGCGAATAAAATTTTAATATTTTGTCTATAACTACTTTATGTATAAGGTCAAACAAACCTTGACAAAATAATAATTTTAATGTAAACCTTTTATATATTTACATCTACATATGTAAATTTTTAAACTAAATCAAATAATTTCAATAACTTTAAAATAATGTCTTTTTCGCTATTGACCCATTTACAAATGCGCCAAGAATAAATGGGGACAAGGATATGACAAGAATTTACAAGATACTTTAATCCAGGATGTACTATTCAGATAAACAAAATAGGTCACAATACTGCATTTATTGGAAACTAGTAAAGTTTTTAAGCCGATATTCAACGCTCTACAGGGTTGGGAAACGAGTAGATACTTTGTCATGAAATTTCCGTCAAAAAATAAAATCTGCCTGTCGGTCGGTCGGTCTGTTTGTGACCTCGATAAGTCAAGAACGCTTCGGGCTACAGACTTGAAATTTGGACGACAGGTTGATTATCCAAAGTTCTAGGCTGGGATTGTTTTTCGTAAAAATCGGGTTGGGGTAAGGGGGTAAAATGGGGTAAAAACATTTTTTTTCAGAAACATTTGCAATTTATTTTTCGTTTTACGAAAATAGAAACTTATTTTGAAAAAAAAAAATTTTGTAAGACTTTTTTTTATTATTTTTTATTTTGTTTATTTTTGGTTTTAATGTCTAGGCCTATGGGAAAGTATTATTTTGCTGGCAGCAGGTTTTTTATTTAATTTTTATTATTTGAAACTACTTATTTTAAAATAAGAAATTGTCAAAAATTACATTACATTACATTACATGTGTGCTTAACCTCGTACTATTCTACTTAATTCCCCTAAGTCCAGGACGTGTGGGCTAGTAGTAGAGGGAACCACCGGCTTATACTGACTTTCGAACCAGTTTTTATAGGGAGTGTCCGCTTCAATTACGCCTTCGCCAAATTTCAATTATTAATTAACTGAAAAAGGCAAATAGTAGACTTGTCATGTACAGACGCGGTAGACCACTACACCAATCCTCCCATGAATGATGATTTGTCTCTTTTCACCAACTACTTCTAGAGAAAAGTTTTATTTTATTTGTAATAATATTTTTACTTTTTAATCCCCTTAAAATATATTTTTTCGTTCATTGATGTAGGTGGTAAACTTTTCACTTGTCCCTACGGCCGTTTCCAGCCTGCGGGAGTTAATTATCTGCATCGTAGGGGGCGCCAGACGATGGCGGGAATCGTACTTGGAGGAATTATGGAATTATAAATTGGTATCAACTGAGATTTTTCATCTGTGTAATTAATCAAATCTTTAATAACAACGAAGTTAAGGTGGGGTATTATTTAATTAATTTATGGAAAAATTACAATTTTAAATGTACATTCTAAATTGTGTTTTTTTTTACGGTTTTACAAGGTGTGATTAAGGATTTTATTCCCAATACAGGGTGATCAGTAACTGTCATGCCAAAATTTAAGAGGTAATTTTACATCCAAAAATATAAAAAATGTTTTTTTAGAGGTTGGTCCGGAAATGAGCCCTAAGGGAGCTACGGCCCTTCGAAGATTACGTATTGAATGGGGAACAAAAAAAAGCACCAATAAATTTTTAATGCTGCAGGGTGATTCTTCATTTAAAACTGAGCAAAACAGTATTCTTAACCAAAACACCTAAATTTAATATTAAGGGAGTAATAGCACTTCAAAAAGTAACGTTTTTGGTGGCACAAAATGTTACTTCCCCTTAATTGCATTTTTTTTTTAAAACGGTTGCTCCTACAGTGTTACACTACGACATTTTTTATGTATTTTTGCTTAAGGAATCCATATGTTTTACAAACAATCCAAAAAAGTACACATAAAAAAGTTTGGGGCAAAAATGTGTTAAGCATTTTTCCGTCTAGGGACGCCTCTGGATAAATTCAAAAAAATAAATTAACTTAAACTCATTGCCCTTATTATTACTAGTATACAAGCAAAAGTTTGTCGCTCTAGCTTAAAGGGTATCAAAGTTATTAATTAAAAACCTTATTTTTATTATAATTTTAAAGGGCCCTAGCTGCCTTAGGGCTCATTAGCGGACCAACGTTTATAGGAACTTTTTTTGATATTTTTGGATGCAGAATTACCTATTAAATTTTTGCATGTCATTTATTGATCACCCTGTATTCTATACAGTATAATTTTACTTTCCCCAAGGAAAGTCTTGCGTTAGTAAAAAAAATCGATTTTTTTTTATTAAAACATTAACATAAATGATGGCGAATTCGATGCACTGAATTCAGGTGCCAAGAAGGCTACATCCGTCCCGCTGTAACTCAAAAATTATGTCATCTGGTGTTGTTAAGACCCACTTATTCTTACGTATTTTGGGATGCTGAATACGAATCTATCATAAAAAATGCACTTCATTGGCTCATTTTTTTGCTACACTGAAAAAACTTAAATTGAAAAAAATCTCATATTATTTCAGTGTAGAAAAAAAATGATCCTTTGAAATGCCTTTTTTTATGGCAGATTCTCATTCAGCATCCCAAAATACATAGGAGTAGGTGGGTCTCAACCACAACGCGAACTACTTTTTTGTACTACTGTCAAAAAATTGTGAAAATCTCATCAGCAACTTTTTATTTTTTGTGGGGCTGTGATATTAAACAATCATAAATATTACAAACCTGTGTTAATTTAATTTTGCAAAATACATTTATCTGTAATTCAATCTACCCTTTCCTATATGACTAATGACATTTTAATTAAATTATATTATTTTTCAAATTTTTCATCAATCAAGGTTGCAGTATAATAATAGAATTATGTTAAACTTCACCTTGTTTAGGTGGATTGTGCCTATTTTTTCCTATTTAGCGCCATTTGTTTCTATTATTGTCTATTATTCTTTGAGTTGACAAGCAATTAATTATTGGCAATCCTTTTTCCCATTAAAATCTTGGTATTTTCATTCAAATTAACATATAAATTGCTGCGTTTAAGTATTAACGATATGGGATAATATTTTTTTAATAGATTATTAGCATCATCTGAGACATCATCGCTGTTTTTTAAACACTATATTATTTACTATAGAAGAATGCTAAAATTGCAACTTTTATATTTTTAACCAATGTAATTTACAACTTTTTTGAATTTGAACATAGTTGGGGGAGGCTCTCCTATATTCCCCCCTATAGCTGCGACCCTGTATGTATTTCTTGCAGATTTTAAAATTAGTATAGGAGAGAAAAAGATGCAAGTCGCTTGTAAAACAAGTTTGCACTACGATATTTCAAAAACGCTTTGACCCAGTGACTTGAAATTTGAAACATAGATTTTCTAAGTAGTAAACAAAATTTGTTCCAAATTTCAAGTCTCTACGTTAAAGATTTCTTGAAATATCGTAGTCTTAAGTTGTTTTGCAAGAGACTTGCATCTTTTTCTCTCCTATACTAATTTTAAAATCTGCAAGAAATACATACAGGGTCGCAGCTATAGGGGGGAATATAGGAGAGCCTCCCCCAACTATGTTCAAATTCAAAAAAGTTGTAAATTACATTGGTTAAAAATATAAAAGTTGCAATTTTAGCAGTAGTAAAAACATTTTTTTTTTAGTCATTAACTTTTTTGTTGAGGAAATCAAAGTTGTAATTTAAGCAGTAGTGGATCTTAAAATTCAAAAAAATTCGGCCTGCTGGCCCTCTTTAGTACTGCCGTGCTAAGCTGAAAGGTCCTATCTACATAGGTTTAACATACACAGATAGGACCTTTCAGCTTAGCCAGTCAGAGTACCAAGAGTCATCTCTGCACGCTGATTAAGAAAACGGTCTCTGACCTTACTCGCAAAAGAAGTAATGTCATCAGTTTGATGTATACTTGTGCGCCATCTATTGCCACATGTAGACAACTACTCATACTTCTCCTAGTCTGGAGACTTTTGTTACTAAAGAAGGCCAGCAGCCCGAAACTGTCAGTCTACCAATATCACTCTGTACGATGATTACAAAATAGATTGATGGAATAATAAATTATTATTTTTATATGATTTTGTTTAAAATTAAAAAATTTTGTCCGTTTAATGTTATATGGTAACTTATAGTTCCTTTTACTAAATCATAATATTATTAGGTCAGTGAACATTTGAAGTATATGGAGAGCTGTAAAAACATTTAAATAATTAAAAAGTGATGAAAATCCTCGTGAAAAACACGAAATGAATTATATTCAACACATGCCAGAAATTATTTATATTGTTTTTAACACTTCCGTTTATAAAACTGCATAATAACGATAATAACTAAACAAGACTTTTTTGAACAACTTTTGAGTTATTTTCTGAGGAAGTACCTATTTTGTTGGGTATGAAAAATAATTATTTGTAAATTTTGTTTTATCATTTTATAATTGCAAAACTTAAATATTTTCTGATTTAAATACATTATCCAATAGTTCTTCTGTAAGTGCTTCCACAACACTGCCTTCCAACTTTTTAGAATCAATGCTAGAATTTCTTTTTCTGTTTTCTGATTTTCTAGAAGATTTACTAGAATGTCTTCTCTCTTCTTGTATCTTTCCAGAATCTTTGCTAGAAAGTTTATCCTCATCTGTAATATACTCTGAGCTTTCTTTAATTTGTATATTTTTAATTTCGATATCTTCCACCTCGGAATCGCTATCTTCAATATGTTTGAAATCATCAGCATAATAAAGAAGAACACTTGGCACATAAGAGTTCGCAGGAATTCCTAAATCTGTAAAATGGTCTCTTTCATCAGGAATCTCATTTTCTTCCAAGTTTTTGTTCATGTTGATTTTGTGGTTAACATGTTTCCATATATACGAGTCTGTATCTTTATTAAAAATTGAATATCTTTCAGCTATTCTTTGAAATGTATCTTCACAGCAGATATTTATCTGTACTTCTTTTAGTGTTAACATGTTTATTATACGCAACTGCCTTACTCTTTTTGTTAGTATACCTACTTGGTATTTCTCATCTTGCCACCATGGCGTTCTTTCCAGTGGTCTCCATTTGGAATCAGGAACGATTACTTCCACATCTGGGATTTTACCATATGGAAGATATGGAACCCTGGCACCAGTTACCGGATGGATATAGTGTACGATATCTCCAGTTTTTTCATCAAACCAATGACTTATATCTTTGCCAGCCATTGCCAGTATGGGTTTAATCAGAGGGTCTTCGAATTGGTATCGTTTTAAAAGAGTAGTTATGTCCAATACCTTACCAAGCAGAGATAACCAACAATCACAATAGGTTTTGTGAATCACAACTTCGAATGGACCAAAAATTGGCCATTGTTTATTGTTTTCTGCTTTGGAACAGTTCACCATAATTGTTATTGATAAAAAAATATATAAAATAGTAAAATGACAAATATTACAATGACAGCAATTTTCAAATCTCTTGTTTTTATAGAACAGTTACTAGCTAGAATAAGTAATCCCAATGTTACCAATTTTTTTTGTGTGTCCTTAAACGGAAACAGATTTTTTCTACGACTGCTTTAGAATGTAAGCAAATACACACTTTTTAAACACAGAATGAATCCAATCCAATGCCTATGTAATACTATAAGAAATAAACAAAGTAAGTATAAAGTATTCTAGCTCTAGATACGGTATGAATATTCCGTATCAAGTGTTAGAATGAGCACATGTAGTGCCATCTGTTGTTTATAAAAGTAAAGAAAACTGTAGCAAAATTAGCAAAAATTTATTTATTTTACGATGAAATATTGAATAATTTAATGCAATTTAAAGTTTTGCGTTAAAATTACATAAAGTTTATTAGTTTTTCTTCATAATTGACCAGTTTTTTATCAATTTAGTTCAAAAAATTAAAACTGCTCCATCTATTGTTAAATATTTAAACCTCATATCTGTCACAACAATCTGACATAACCTTCATTTTTTGCATTATAAATTTGTAAATATGTGCTAAAATTAAATAAAAATCTTTTTTAAGTACTGGTTTGAAAAAATTATTAAATAACATTAATTGTTTTATTTAAAAATATGTGTTTTGTTGCATTTACAATGTCGAGTCACAAAAAACATGGTCTTTAACCTTGTCCGTAGTTTAAAGCCATACAGTGTTTCATATTTGCAGTCGAAGAAAAAGTATAGTCTACAACACGTATGGAATAGTCATTCCGCGCTCGCGGGACCGTCATACTCGCCTACCGGCTCGTATGACAAACTTTCCGCTTTCGCGGAATATTGTCTATTCCATACTAGTTACAGAATATACTATTCTTGTAAAAATGTATAAAAAATTGGCTCTTTGTTTCCTACCTAAATATACACTAAGTTTAGCAAACAATCACTGGTTCTTATAGTTACCAGAAGTATAACAAAGTTAAATATTACTGTAACAATCAGTGAATGTTTACTAAATTTTCGTGGGATTTCATATATGCAAAAACGTTTAGTAACAAATTCTCAATGTACGTTAAACAGTGTACAATTGTTTTCAATAGACTATTAGTCTCTTCTCATTGAACGTTATTTACTAATAACACTAGGCAACACGGTTTCTTGCCCTGATTGGAATCATATGTTTTTTAACTAATTTTGGGTCGCTGAAACCGAATCTCGCCTCAGAATATTTCTATTACCTAAGTTTTCTGAGAAAAATGAGATAAAAATGTTAAAAAATCATTATTTTATCCCTCTTTTGTTCTAAAATTATAGGAGATAAAAATATTCCGAGGACAAATTTAGATTCGGCGACTCAATATTAGTTAAAAATAACTCAACTTAAAACATGGAAACTTTAAATTCATAAGTAGAATAAATTGGGATATTATGAAAAAAAATATTAAAAAAAATGGATAATGTGACAAACTAAGTAGGAGTGGAGGGTAAGGAGAAGGCTGCATAAGGGGACAAGCTTATCGCCAGGTACTTATGCTAAAAATGGTCAAAAATCATTACTAGGGGGTCAAAAATGAACTAAAAAAATTTTACGTAATATGGCTCTTATGTAATAAAGTAACATTTTTATGATTTAGAACCATTAAAAAAAAAACAAAACAAAAATACACAATATTTTGTTTTATAAATTATTTTTAAATTGGCATAATTACCTGTATCTACTAAAATTTAAAAAATAAGACGTGCTGGATTTTTTTTAAGGTCAAATTTGAGTTTTGCGACTTTAAATTGATAAGAAAAATATATTTTTTGGGCTCGGGAAAAAAGTTTACACTGTGTACTTTAATTTTGTTTATTTTTCATTTATTTACTTTTTACGAACAAACTAAGCAAAATAAAAAAATATTTATATAAATATTTTTATAAATATTTTTATAAATATTTTTATAAATATTTTTATAGAGAATTTTATAATCTACAAATTAAGTCCTATTTTTATACAGATTTGATAGTTTTGGCACAAAAAAAAATTAAGTAAACTCTGCACTTTCATTTTAAGCTTTTTATTTTTTTTTCGCGTACTTACTCTGACAGTAGGTCCTTGGCATATATATTTTTGAGTTCCTCGTATTTTTTTAATATACCCTAAAATTTTCAAAATCCTACTCTTTTTTTGAAGATTTTGAAAAAAAAAACGTCATTATTTCCTGGACTTATATCTCAAAAATTTCAGATCGGGTCAGATTCAGTTTCTACGCCCTCAAATTAGTAAGAAAAAGTTACTTTTCGATCGGGGCAAAAAAAAGTTATGATTTGTTGCCTTGTGTAATAATTATTATTGTTAAAGTAACTGTAAACAACTACAGCTACCGTTTGAAACCGGGTTTGTCAGAACCTCAGCATTTATTACTGGCTGACTTAAGATAGTCGGGGTTAATTTATTGATCTAATATTATATGGAATAGATTGAAATCTTGACTTTTAGATAATGAATTTATTTATTTATTTAACAAATCGACTGGTACTTAACCAAGCGTAGAAATAAAAGTATATGGACAAGCAATTAATTGCTATTCTATATACAATTAGAATCAGACAAACAATTGTGCTACTTGTTAAAGTTTTATAGCAAAAATATGAGTTCTCTATTTAGTACAGTATTCTACACGGTAAAAATAAATTACATTAAATTACATAGTCCATAAATGGTAATATGTTGCCATAGACCGGTATGGTAAATATTACATAGTCCAGAATGGTAATATTTTGTATAGACCGAAACGCTAAAAATTACATAGTCAGAATGGTTATATTTTGCATAGACCAGAACGCTAAAAATTACATAGTCCAGAATGGCTTGGACTTGAAATTTGAAAAAAAATATGTACTACTTAGAAAATGTTTGTTCCAAATAACAAGTTTCTGTGTCAAAGCTTTTTTGAAATATCGAAGCGTAAAGTTCATTTGGTTTAAGAAACCAAACGATTTGCACCCTTAATACGAGTATAAACTGCTAACATCTTTCCGTAAAGATCTATTAGTTGATAAAGATCGTAATTTATAATGAACGTAAATTTTAGGCCACAAATAAAGCATTTAAATATCGTACATAAATAATATTTACCTTTTTTTACACTTTTAACACTTTAACCTAGCAGCATGCGTCGCTATCTCTCTAACAATAACAATATTAAACGGTCCGTTTCATGATTCGACGCCTTCTTGGTTATGTCCAAAGCGCACGCGCGTCTTAAAATAACATAGCCCGACATTGTAAAATCATGTAAAAATATGTAAATCAATGTAAATATATTTTTTTACATTATTTTACATTCTTTTACATTATTTTGCATTCTTTTACATTAATTTACATTCTTTTACATTCTTTTACATTATTTTACATTATTTTACATTCTTTTACATAAATTCATGAATTATGCATAGTCCAGAATAGTAAATTTACTATTCCGTACTATGTAAATTCATGTATTTTTACATTATTTTACATGCAGTTTTTACAGTGTACACAGAAAAACATTTGGTGTTTATTTTCGTACACTTAGGCTGGGTTTATCAATGCTCAGCTAAACTTAACTGTCACATAATTACCATGGCAACTCTAACAAAAATCCAGAATTTGCTCTTAACTGAGACTTATTATTAGATAAATTTTAACTACACTTTGATAAACCCAGCCCTATTGTTAATTCTTTTATTATCCTAAGGTTTCTACACCCTACAACCTTTCCAGATTGCTAGATAAAATATCTTAAACTATTTTCTGTTGCACCACTCCATTTTTTTTTACTTCCCTGGCCCCTTACCAATATAAGTGTGCAAAATCGAAAAAAGGACGATAATATCCATTTTGAGATGTTTGTAGGTTGCAAGCATTAATTTTTGGTTGAAAACAAAAAGTTTTTTGAAAAAAAATTATATAAAATAAGAAAAGTTTAAAAAATGTTGAGTCTTTAGTCCAAAGCGTTCTTAGAAAAATATTTTACAATCAGATTCCAACGCATTGCAACGCTGTAGTTGTAAAGTAGTAAAGTAATGTAGCGGAGAAAACAGACTTTTTCCTATCTACAGATGTTTTTATTAAAAAAATTCTAAAACGTTTTATGTTTCAAATATTTATTTCTCCGCGGTTTTCAGGTTTAATATTGTATATATTTTTTTAAATGTCACTAGGACGTAATTAACCTCTCGAAGTGCATAATAATAATAATAATAATAATCGTTTATTAATTCCAGTTGATCAATAAAATTGACATAGGACAAGTCAAAATAATAAGTACAATAACTCTTAACACAAAAAAGTTACAATTTTTTAAACTAAACTAAAAAAAAGTACAAAATGAATACAAAAGAAAAAGAAAAAAAAGTCATCTTAAATTATATGCTAGAAATTCATCGACAGAATAAAAAGCATTAGAAATAAGTATATCCTTTATTTCTCCAATATATTGGTTATAACGCAAATTTTTTATACGTATGGGCAATTTATTATGCAGGATGGCTCCAGAATAATAAGGGTTATTTTTAAACAAATCTAATCTGTGTTTTTGATATTCAATATTATCGCCAAAGCGTGTATCATGTTTATGAATATTCTTAAATAAGTCAAAATCAGCAAGATTCAATCTAACAAACTTTAACAATTCCAAAATATAAATACTAGGAAAAGTCAACAGCCGCTGATTAATAAAAGTATTTTTGCAGGTATCTCTGTATTTCAGTCCATACATGCTCCGTATAGCTCTCTTTTGTATAACAAATACTCTATCTGATGAAGTTGAGTTTCCCCATAAAATTATACCATAACGAATTATAGATAAAAAGTTTGAGGTATAGAAGGTTCGCACAACATCCTTACTACAAATTTGATTAAGTCTCTTTAAAGCAAAACAATTACAAGAACATCTCTTGCATACATAGTTGACATGTTCTTTAAAGTTTAAAGATAAGTCAATATGGATACCCAATAGTTTTGTCATTAAAACCTGCTCAATACTCCTATTATTTAATCTTATGAGATTGCTTTCCTTATAGTAAGCACCATACGGATAAAATTGCATTGCTACAGTTTTATTTTGGTTTAACACTAAATTATTTCTTGCAAAGTAGTTTGAAAATTGTAGACCTTCCTGTAGCCTTCTAAGCATTATATCTATAGAAGGACTGGATGATACCAAAGTGAAGTCATCTGCAATCAGCAAAAATAAGAAGACAACCGATATTATTTACTACCAAAACACGTTCATGAAACAGATACTTTTTCCAGTGTTGTTTATACATTTTTCTTCCCCTATAATACTGACCTTTAAAACTCAATTCCTAACTGGCACAGATTAATTTTGTACAATGTTATTCTAAGATTACGTTTCTAATTTAAACAAACTGCACGAGGGTTGATTCCGGAGCATTTATTCGTCCCCCTTGTACTTTAAATAAATCTAAGAGATCGTTTGTTATGCATACCTACCATGACATGATATAGCACACTTCTAATGCACTTCTTTCGACTACATATTGGTATCAAGTTTCATAGAAATGTCGATATACCTAAGACGAAACGACGTATATTGATATTTTTTAATATGTTTTCATAATTTCATGTAACACTGAGATCTAGATTTGGTATTTTTTTATAAAAAGTAATTCGAAATGAGAGAGAAAATGTTTGCTATGGTAAAGAGGTACAATGTACCTGGTACATGTATTACTTGAAATAAAAATATTCTTTATCCAATACATACAGATAATAAGACAATTACCAGCTTTATTCTAAACAGATAAACTCAATAATAACCCCCGCGTGGCTTTTACTTTATTGAGTGGATAATTATTTATTTTTCCCACTCAACTGTCAAATTATTTTCTTGTAAATGTCATTAAAATTTTTAATAAAAATATGAATTCCTAAGCTATCTATTGGATAAAACCTTGTATGGCACTCATGGGTAAACCGATATTGCCCTATCGAAAATTAACCTGCTTGGCTGACGCCTCGCAGGTTAATTTTCTTATGGGCAATATCTTACTTTACCCACTAGTACCATAAATAACTATTGTCTTGTAACTTTTCTGACTCTAGATAAACATACACAGCGGTTTTGTTTGTATTTTTTTGTCAAAATTATTAGATAGCTAAATAATCTACATTATATCTTTGACATTATCCAGGCCCTCTAGACCAAAGATTATTATAATAAGATCTTTAGTACGGCAGTAAAAAAGAGAGAGCTAAGATAGTTATTTTTGTATCAAGAGCGCAAAATCACTGATATCTGCTTGAGCGTGGAATTTGCTGATCGAGGCGTCTAGCCAAGATCAGCAATCACGCGAAAACAAAAAACACATTTTGCGCTCTTAATACAAACAACATTTTTTCTACATATACATAAACAAATAAATAAATTTCACACAGTAAGTGACCTTACAAGGTCGCAGCACTTGAGTACAATTTTTTGTTGGTGTAAAAGTAACATCCTAATCACAGTAACTCTCCATAATTCCTTCGTAAAAACAAATATATAGCACACAAATATTTAGCACACGAAATTGAGATTTGATTCAAAATAAATAATAATTTCATATTGAAAAAATGGCTGACCAACATCTCGTCGCATATAACTGATAACTATTTTACGATTGACATGCTGGTTGCCTACACTGTGCGAGCGAAAAAAATCACTTTTCTCTTTGCTGTCATGGTAATAAGCTGAAAAGTAAAATACTAAGAAATAGGTTATTTTGAAGTCTGAAAACTTCATTTGTTTTTGTAGAAATGTTAAATTTTCTATTAGATCGTAGAAAAAATCTATTTACAGCGTTTTCTCATCAGAACAATAATGGGAGAATTATCATAGTAGTATATTACGCACCGAATACGTGAACCTAGTTCACTCGATGTGCACTGAAATGGTTTGCGTCTAGGTGCGTATACTATTTTTCCTACGACCTAACACCTAAACATCAAAAAACGCAAAAATTATCTTAAAATTAGTTTGTCAATTTGAGGTTATGTGTTTAAATGTGTAAAATCAGCTGATCGTTACTTCCCATCCGTTGTCATAGGCAACGGATGGGAAATACGCACTAACTACTAACTAGGTCGTAGGAAAAAAATCATTGTCCATCCTGTTTATGAAAAATGTGGCGCTTTCCTTATTTTATTTAGAAACCCGTTTACGGCGTTTTTTCTTAGTTCTTCTATGTATCTATTACTTACCAGCATTTTTTTTACATCGCTCAATCTATGAAAGATTGTTGTAAGACGATCTTTAGCACGGGCGGGAAAAAAGAGGGTGTTGAAATTGTTCAGGTGTGAGGCCAACTAATGGCCTGGAAACACGGAAGTAAAGAGTTGACAGATTTGTCGCCAAGATCTTTTTGCTTTTAGTGGTTTAACAAATGATTTAAGAGCTGTTTACATTTACAAAAGCATTTGTCATTATAATTACATACAATTAATTTCGATTACGAAAACAATTACGTTATTCGTAAATCAATATTGATTTTTGTATTTTAAAATACAAGTTTTTTTAATTTTCAGAAACATATTAGAAGCGAGAATGGCTTGTCATGAAATAAAAATATAAAATTCCCAATTATTTTGATCACGATAGGCCCGCAGGTGGCCGCCGTGTTTGAGGTACGAATCCTCATCTTGTTTCTCTCTCTCTCTTTCTCTTTGACTAGGTAAATCTTCGACTTTACTAGGTATTCCAGAATGCTGGATACCCTGAATAAGTTATTATAGTAGTAGTAATGGTGGGGAGGTCAAGCCTGGCAACTAGACCATATGGTCCTTTTTGCCTACCCCTGTGTTACTAGTTTTTCTACTCTAACGAGGATTTTAGTTGTTGTACCCCGGGACCTACAGTTTAGCGAGGAATCCGAACCTCGTTTTGTCGGCTTTTTTGGCTAAGTAAGCGGCTTTGATTCTTAAGTTTATTGGCTGGACCGGCGCCAAACTGCTTAAGGATCATTTTCGCTTGCAGCCTTAGTACAGATCCTCGTTGCTTGGAAGTCCTTAAAGTGAGCTCTGCCAACAGACCTGACAGCTACCTTGCTGCTCCCTCTCGGTGCGCCCGGGTAGTATCACAGGTCCGAGTGCTATGCGGCATTATCCACTGCAAACCTTTTTCTGTACTGTGTGCTTAGATCTTCGGCAGCACAAGCCGACGTGGTGGGGAAACGACGGTATTTTATTTCTGTGAAAAAGTTGTTCCACAACCGAGGATTGAACCCCGGCCTCTCGAATACTAGATCGAGGCTTTCACGACTGAGCTACCGCCGCCCCCTGTTATTATAGCTACTTTTTCAATTTTAAAATAAATAAACAAGGCAAAAAAGTGAAACTTGTATTAAATATAAATTTTATGCCTTAATCTGAAAGGGCACAGAATCCAAAATCGGCCGGCCTAAAAAATTCCAGCACATTACATTTTTAAAATGTGACCCAAAATTAATTAACAATAATATTATTCAATCCAAGGGAATAAGTTGCATATCCTTCAGGACATGTTTATGATTTTTTTACATTACATTACATTTTTGTTTAACCTCGTACTATTCTACTTAATTAAGCATCCCCTAAGTCCAGGTGTGGGCTAATAGTAGAGGGAACCACCGGCTTTAATTGACTTTCGAACCAATTTATAGGGAGTGTCCGCTTCACTTACGCCTTCGCCAAATTTAAATTATTAATTAACTAAAAAAAGGAAAATCGGCGCCGGTGAGAATCGAACTCACGCTATTTGGGTAGTAAACTAGTCAAGTACGACGCGGTAGTCCACTACACCAATCGTAAAACCCATTTACGATCAATTATTTTCTTATTTTGGTCTCGTCAGCATCGTGTATTGCCATTTCAATTGTTCCATTTGTACTTAAACTAATTCTTTTCCCTAACTTAAATTTTATTATATTCATTTTTTTTAGCTTCCAAGCATCTATGTTTTCAGACTCGTTTTCAGAAGATACTTGTAACTGTTTAGTTAGTTTTGCTTTTGAAAATAAATATTGGGTATAAGTGGATTTTGGGTATATAAATAGCTGTTTACCTTAGAATAAAAATAGATACACACTCCATAATATTGTTTGATCTTCAGTCAGTTCTTTGTTTATTTTGAAAAAAATCAATAAATTTTAATAAACGTGATGTTCGCTAAACAGTGTGTTGACTTAAAAGCATAGTAGATGTGTATTCAAGACATATCTTAGCTTCAGGTTGTATTTTCAATTTATATAAAACAACGATTTTATTTTATACTAAAGAATGGTAAAGGGAATTTTCTAACGTGGCAATCCAAAATAAAAGGTAACACTGTTTTAATATCAGTTGTTTTTACCCCACTTTAGCACTCAACGCACCCCGATTTTACCAAAAAACCCCATACCATAACTTTTGATAGGGAACATATTGTTCCAAATTTTAAGTCTTTAGCTCAAAGCGTTCTCGTGTTTTTCTCACAGATAGAATTATATAGTCATTAAATACAACATTTAGTTATATATGCGCCATTGGCGCATTGCGCCAACCCGCTACCCAGATAGCACAAAGTGATACTATGGACGTCCAATGGACATATGTTCATGGACGGCTGTATGTCCATAGGATGCTCATTTTTTCTCTATGGACGTCCCTTGAACATCCGTTCAGAGTCCAGATGACACAACTGTGTACATCCATAAGGTGTTCGTTCGAACCATACATCCAGCGTCCATAGGACTTGCTTTTTTGCTTACTTAAACTGGTTTTTGCGACTGTGAAAAACTTAATATAACCTTTTTTACTTTCTCATAATAAAAAAGTATTGCGATGGAAAAAAAAACAATCTTAAATCCCGTTATTTTTCTCTGAAACATCGAGGAAAATCAAAATAAGCAACAAAAACAATGATTGTCTGTCTGTCGGTCTGTCTGTCTGTATCCACGATAACTTAAGAACGCTTTGAGCTAGCGACTTGAAATTTGGTATACAGATGTATTTTTATATTACCCTGGACAAAATCGTATTTGAGCAAAATCAGTTGAGGGGAAGGGGGGGGGGGTAAAAGGGGGTTACATTTTTGTTTAGGTAGTAGTTTTTTTATTTACAATAGAAGAAAAGTTTAAAAACCACATAAAACCTATTTTTTTTCAGCATTCCATTTTATTTATTTTTTTATTTTCGGAAGATTTGTATTCGTGCAAAAATTTCAATTTTTTTGCGTATTTTTGCGTTTTATGATAACTTAAGAACGCTTTAATCTAGAGACTTGAAATTTCGCATACAGGTATGTTACTAAAAGTTCTCGTTCGGAATTGTTTTTGGTAAACATTTGAGCGGGGCAAGGGGGGCAAAATAGAATATTTTTCACAAAAATTTCAAAATTGGTATATTATTTGAGTCAAATAAATATTAAGTTCATGTAAACAAATATTTTAATTTCAAAATTATTTAATAATGGGAAAAAAATAATTCATTTGACAGAAATAAAATGTTTTATTAGTGTAGTGGACCACATATTACTATTATAGCTACTACAATTATTTATAAAGAAAATGTACCTTTACTAAAAATAATCACAGCCTAAAGTTATTTCACTCAAAGCCTCTCAACTTATCGTCGTCACAAATATCCCGGACAGACAGACCAAGAGACAGATGTTTTTTACGGAAATCATTTTTTTTTTGAATGTAATTTTCTGGTTTGTAAAAAAACTCGGATTTTTTGGCAGGTTTTAATGCGTCACTTTATTATATGGCTAACGTTTCTCCCCTCTTTGGGGGCTTTATCAAAGCTGAAAGATAACAACTATTGTTAATAACAATAATAATGATAATATATAACAAAAATATTTTTTGCCTGTATTGAATCCCATTTTCAGGTAAAATATGTAAATTTTCTTACCTAAAAATTATGTGAGCGTAGTTATATATATATATATATATATTATAAACTTGAACATTATGGAAAAGGAACCTTTTACAACATAAAAATAAATAAATATTACATTACAATATAAAAATTGGTTTTGACACCATGTCGAAAAATTTGTAGGTTAAAAGCGTCGTTCGCAGTAAAAAACATGTAACATTTTTGTGGGTCGAACCCAGCATTAGTCAATTCTCTGTGGTAACATCGGTCAAAAGGTACGTATACCCCCCCTTTGTTTCACTGATGAGATGAAAAGAGGGGAAAGGAGGCCCCAGCTAAAGGATATGCATCTCACCCCCCGTTACACTAATGAGATGAAAAAGAAGAAAGAAATACACTCCCCCAGCATGGTTAGTAACCACTGTTCCACAAAGAATTAGCTGTTAATTTTGTAATTAGACAAAAATGAAAATAAATATTACTAAGGCAATCGATGTCCGTTTTAAAATTTATAGTGTTTTTCTTGTGTTGGCAGCTTCTTGTGGCCACATCGGTTAACAGGTACGCATCCCACCCCGTTTCACTAATGGGATGAAAAGAGAGAAAGAAACACCAGTTAACAGGTATGTATTTCCCACCTCATTTCACTAAAGAGATGAAAGGAGAGAGAAACACACACTCCCCCAATATGGTTAGTAACCACATACCTGTTAACTGGTGTTTCTTTCTCTCTTTTAAATTTACATATTTTACCTGAAAATGGGATTTAATACAGGCAAAAAATATTTTTGTTATATATTATCATTATTATTGTTATTAACAATAGTTGTTATCTTTCAGCTTTGATAAAGCCCCCAAAGAGGGGAGAAACGTTAGCCATATAATAAAGTGACGCATTAAAACCTGCCAAAAAATCCGAGTTTTTTTACAAACCAGAAAATTACATTCAAAGTTTGGCAACCTATATGGTATTTACCTACAATTTTTTTTTTGACATAAAACGTCGAGAATCGTAAAAAACGCAATAAACTTTGATCAGTTTTTTTACTAAGGCAAGAATGTCTTGCGGCAAAATTAAAATGCAACCGCCAAAACTGTTTTATCTCCTATCTCAGCAAAATGGGTTCTTGTCGTTTAGCTGTTCACATATATGCTTTAAGGATTTATAGTCAAGTATATTTGACATGCATTATATCCTATTTAAGTTAAGGGCCTTGGAAGGATTGCTTAGAGCATTTAAAAAGTTAAAATTCGAAAAAAGTTATTTACACAGGCTTTATTGAAAACTGTTTTAGTAAAAAATGCGTATATTAAAATAAGTTACCCAGAGTAACATAAGATATAAAAATATTTTTGTATAATAATAAAAAGATAATATTATTTTTTATAATTTTTATCTTTTTCTATCACAGTGTGTATAAAAGGGAACGATGGATAGAATACGGTACTAAAATAAGCGTTTTATGCGCAAAAATGCTTTGTTTTACCTACACGGTAAAAATAAATTACATTAAATTACATAGTCCGTAAATGGTAATATGTTGCCATAGACCGGAATGGTAAAAATTACATAGTCCGTAATGGTAATCTTTGCATAGACCGGAATGGTAAAAATTACATAGTCCAGAATGGTAATATTTTGCATACACCGGAACGCTAAATATTACATAGTCCAGAATGGTTTGGACTTTTTTGAAATTTGAAAAAAAATATTTACTACTTAGAAAATGTTTGTTCCAAATTACAAGTCTCTGTGTCAAAGCTTTTTTGAAATATCGTAGCGTAAAGTTCATTTGGTTTAATAAACCAAACGATTTGCACCCTTAATGAACGTAAACTTTAGGCCACAAATAAAGCATTTAAATATCGTACATAAATAATATTTACCTTTTTTTACAGTTTTAACAATTTAACCTAGCAGCATGCGTCGCTATCTCTCTAACAATAACAATATTAAACATGATGCAACGCCTTCTTGGTTATTGTCCAAATCGTACGCGCGTCTTAAAATAAACTAGCCCGATATTCTAAAATCATGTAAAAATATGTAAATCAATGTAAATATATTTTTTTACATTATTTTACATTCTTTTACATTCTTTTACATTCTTTTACATTCTTTTACATTTTTTTACATTATTTTACATTATTTTACATAAATTCATGAATTATGCATAGTCCAGAATAGTAAATTTACTATTCCGTACTATGTAAATTCATGTATTTTTACATTATTTTACATGCCGTTTTTACAGTGTATTTAATTCAATTTACATACTGTATGTGAATACGGTACTAAAATAAGCGTTTTAACTGCCAAAATTAATTTAATTTACATACTGTATGTGAATAATATAGAGCCGTCAAAGGGCAACCCCTCTCTAGTAAACGCATTAAGATATCGAGAACCTTAAATTTGCATGGCTACAATTTTAACCGCTAAAAAGCTCAATAAAGTTAATTTTCCCGAAAAATAGTACCAGAGGGCATAGGGAGACAGTGTTTTAAAGATATATCAGTGATTTTGGACAGCCCTAAAAGTTAAACCCAATAAAATCCGACGAAAGAGAGAGATACATAGTATTAAGATTTTTTTACGTGGCTTAAAACACTTTTTTGTAACATATATTAAACAACCTGATTTTATAATGAAATTATCTTTTATTGGCCGCGATAAGATCTGTAATTAATTAAGAACATTTAATTAAATTCTGTCGTTCTCGAGAAACGCGAACAGAGTTTATGGTCGTTTTACAACTTGCATGCCATTATCTTACTATAAAAATTTACGGCGTAAGATTTTTAATTCGACTTGACTACACGGCTGGATCTCGGTATAAACACATGCCCGCTTGTGATTCAGAATAGAAGATCTATAAAAGTCAAAAAAGTCATCTCGTACTTATAGTTTTTGCATAACCTTGATGTTGAGTATTTGTTCCTAAATCATGCCTCATTTTCACAAATTAAAGAACCTAGAAAATGCTATGCAAAATAAAGTAGTGTTGAGGTTACAATCCGACAATTAATTTTTTCCTACGGTCCTCTATGAAAATGACATTTAGCACACTCTTTTGATCTCTAGAAAACGCCTTATATCACACTAGTTTGATATGTTCACATCACCCTAGTGTGATATTTATGTATGGGGGGTTGCCCAATTTTATTTAGATATTTACTTCGTAGATACGAATTTTATTCACCTTGTTTTATAAGCCATTTTCCACCGTTCACCACAGCCTTTTTTGATATATTTTATGTTTTTTAATCCAAATATTTTTGTTTTTCTTGTCAAAAATAGAAACTATAGTTATAAAGTTACTTTATTATTCCATCAATCTATTTTCTAATCATCGTACATCAATCTAATGGCTATATTCCTTTTGCGAGTAAAGTCTAAAAACGTTTTCTTAATCAGCGTGCAGAGTTGACTCTTGGTACTGAAGAGGGCCAGCAGCCCGAAACTGTCAGTCTACCAATATCACTCTGTACGATGATTAGAAAATAGATTGATGGAATAATAAATTAATATTTTTATAATTTTGTTTAAAATTAAAAATTTCTGTCCTTATAAAGTTACTATTTTCACCATTACTGTCTAGATTTTATAAATATTACCTAATTTTGATTGTACAATTTTACTGTCATATATGGCAGCACAACCACAGAAATCTAATTTAACTAGCAAACTGTCAAGTTTGCCTTCATTTAGGATTAGCATATAGGCAACCCATTAAACAGCTAGCTTGTCCTACATAGCTAGCTATGTACTACAATAATACCTATATTGTATTAAATATAAAACCAAGAAAACTAAAGGTAAATGAAAATCATATTTTGTATTAAATATAAAACCAAGAAAACTAAAGGTAAATGAAAATTATATTTCCTGTTTGACATACATATATAAATTTGTATGCTATTTATTATTATTTTGTGCTTTGCTTTTCTGAAAAATTAATAAAAATTAGAAAATTTTAAAATAGGAAACTTCATATTTTTTCGGAATCGTAGGAAAAATAGTGTACATAACTCGTTGGAAAGTGTATTTCATACACTCTTGGGGTGTCCTCACTCGCCTGGTGGCTCCTTCGTAAACCTTTTCACTTGCGTGAAATATGTCACTTTCCACACTAGTTATGTAATATACTATATCTTTTACTAATTCACAAATATCGTAACTAGGTAAGTTACTCAGGGCAAACTTGCAAAATGCTAGACAATTGCCTAGATCCACAAACTTTAGAGTTTAGTTGATGACTTTTTTTTAGTCGTCAAGTAGATGTCTGAGACATTAAAGTTTTTTTTTTTAATTTCTTAAATACAAATGCAAACCAAAAAAAAAAAGAAGATATTTAGTAAAATTGCTAAGAACAAACACTAAAAAATAAAACAAATGAAAATCCCTTTTCTTAAAAAGTACGCAAACGATTATTTTAGTTTCGGTCTTAAAATACCCAGGGGAAGTCCTTGAAAAAAATCAGATTTTTTTGATTTAACGGAACATAACAGCACCGTGTGTTTTTGTTTTCATGTTTTTAATTATTTTTATATCTTTACTACAAACAAAACTAAGTATCTTTCCATTTTTTATGTCCTTAATCAAATTATTTGAAGTGGTTGTAATTATAGGTTATAGGACCGAAATAAATACTTTTTTAACATAAAATCGCCAACATTTCGAGCACCTAAACGGTCGCTCTTCTTCAGGGCTACAACAAGGTTTATTAATTAGAACATACATAAAAAATGAATAAAATAAAATTTGGAGGTTATGTTACCTTAATTACTTCAGCATATTGTCAACATAAAAATAATATTAGGCATAGTATACGCCTTACGTAAAACATTAAACCATATAAATAACAATACAATGTAAAAAACTATTAACAATGACTTCTGACAAACGAAATTTCGAGATAAATTAAAATAAACCTTGTTGTAGCCCTGAAGAAGGGCGACCGTGTTTAGATGCTCGAAACGTTGGCGATTTTATGTTAAAAAAGCATTTATTTTGGTCCTATAATCTATAATTACAACCACTCCAAAGCTAAGTATTTATTATAATTAATTAACAAGGCAATTAATATTTGTAGTGCTTTAGTGTTAAATATTTGTCAGGTTCGAAGAGGCAAAAGGTTTCTATGTCTAGATGGTTATCTTAAGGAATTTACATCAGCTGTAAGATTGTATATCTATGAAAATCTCTTTTACAAGTAAATTTATATATATATTGCAGTTAATAACTGTTGATTAAGGCTTGATAGGTCAAACAAAACTATCCAAACATTTAAAACAAGTTTTTAAAAACTGAAAATAATTACAATGTTTTTCCGATATTTTTTAAGACCAAATTATTAAAAAAAAAAGAAAGAAATCAATTGATTGGAAAGAAAATAACTAATATACGAGAATTGTCGAAAAAAAAAATAAATTTTGTTTGATTTCCTTTTCGTCCTTTTTAAATGAACGGAAAAAAGTTCAACAAAAAAGAAAAAAGAAAAATTAAAGAACAGAAATGTATTGAAAGTAATGTTCAGTCATTAAAAGTAAACCAATTTCTTATATTTATAGATCGCCTTTTTCTTTTGAATTAAAAAATAAATAAAAGTTAACCATTAAATCATAATTGTTGTATACTACAGAAATGGCGAAATTGTGTACAAAATAACGTGGAACAAAGCCATAAAATAAATTCAATCTTTACCACTTTGAAAGCGGCACTTTCTCACAACCAATATAGTCGGAAAGCTTGTGAACACTTTCATTAGTATTTTTTCCCGGCTGTCTTAAAGTACATTCAAGTTAAGTTATTTCCAATTTTCTAGGTTCTGGATGCAATTCCTTTATATGCTAGAAGCATCAAAAGCTGTTGATATGTGGTATGGCTTGTCATATAAACTCGTGACAATCTGAGAATGCGACTCTGACGTCACAACGCGTATATTAAAAAGCACTCTGTAGTGTAGTAGCAGTAGTAGTAGTAAATTTTTGGGTTGGCCAAAGCCGGACAACTAGGCCATTTCTGGCCCTTTTTGTCACCCCAGGCAATCCCAGCCATTTACTAATTTGAGTCCTCCTTGAACCTGCCCGTCCTTTCAATAAAGATCAGGATATTGGCCCAGGGGAGATCTCTTAGTTCCTCTTGGTTGAGTCTTTCAAAGACTTGCAACCTGATCCTGTCGTATCTGACACACTCGGCTAAGTAATGAGAGGATGTTTCATCCTCTCCGCAATCTGGGCATAGCGGACTCTCTAGAATCCGCATTGTTGCCAGGTGCTTCCTTAGCCTGAAGTGGCCCGTGAGGATCCCTACAAGTTGTCTGAGTGCAGTTCTTCCTTTTTCCAGAAACCAGTCGGTCTTTGATTTGCTTGGGCCAGCCAGGAAGTCCCTAGCTTGACGGCAACCGTCGACCGCCCTCCGTTGCTCCTTTAGCTTGGTATAAGCCCACTCATCGAGAGCGGTCTTTACCTGCTTCCTTGTAACACCCAATATAGGTTCCGGCCCCGTGCAGGCTATCCCTGATCCGAGTCTTGCTCTGTAGTGTAACTGAAACTTATTTATTAAGACTTAATACATAATTATTATATAGAAAATGTATATAAACAAAAATCATTTATTAAATCTTAAGAAATAAGTTTTAATTACCCTACAGAGTGGTATTTAGTTTACGTGCTGTGACGTCAGAATCGCATTCTTAGATTGACACGAGCATACATTACATTTATTAAATTCAAATGGACTGCTGTCTATTTAGATTGGATAAAGAGAAAAGTTCTACAGAAAGAGATAAAAGTATAATTATTATTGTTTTAAAATAAAATTATGCATATTTTAGGTAAAAATTACATTTTAGATTATATTTTAAATTACATTAAGATATTTGTTTTTTTTTTAAGTAAAAAACTGTTTTTTTTTAATTTTTACACAGCTATGTATACAGTAGGTCTAAAGTTTCCTAGGGAACTTATGACCTACTCTTTAATTTGACAGTCATTGATAATAAATACCCCGTTGTGTGTAAAGAGTTTGTACTTGTTTTTGTGTTTCGCTCCACTCAAGTCCGGTTTATTCACCATTTATACCCGCACAGACCCGTCATTTTCAGCAGGGTTACCACAATTTTGCCCAAAACTTTTTTCAGTGCAAATTTTTTGCATTATTTTTACAAATTATGGATTTTTAGTAGTAGTAAAAATACACGAAAAGATTCTTTTAGTGTAATACCATAAAAGCAACTGTTTTCGAGGAAAATCCATTTAAAAAAAAATTACAGGACATCCCTAAAAAGTGTTAGTACTTAAGAGTCATAACCCACTTAATATTTATTTTTGGGCCAAGGTGTAACAAACTTTTTTTCTTAGTTTTTAATCTGGAATCGCTCTGAAGTGTCAAATTATTTTATTAGCGCTTTTTTGGGTCCTGTTTAAGGGACCTATATTCAATGGGCCATAACTCCATTAGGACCAATTTGCCGCCCTATGTTTATATGACTTTTTTTATCATAGTTTCTTATATATTATGTGCCCCTTCAAGGATGGACGCGAGTTCTGGGACACCCTGTATATATTTATAGTATATTAATTTGAGCCATTTCGCCTCTCTGCATAATTGATGATTCTTTTAGCTTTCGTATTTCTGTTAGTTAAAATTTTTGTATTATCAAATAAAAAATGGTGACAATTATTAAATGAGTTATCAACTCATTTTGAAGAAAATATTTTTCAAATTAACTTCTCTACACGTTTTCAACAAAAACGCCTTTTTCAAATTAATTTATCTACACCTTTTTTTGTTACGGGTGTCTTTGTTTTAATTACCTCGAAATTACAAATTTTTACATTCATAATTTGATTGATAAAACCAAATATTGCACAAATTCTCTCAAAAACTAATAATTTTCTTTGAAAACGGGATCAGATTAGATCCCGAAACGTTAAAAGTTAACTTTTATTCAGTTTTTCGTTCTTTTTTAATTATTTTAACGATTTATCAAGAATTTTATTAAAAATTCTTTATTTAGGCAACATTTTTAAACTTTGGTAAGGTATTGACTAATAATATTTTTTAGGTAAAGAAGATATAGCAGATAAGTATTATTTTAAACGCAATACCTTACCAGCGCGTCGAGAAATAGGTGCGCCTGATAAGAACATTTTAATTTTATTTTCTGTTTTAGATTTTTTATCGATATAAATAATGATTGAGGCGAAAAGGCTCAAATTAATAATACTATTAGTTATTTATGGTACTAGTGGGTAAAGTTAGATATTGCCCATGAGAAAATTAACCTGCGAGGCGTCAGCCAAGTAGGTTACTTTTCGAGAGGGCAATATCGGTTTACCCATGAGTGCCATACAAGGTTTTATCCAATAAATAGCTTAGGAATTCATATTTTTATTATAAATTTTAATGACATTTACAAGAAAATAATTTGACAAGTGACAGTTGAGTGGGTAAAATAAATAATTATCCACTCAATAAAGTAAAAGCCACGCAGGGGTTATTATCGAGTTTATTTAAAATAAAGCTGGTAATTGGATAAAATATATATACACCTCAAATAAATTATAGATTCTACCCTGTATATAATTTATACTGTAAAAACCTTGTAAACTTTGGTCTAAATTATTTTTATTCTTAGCAAGGTATACATTGTAATGAGCAGATCTGGAATTTATATTAAAATCCAGAGAACTGTAATTGTCTGGTTTCTGTTGATTTGTTTCTTCTGAAAATAGTAATAAAACCCTTGAAATTGCAGTTTCGTTTGGACTTTTGTAAAATTGTCCTTGGGTAAATAGAAACGAAGAGCAATTAAACACATCCTGTGCGGTGTATTTGATTTTGACTTACCAGGGAAAGAATTGTTCTCGGCTATACGCCTCATGACGCTGTATCGATCACAGTTGCCATTCTTTAATTTTTAGCTTGTAGCTAGCTAGCTATTATTACTTTTCTTATTTTTGTGTTTTTGAGGTCACTGACTACGAATCCGAACTCAGATTTGTAAAATTCAAGATGGCGGATCCAACATGGCGAACGAGATTTTGATCTTGAATTTTACAAATCTGAGTTCGGATTCGTGATTAACGACCCCAAAAATCCCCAAATACCAAATTTGGCGTAGATCGGTTTATTTTTGAAAATCTCATCCGCCATATTGAATTTTACAAATCTGACTTTGGACTCATGATCAGCGACCCCAAAAACCCCCATGTACCTACATAACCCTCAATAAGACTCAAACAGTATATTTTTTTGATGTCACTTGGTTTGGACGGCCATATTGGATTTTACGTGAAAAAAAAATAATTTTGCCACATAGCTTATGAAAGTTCAAGAACTTTCATTTAAGTCTTTGTAGACCTCATTTGGATTCATGCGAGTGATTTTATAGCCCTTGAAGTAATAAAAGCGGTGAAGGTCACGTGGTTCTAGCGGCCATATTGGATTTCCTATAGTGATTTAGTGCGAGTGCCAGTCAGATTTAAAAAGTAGAGTTCAAGACCTTTCATTTGAGCCCTTATAGACCTCAAATGTACTTCAAAAACGCTTTGACCCATTGGCTTGAAATTTGGAACAAAGATTTTCTAAGTAGTAAACAAAAATTATTCCAAATTTCAAAGATTTCTTGAAATGTCGTAGTGTACAGTTGTTTTGCAAGCGACTTGCATCTTTTTCTCTACTATATATTTAATTTTTGTGATAGGCAACCGTGTTAAATAAACCAAATTCAATTATTTTTGAATTATATTTTTACTCCAACTTTCGATGTTACCGTAAATTAATTTTTTCAAGTAATTAATTTTATCCCCCAAGCAGATTCAAAATTAAAAGAGTATACAGGGTTATTTTTTTATACTTTATTTAAAGAATTTGAGGAAATAACCTTGGAAACTATTAAATTCTCGATATTACAAGTCTCAAAAAGTTTTAAAAACTATTTTTAATTCAAGAATAATTCTCAAAATTATTTCTCACAGAAACTACATTTTCACTTTTGAAATTGACATGGAGACACTCTAAGTAATACTGAATAATATCTGAATTTTTTCATGGGTTTATATAGGATTTCCAAAATGATAAGTAGGTCAATAGTTAAATTTATTTGACAAGGCAAGACAAAGACACAGACTATATTTAATTACCCCGACAAAAGAGTTTAAGCTCATATATTTGCAAGATAATTACTATTCATTACATTTGAAACGATCATTTTAACAATAAATTATATTTGTTTATACAATTAAAATTATGAGTCAACTTTTAAGTTATACCAACAAGGGTCACCGAAAGAGGTCCGATTTAATGTAGAACAAGCCGGACTTTGCCGAAGCAAATCTCGTGAAGGCAGAATGTATTTGCGCTATGATTAAAGCAATATTATTTAAAAAAAATTAACACCATATAAAATATGCGGATCATGACATGACAATGATGATTTTAATGTTGATGACGAAAGTGACAATGATAATGATGAAAGTGATGATGATATTATAAGACTCAAAGAAGTAAATGCTTGTTTTAAATTAAAAAGTTAAATATGCTGTAGCATTTAACAAAATGACCCTGTATTCTAAAAAAAAAAATCCTCAACATCGGTGTTAATTTTTCGAAACTTGACAACTCTTAATCTTTCGTTTCACTTAAGACGATATCAAGTAAATGTTGCATTAACGATGAAAAATAACTCCGGTATAAATTACCCGGGATTTAATTAGAAGACTGCCGAAACAAGTTAAGGAGGGAGCCGTGCTTTTAATAAATAAAGTGTCACCTTGCACATTGTTGCAAGTGCATAATAAATAGGACCTCCCCTAATGCGTCATAAATACATGCAAGATGACTCCGCATTATTTAAGATAGTTATAGGGTGCGGTATTAGTATCTATTTTTATTAAATAGCTAACAAAAATAAACCTCATTTAAAGTTTGTCCATAATACCCAGGGTATCTATTCTCGGACTCGAGAGAACGTGAACAATTTTCGTAGGAAGGGAACTGATTACATCATATCAAAGTTCCCCAAAGTTAAAAAATGCTATTCTTGAAAGGTAGTGGGCGTGATGAGATCATTAGATCATATATACATAGATGCGCCTTGAGTCCAAGTCAAACCGAAATGTTTTTATTGCTATATCCAGGTAGATTTAACCTTCCCGCTTCTGGTCACCACCCACCGCTATAGTGGCTTGTTTACAAATATGTTATACTTCACATCCTCGCAACCTCGCCTCTATAGTGGTTTGTTTACAATTGGCTTTGTATATGTTCTACATAAAACAAATCAACATTAATGCCATATCTATGTATATATGATCTAATGATGGGATTTCTGCAGCCGGCTGCAGCGTTGCCAAGTATTTTAGCGGATTTTAACCAATGAGATTATGCGACACGAGTTTGCGTGCGCAGGCTGTCATTGTTTTCATAATTTGTAAACAAGTTGTTGTGGTTTGAATAATTTTTATAATTAATATCCAAAAATTAATGTCTAAGAAATGACTGAAAATGAAAATAAAAACAGAAAAAGATCTGCGCCCAAAGCAGTCAACAAAAAAAAACATAGTTTAAAATTTTATTCAGGACAACCCTCTTGTCAATAGGGCTGTTTAGTCCTGAATTCACTATAAATTTTTTGTTGGAAAGTTGGAAAGGGTCGGTCCTAGCCAACACTTTCCGTTCTTCGTTCTCTATTTGGTCTTCCGCATCTTGCAGATCTCCCAAAAGGGCAACAGCCCCCACAATTTCCGAATCATCCATCGTTATATTATTATTATTATTATTATTATTATTATTATTATTATTATTATTATTATTATTATTATTATTATTATTATTATTATTATTATTATTATTATTATTATTATTATTATTATTATTATTATTATTATTATTATTATTATTATTATTATTATTATTATTATTATTATTATTATTATTATTATTATTATTATTATTATTATTATTATTATTATATGTATAATAATTTCTAAATACAAAAAAGCTTCTTTTATTAACTATTATAAAATAAAACGGTATTCAAATTAACAACACAAAACCAAAGCGAAAATAGGGTTATGTTAGAATGCGCGCGACTAACTTATATTTCAAAATTTCCGTGAACTCTCGCTTCTCACGCTCCCGAGTAGTAGAAGTAAAGTTCCTCGATTTTCGTGCGAAGTGAAGTTCAAGAATAAGTAGTTTTGCGTTTCGAGAAAACTAATATGCAACCCACAACACCTTTCTCCCGGGAATGCGTTCTCTCGAGCTCGAGAATACATACCCTGAAATCTTGCACTTTCAATGCAGTTTCTGGGCGATGGATGGATGGATGAATGAAGATCGCTACTCCAAAATGGAAGTTTCTATCCCCCAGGGTACGGATTTTTCCTTCGCGAACGTGTTTTAATGGAAATCGTCCCCTCCTCCCTTCCAAAAGCAACCTTGCCAAGATTTTTCCTCCCTTGGCACATACAGGGCTATAGGACTACATTTTGAATTGCAGCCTTACTTCAGTGATGGAACTGTTTTATATTAAAATATTTATTATTACAATTTTAATCTCCGGATATCCCCACACCTCATATTAAGAAAAAAAAAAGAACAAAAAGACAACTCTTAATCGAAACAAAAAGTTTTTGACTTTTATTATTTACACTAAAGGGTAGAAAATTATCAAGTCCTGTCAGGAGTGGAAAGATTAAAATTTCTTCTTCTTTCTTGTGTATTTAAGCCAATACGGTTTAAATATAATGTTAAAAATCAGTAAATTTATTTAAGTAAATAATACAATTCAAGTTCAGAAAAAAAAGCTGTTCTCCAACTTGGATTTGAACCCAAGACCTTCTAATCTGTACTTAGACGCTGCATTCCCGGATAGATCGGTTGGCTTGGATTAAATACACTGGTCGAAAAAAAAGAACATACGACTCCATTTTGTCTGATATATCATTTTCGATATACTTTTTGATCCTGAACACGAATTTGACCTCCATTTGTTAAGTTTGGATCGAGATTCTGAGATAAATGCTACTGCTTTTTTGAAAAAAAAAGTCCAAACCAAACTTAACAAATGGAGGTCAAATTCGTGCAACATCAAAAAGTACATCGAAAATTATATATAAGACAAAATGGAGGCATATGTTTTTTTTGTCAGCCAGTATTATAAGTTATCCATTCTGCTGCACTCCTAAAAACTACTTGATTTATACTTCATCTTCCCTTGAAAATAGACACCTATATCATTTTATTTGATAATCGATTTTTGACAGAGTATTTTTAATATCGGTTCGAATTGGTAGGATATTAAAGATTTTCCGAGAAATATGAGACCGCAACTGCAGTTTTAATAAATAATAGGATCGGTTGATAAAATGTATAGGGCGTTTCTTTATTATAGAATATTTTTTTCCTACGATCCTCTATGAAAATGACATTTAGCACACTCTTTTGTTATTTAGAAAACGCCTCATATCGCACTAGTTTGATATTATTATATCACACTCGTGTGGTATTTATGTATGGAGGTTTGCTTAATTTACCTCGTAGATTCTACGAATTTTATTCACCTTGAATTATAAACCATTTTCCACCTTTCATCACAGCCTTTTATATCTTTTAAGTGTTTTAATCCAAATATTTCTGTTTTCCATGTCAAAAATAGAAACTATAGTTATAACGTTACTATTTTGACCATTACTGTCTAGACAGTCTACATCTTATAAAAATTACTTAATTTTTTAATTAGTTACCTTAAATTACATAAAAAACATCAAAATACACAGTATTTTTCTTATGAAATGTAAAACAGTACAATTTTACTCTCTTATATGGCAGCATAACCACAGAAATATAGTTTAATAAGTAAACTCAAGTTTGCATTTATTTAGGAATAGGCAACCCATTAAACAGCTATGTATTGTATTAAATATAAAACCAAGAAAACTAAAGCTAAATGAAAATCATATTTCCTGTTTGACATACCTACATATATAAATTTGTATGATCTTTATAATTATTTTATGATTTGCTTTTCTTAAAAATTAATAAAAATTAGAAAATTTTAAAATAAGAAACTTCATATTTTTTCGGGATCGTAGGAAAAGTAGCGTACATAACTCGTTAGAAAGTGTATTTCATACACTCGCGTGAAATATGTCACTTTATACACTAGTTATGTAATATACTATATTGAAAACTTTATTAATGCTTTATTATAAATGGTTACTTTTTAAATAAATCCTTCCAAGTACCACGCTTGTCTAAAGGACAACTTTAAGTTGTCGTTTGTAGGTACCTTTTTGGCATGCCGGAAATTCGTCTTATGGGCAACAACACGACAATAATTTTTGGCACATATGTTTGATGTTATTTTTGTGTCCAGAAAAGATTGCCTTTTTTAAATTATATTATACATAGTTGAGTTTTTGCATCCAAAATGTTTTATGTTGTCGCAAAGATTTAAAGGCAGCATTTTGGCGGACAATGGATAGCTGTTTAGGATGTCCAGAAGCGAATGCATTGCTGTCGTTTTTAAAGTAACACAAGGACACCTTTAAGTTTAGTTTATGTTACTTGGGCAACTTTGTTGGACTACCCTAAACAAAATGTCACTTTACTGCATTTAATGCTTAATGTATCCTCATTCAAAGAATTTATATTGTTCTCCCCATAAATTTCTTCAATATTAATTCCTACTTACTGACTTACTGACCACTTTTTAATATGAAATACTTCTTACCTGAAACAAAAACGCTTTATTAGAAATCATGTTAAATATATACATATACATAGTATATATTTGTGTCTAAAATATAGTTATGTTTTATTAAATAAACTACGCAGTATATTCGCACATCCAATATTCGAATCTGTTTTGAAAATATTCAATGTGCGATTTTTAATTTACTATCTTACTTGATGAAACAGACCATAGGTAAATGTAGAAAAAAAAAATTTTTAAAGCATTCAAGCATATATTACTTTATGTTTTCAACGACATAAATCGTCAAGAAAAAAGGATACCTAAAGGCAAATGTATACTTGGCCTAAAGGTATGTTTACAAAATTAAAGAATTTTATGACTTGTTTTTTAGTTTCACATCAAACGCAGTACAGAAAAATATGGTAAACAAAAAAAACTAGTAACGATGCTAAGGTTGAACTTAAAAGAATGTTTACATTATTCATCTATATTTAGCTGGTATATAAGTAGATTACATAGTTAATATGATTAAAATATTTACTTCACGTATAGGTATTTTACAGGTTACGGTTATATCTGCAACTGATACTTAGACGTATTGACGTATTTCGTATACATTTTTTAAACTCGCCAGTCGCGTCATATAAACGTAATTAATGAATTAATTTTTTTCACGTTACATTACTTATTGCTGTTATTTAATCATGGATCATTATTATCCCATCCCAGTACCACATTTTATCTCCTAACTAGGTTTTTTCATAAGTTTCCCCAATTATCTTTAATACGCTCTCATTTCTAACTCTTTCTGACCATTTTAGCTTTAATATAGTCCCACATTTCGTAGTACTTTCCTACTGTAGTGAAGTTGTTTTTTATCACTAATAAATATTTCACTATTAATGTTGTGATGTCGAATTCTATCACTAATTTTTGTGAAGTGGTATATAATTCAGTTATAGCCGAGCAGTTAATTATAACTTTTATTATAACTTACTCAGTTAGGTTGGCCATACAATCTTCTACCATATTTAAAGTATACCCGAGCGGAGAATATACTTAACCACTTATCACTTTATTCGGGAGCGGGTATTCTAGGAGACGGCGCTTTGGAAACAGATAAAACGATTTCTTCTTAACTTAAGAATAATATATTAAATAAATGTGAATAAATTCTTCAAGAACATGAAAGATCAATTCTTACTTCTAAGTCCTATTTTTATGCAAAGCCCTTAAATTCTAATTTCCATTATATATTAGTTCTCCATTAAATATTTCTAAATTAAAACATTCTATGTTTGAAATCCCAACTATTCGCAATCATTGTCAAATCCCATTTTATTTTACACATTTTTCTTAGTGTATATTAAAACTGGTTCGTATAAGTCATTTAAATTATTTTACAAAATATTTTTCAAAGTTAATTAATATTCGTCAAAATTTCTATCAGTGTTCAAACTATCAATATTTATAAGTGTCCAAAATTATTTCTATGTCTGAAAATACGAGTCTCAAAATTTTTCTAAGTTTAAAAACTATTTTAAATTCAAGAATAAATCTCAAAATTAATTCTCACAGAAACTACATTTTCACTTTTGAATTTGTCATAGTGACACCCTGAATAAAACTGAATAATTATGAATCTTTTCATGAGTTTATATACCCAATAAGAAGGTCACTAGTTAAATTTATTTGACAATGCTATTAGCGCAAAATATCTACAAAGATACCGCGCATATTTAATTACCCCGACAAAAGAGTTTCAGTCTCATCAATTTGCAAGCTAATTGCTATTTCTGACATCTGAAACGATCATTTTGACCGTAAATTAAATTTTTATAAACAATTTAGATATACTAGACAACTTTTAAGTTATACCGACAAGAATTACCGAGGAGGGGTCCGATGTAATTTAGGTCAAACCCGACTTTACCGAAGCCGAATCTCGTGAAGCCAGATTGTATCATAGCGCAATATTAAAGAAATATTATTTTAAAATTTTAACTACATATAAAATATTCAGATCATAACATAGCTCTCCCCCTAATTTTTGAAAAATGATAAGCATTTTTCAAAAAGAAAATGTGCAACATTTTCCTGTTCGGTTCTTGCTTAAGTTGGAATTTCACAACACATTACAAAGACCAAAAACCTATATCTAAATCATAAGAACAACTAAAACATTACTTTTAAGAACAACAAGTTATATCTTCCTTATACGTTTTATAGTTAATAATTTACATTATTACTTACATAAACTTTACAATAGGCATCTCTATTTTATTCATTATACCATAAACTTCAATAAAAAAAGATCTTTACTACGTATTGACAAACTTGCTAAGTTAATAATATGCAATATTATACAACTTTAATAACTGCAACTTCGCACACTTAAAAAAAAAGTTATACCATTAAAGAATAACCCCTTACATATTTCAACAAAAATAAAGTTCAATATTCATATAGCCACTTATTGGACTATTTAGAATCATTCGTTACTTACTATATTCGAAATATCCCTCGTATTGATACAACTTCTACTACTTCTCCGAGAATCTCTAACTCATTTTAAAAATAAATTCATTTATTTCAAAAAAATATACTATAGTATTCGCAAAATTTATTGCGACCAACCCCACTCACTATTTGTCGACTATTATCGGTGCCTATTTCATACTTCATAAAATACTACCCCTTTTTTTTTTTAGTTTTGAAACAAAAATTCATTCCTCCACTTGGGTAACATCACGGCTCCTGTCACCAGGTTCCATGGCAATTTTCTTTGGTAACTGCAAATTATTGCGAATTAACCAAGACTCTTTGGTTCTGTGTTAAAAACACTACATAACCCCCTGATTTAAAGTTTGAGTCTTTACTTAATTGTAATACTTTTTGCCAAATTTCTTACTATTTCCAGATTTTAATAATCGTACTATCGTAATACTACTTGCGAAATTTTGCGCACATTTGCGTAAATTTCTTACAATTTTTCAAAAACCCAAAACTCCAAATCTGCACCATTTTATAACTTCCACTTTTGCTTAAGTAGCAAATTTAAAAACATAAAGGACTATGTCCTTCTTCAAACTTTTCATGTAACAACCAAGTGTTACTTATTATAACACCAATTTCTCGGACCTTTAATATAATACGTCAATATATTATACTCCCAACTCGATATTTAACTTTTCGTAACGTATCCCTCTAATATCCTAACTTTCTACGTAAATTCCAAGATAAATCCCAATAAAAATAAGCCTACATTGCAATGAATCGCAGGCGTTCTCAAGTTATCATATAAATGCTTTGAGACAGAATAAGTTTATTTAATTTACTTTAAACTACGTTAAGCTGTTTAACGATATATTACGTTTTTTTTTTACCAACTGGTTAATTATTTTTTTTTTACATAACATAACCCTCATAACCCTCATATATTTCAAACTTTTACGTAAATCATAATAAAAAATCATCCTACATTGTAGGCGTTCTTAAGTTATTGTAATAACTTTTCTGAGACCTTTCCGATATTTTATTTTATTTACACTCTATATTACTATAGGCAGAAAGACTACGTTAGCCTTCTGAAAGTAAAAGCTTAATAAATATAATTATTAGTTACATATATGCGATATACGCACACCTTTTATACGATATTTCGAATTCACCAAAAAAATATACTAAAAAACAAAAACATAACTCATTATTGAACTTATTTTTGTTTATGCATATGTTTCACCCATTACACCAAAAATTGTACTTTCATTACAAAACATTACTAGTATTTTAATATACCCAACCAAAATAAATTTAATAATATATAACTTGCTGCCTTAATTTATTTTTGAACTGGACTTTTAAAACCTTTGATAACCTTTAACCTTAGTTTTTTCACAAAAAAAAACTGTTACTCAAATACATTTTAAAACCAATACAACTTTTTAACCTTTGTCCACAGAAAACTATTTTTGCTATAATTTTCATAAAATAAAACTGGCTTTCCCTATTTTTACAAACATTTAAATGGGAAAGCAAAATATGCGACCATCTGTGACAATATGTGACTGTCTATCTCTTTGTGCAATAAATATCTTGCCTAAACAAAATAAAGTCATATTAACCAACCATAAAACTGCAAATTCCATAAAAAAAATAATTAAATACACGGAGAAAAATATAGTTACGTTCAGTTTGGCCAGTACTGAACAAACACTATTTTTCCATAAAACTGTAGGTTTTCTCAGATTATACTAAACAAATTCGCTTTGACTTAAAATTATTTTTAAAAAACTATAGACTGAAATTAAGAACAAAAACAAAATATTATTTCGAAAGAACAAAAAAAAAAAATCTGTGAAAATAACCAAAAATACTCATCACGTTTGGGGTAGCTAATCCCATACGAATAAATACTTTTTTTTATAAACTGATTATTCACATCTTCAATAAGATAGATAAAATTGTTTTATAAATATACTAAGATAAAAAATGAAGTCACAAAATAAACCATTAAATTTTCAAATCGTAAACACTATTAATTTTTATTACATAAACACTTTAAAAGACACAGCGTGCACCTGTGGGTGAAGAGAGACTTACGTATTCCCTATACACTGAAAGCAACATTACAAAATTATAATAAAGTGGTTCTTAAAATATTTTTTTATAATAAAAAAAAAAATCAGAAATCAACTAAACATTTTTCAAGATATTTAAACTACATCCAAGTAGGCATTCCTTACATATAAAACCTCGATATTTTTTTGGTAATTTTTAAACATTTTGTTTAAATTTTCACACTGAATTACAATAAAAAAAAAATAAATATTTCTGTTTCCATTAAAATAACAATCAAATTCCAGTTAAAAAAAAAAATTAATAAATGATAACCGTTAAAAAAAAATCATATCACTTTAATAAAAAAAAAATATATTTCTATAAAATAAAATTCAAAATTTAGTTTTCAAGAAAAATTTAATCAAATATAACCCTTAGAATAAAAGATAAAAAATTATACTGTAGATATACGTTAATAATAAAAAATCAAATTTAAATTTCCCAACAAAAAAAAAAAATAATAAAATAAAAAAAAATATTTCTTTTTTTTTTAAATATTTTAAAAAAAAATTCTGTACTATTTAATGAAAATAAAAATCGTACTATAAGTTCCAAAAAAGTAAAAAAAAAAATCTGAGAATAATTATTGTACGCTTTAATAAAAATATCATTTTAAAAAAAAATTAATAAAATACAAACCTAAAAAAAATTAATTACGTTTTTTTTTATTAGTACTAAAAAAAATATCGAAAAAATAAAAATACCCTGAAAAAATATTCCATTAAATAAAATAAGGTACACGCTAATGAATAAAACTAAATATATATTTTCTTTCCGTCCAGTTCAAATTAAAATTATCAAATACTCTAAACCTAAGTATATTCATTTCCTTCTGACAAAGGAAAATACTATTGAAAAAAAATATTGCTTAAGTATTAAATCGTATTTTTATACTTTATTTTAAAGACAAAAAATTCTACAATTGTAATATAATTAAAATTAAAAACCAAAAACTCAACAAAAAACACTAAAAATTTCCAAAAATTTTAAATACGATTTCATACTTTACAAATCTACAACGAATAACTCGAGAAAAAACATACCAACATTTTTTAAAAACAAAAAAAAACAATCTTCCCTTCAACTGACATTTTTCTATAGCCCATAAAATTCTGCAATTTTTTTTTAAATATCACTCTTCTTTCCTATTCATGATGTGGCCAATTTTTGATGCTATCTACTTTTCCAAAATTCTACTTGCCTTTTCTGCCATTATTCAAGATTCTGAAGTCTCTGTTCCCTTAGCCTATTTTTGATTTTAAGCAAAAATAATCCAGTCTCACATCAAAAACGATTTTTTAAATTTATTTCTCATAAAAAAAATAAAATCATTCATATTACCGACTCTTTTGTCATAATTTCGTTTCTTATTTGATTTTTTTTTATTAATTACTTCTGCACAAAAATTTCTGCTTTAAAATCGCTTTTGTCCCGTATGACTTGAACACCATTGTAGTGAAGTTGAAAATTCGATCACTAATTTAGTGATAGTGGTATATAATTCAGTTATAGCCGAGCAGTTAATTATAACTTTTATTATAACTTACTCAGTTAGGTTGGCCATACAATCTTCTACCATATTTAAAGTATACCCGAGCGGAGAATATACTTAACCACTTATCACTTTATTCGGGAGCGGGTATTCTAGGAGACGGCGCTTTGGAAACAGATAAAACGATTTCTTCTTAACTTAAGAATAATATATTAAATAAATGTGAATAAATTCTTCAAGAACATGAAAGATCAATTCTTACTTCTAAGTCCTATTTTTATGCAAAGCCCTTAAATTCTAATTTCCATTATATATTAGTTCTCCATTAAATATTTCTAAATTAAAACATTCTATGTTTGAAATCCCAACTATTCGCAATCATTGTCAAATCCCATTTTATTTTACACATTTTTCTTAGTGTATATTAAAACTGGTTCGTATAAGTCATTTAAATTATTTTACAAAATATTTTTCAAAGTTAATTAATATTCGTCAAAATTTCTATCAGTGTTCAAACTATCAATATTTATAAGTGTCCAAAATTATTTCTATGTCTGAAAATACGAGTCTCAAAATTTTTCTAAGTTTAAAAACTATTTTAAATTCAAGAATAAATCTCAAAATTAATTCTCACAGAAACTACATTTTCACTTTTGAATTTGTCATAGTGACACCCTGAATAAAACTGAATAATTATGAATCTTTTCATGAGTTTATATACCCAATAAGAAGGTCACTAGTTAAATTTATTTGACAATGCTATTAGCGCAAAATATCTACAAAGATACCGCGCATATTTAATTACCCCGACAAAAGAGTTTCAGTCTCATCAATTTGCAAGCTAATTGCTATTTCTGACATCTGAAACGATCATTTTGACCGTAAATTAAATTTTTATAAACAATTTAGATATACTAGACAACTTTTAAGTTATACCGACAAGAATTACCGAGGAGGGGTCCGATGTAATTTAGGTCAAACCCGACTTTACCGAAGCCGAATCTCGTGAAGCCAGATTGTATCATAGCGCAATATTAAAGAAATATTATTTTAAAATTTTAACTACATATAAAATATTCAGATCATAACACTACCTACCATCCCTATCATCCAAATTTCGCAACCATACAGAAATTTCTTTTCAACAAGGAGATCTGTTTCCTATTATTTAAATTTAGTTGTGAGTAGCACAGATTTTAACCGACTTCCAAAAAAGGAGGAGGATATTTAACGTGTGACTTTGCCTTTATTTTATGTTTGATCCAGCATAACTTTGGAACAGATGAACGGAATTAGATGAAACTTTTTTATACTTAAAGAGGGCATTAATAAGGTGGTCCCTTTTTAACTTGACGCCCAGATAATGCTGGGTAAGCCGGATAATTAAGATAAATCTAATAATTTTAACGCAATTTCACTTAAAAACGGCTTAATTTGGTTCTAATATCAATCAAATTTTTAGAGAAATATCTGATAAGTTGGATAAGCCGTATAACTTGATTAAGGGGTCACTCATATATTACCGCAGGCTAATAATTTTTTAAATGCCGCTAAACTTGACTCTTTGGACCTATACCTAATATTAAAATACCAAGAGAAAATGATAAAATTTGTTATTATACCATAAGGCGTTATTTGATTATTACTTAACGCTTAAAGTTTAACAAAGATTTGATCAAAATTTGCGTTACGTAATACTTAAACGTTCCCTTATTCATAAAATATCAACAATAATTATAATTAACATTTTCAAGTAATACGTGTATCGAATGTTTTAGTCTGAAATACAAATACGAAGTGAAACTGAAACTGTAATTTCACGTCTATTTATTTAATGGAGTACGTATATTTTATGTGTATAGACATGTTAATATACTTTGCATATTGATTTAATAACTTGATGTTTATTTAACAGGTCAAGTAACTAGTTGTAAGGAAAACTGATTTAAATAATAGTAATCTCCGGATATTTAAATGGTCTTACTTATATGGAACAGAATGAGAAATGTTAATAACTATCTCTTATGAGAGAGCTGTCAAGTTGATGTGACCATAAACTTGTTATTTTGATACTGTTTTGTTAGTGTCGGAAATTATCCATTCAAAAAGAAAGAAATGTACGTAGGTCTTTTAAAACATCAATTAAAGGAGCAGATAAATTGAAATGATCTAAATAATAAAACTGATTGTTATCTGTCGGTCTGTACTTGTAGAGGGTTTTTTCATTTGCATGCACATAAAGAACTTATGTCCACCGATGAGAAAAATTTGAAACCCCAAGATTTTCTTTCGGGGATCCTAAGGGACAAAAATAGCTAACACGCACTGAAACTGAACAAGCCTAAATATTAGCTTTCCCATTAAAAAACAGGCCTAACTTTGAGTATAAACTAAAATATAGGTTTTAATGTAAGAGTTTTTTTTATCCAGGTCGATTAGTGACAACCTAAACCTAATTTGTGATGATTGCTAAATTTTATAATTTGAGAATTGTTGCTAAAAGATATCTACTGACAGAAAAATCTAAAAATATTAATACAAAACGTTGTTGTTTCAACTTTTAGGTATACCTATACCGGGTGTCCCAACTCTATTTACCCAGCGATTTTCTCGTAAACTAAAAGAGATAATCAAGTTCCCGAGAAAACCATTTTAAATAAGACAACTTAAACTATGTTTTAGCATATATTTGGCATAAATAAAAATTTACAAAAAAAAACTTAAAAAATCGCATTTTTTAGCACAAAAAATTAAAAAATGAAATCCTTAAAAAAAATGTTTAGAAAATTAAAAAATATACAGTCCAATAGAGAATTTTATTTTATTAGGTTTTCTAAGGGAATCCACATAGATCAGATAGGCTATAGGCCCGCAAGCATGTTTAGTACCAAAATCGAGTTAAATGTTTTGCTTGCTTAAGGTTACTAAGACTAATAGGTTAAAACTTGAATCAAGTTAACGTGCTTGGTTTGAATAATAAAATTTACTAAGTTTTAAACAAACATAAATAAAAGATGGCAAGTAAATATTTATACCAAAAAACTTTTACCTCAAGAAGGAATATGATGAAATCTACCGTATGCTTTGTTTGAAGCGTGAACCAACTACGGTGATGGGCTGGTGGGGAGTGACTATTGTTTACACTTAGTACGCGTAAAGAGAGAGAAAGAATGTGTAAACTCACAGTCTTATGTCGTAAAATGACTGACAGGGGTACAGTGTTGCCGATTGGAAACATATACTTTGGATATTTTATTGTAAATTTTAAGAAACATTAGTTCTGTATGAGTTTTATATAAACTAGTAGTTTAATTTTAATAGATTTAAATATACTATATTATTAAACATAATTATAGTATACACAATAAAGTTTTTTAAATTTTTAATTTAAGAATAATGATTTGAATTCATGATAAGGTGGAAACTACGCAACATCGCTACTAGGTAGCCTGAAAGTCGACTAGCGACATCTACATTTTACACCACAAAGCTGTATCGCGTTTCTGTTAGTAAATAAACAAACAAAAAGATGACACCTTCACAAACATTGGTCTGAAATTACTTCTTGAGGTAAAAGTTCTTTAATTTATACTGAGCCAAGCACATTCACAGCAAGAACATTCGAGACTTAATTTAATACTAAATATTTAAGATAATGAAAAATATTAAACTAATTATTGATTTTTTTTTAAATAGTTATTATGTTTATATAAGCATGTTTATACTTGCAAACAAGACTTGTTAGATACTTCGTATTACAAATACTTCATATTTTTTTCTTTGTCCGTACGTGTTTATTTAAAATTATCAGAGATGTAATCTGATTTAGATTTACACCAAATGGATAATCACACAATAAACAGAAACTGTTTATATTTCATTAAAACACGAATCTTGCCAAAATAAAGTTCAATACAGATTAAACACAAACAGTCATTATAATACCCACCGGATAACCTAACAAAATTCAATCTTTTTAGCCTCAGTTTCAAACGTTAAAATTGATCTTAAATTAAAATGCAGAAAATGATAATCTGTTATTTAGCAATGATTTCTAAATAGTTATTTTTTATTTTAATTTTTGTAAAAAATGTGCATGAGAGAATTTATAATAATCCAAAACGTTACGAATATGAATTATAATACACATAACCATAGCCATATTATATTCCATACATCAGATTTACTATTTTATTCTTTCAACAGGCAATGGAGATTTCTCCATTTAGATTAGACAGGGACAAAAGTTCTACCCAAAAAGGATAGAAGTAATATCACCAACATAAAGAAAAAGATCTACTAGGTTTTATGTTGGCTGCACTGTCAGTAACGCCATTTTCGTTAGCCACTGTCATTGTGTGAGCTGCGTTTGATATTGTTTTGATTTCAGTTTTTTGTGTGTTTTACTAAATATTGTGTTTTTATTGACTATTATAGTACTTTTACGAATTTTGATATTTAAATATTGTTTACCAAAGGTAAGTTCTTTCTTTATACCTTAGATTTAAAGACTAGGAGAAATTCGTTTGGACTTTTGCAACCCTTGTAAAAACATCTTGGCATTTGGTAGCTATAACAGAAATAACGCTCGTCATAAAATTAATTTCTTGAAATGTAGAAACTGGTAACGATATTAAATTATATAGTATAATAATAAATATGATAAACGTTAAATAAATTCATATTTACCTTTTCATATTTGAGGTTATGTTTTGTAAATAAATAAAAAGATTAAGCAACCAACCTAAGAACAATTAATAGGATTTATATTTCATTCTTTATTTTACTATTAAATCGTCAGTTTTATTTCTTAGCAAAAAATATTCATTTCTTTAGGTTTATTTACAAAAATCAACGGTAATTGTTGATAAAAATTGAAAAAAATGCAATATTTTTTTAATTTATTTAAGTTGGTAGTGGTGTGCCGTGCAAAAATGAGATAGAGATAGGGTAGACGTCTTCTGTTTCATAATTCTAGTTGTACAGACCTCTATTGACTATGTCTCTTGTTTTACAGGGTAACCTGTGAAACGAGGGAGACATCCATATAAGATTAATAATTAATAGAAGAGACAGAAATAGCTAGAAGGAAGCCAATCCGGCAGTTTCATTCCTTAAACAGTTTAACAATCATTGCCGCTTTTGTGTTTTTGGGAGTATAACTTCTATTTTTAACCGACTTCCAAAAAGGAGGTTATCAATTCGACGTGTGACTTTTTTTTTTAGGTTTGTTCCCGCATAACTTTGGAACATGAACAGAATTTGATGAAACTTTTTGCAACTTAAAGAGTGCATTCATGAGGTGGTCCCGTTTCAATTTGACGCTAGGATAATGCCGGGTAACCCGGATAATTAAGATAAATCTAATCATTTTAAGGCAATTTTACTTAAAAGCGGCTTAATTTGGTTCTACTACCAACCAAATTTTTAGAGAAAATATTTTATATAATACACACATTGTTGTATTTTTTAGTATTTATTATCAGAAGTAAAGTATTAAATACCAATGGTGGCGATATAAATAACAAATATGTATTTACAAATAAAATTTAGTATTAAAATTACAATGACAGATCTGAGTGTAGTAACGGAGGTTTTACGGGGAGTTATTGAAAGAAGAACAATAATTATTTTAATGTTTTAAAGCAAGGAGAAAAAGTTTTTTGTTATTTTTTCGTTTTGTTTTTTTCATAATAAATTTAATTTGTTGTGTTGCCCTTTTAAAAATAAATAAAATAGTTCAAAATTTTTGTTTTTTTCCGTAGCCCACGGTAAAATCTACGTTACTGTATTAAATCCTTTTTTTTATTATTATAAACCGCATATTATATGTTAGTATTGCGTATAAAAATTAGAGTCGTATCTTTAGTATTTATTTATAAAATTGTTATCAAAAAACGAGCTGATCGAGAAAAACGGAAAAAGGTTTCGAAATCAGCGCATCAAAAGACAGACGCAACTAAAAGGTCCCCGGCAAATAAAAAAAAAATTGTTTTGTAGAGCAGTGGAATTTAAAGTTATTGTTTAGTATCTAATGCTTGCTAAGAAGAATTTTTCTTTGTGTAGAAATAACCAACAGACTCTATCGGCCTCAACGGCTCTCTAAAAGCCACTTTACACGGAGCAATTTGTGCGCAAGTTTGATGCTATGCAAGTTTGTTGCAAGAATGATTCAGTCACTGCGCATGCCTTCAGGCAAGTTTATTGCCATTTTCGTGCCATCAAATTATTTAGAACATGTTCTATTTTTCGGCGATTTTCACGCAAGTTTTATCGTTATTTTCGTTTGGATACCAACCTGGAAAAAAAGTTACCAAATCGATTTCATTTTACTAATATAGTAGCAACTGCACATGTTAAAAATTATTATTATTAATAATAGGACGGTCTGTCTAACTAAAAAACTTTCTTAAAAAGGCAAATGCTAGGTTATGTTTTTGTCAACAAACGCAGAGACCATTGCATCAACCTTAACGGCAGAGACACGTCAAAATTGTCTGGTTGGCAGCACTGTTTACCTTGCAATATATAGCACCAAACATGCGTACAACTTGCTCCGTGAAAAGGCAAATCAATGTCCAATTGTCCTCATGCTATATCTGGCAGCAAACTTGCATAGCATCAAACTTGCGTACAAATTGCTCCGTGTAAAGTGGTCTTAAGGACGAGAATTGTGGTAAAATGCTCGCTAAAACGACACACTGCTAAATTATTAAAAAGCCACACATAAAATGTTAAACTTATTGTACATCCACTTTCTTTATTCCATTAGGATTTTTATTTCGATTGGGTTTGCTAGAAAATTTACATATTAGATTTTGTATATGACATTATTATACTCTTCACAGCCCCGAACTGGAAGAGCATTATAAGATGGTTTTCAAACTTCCAAATAGGCCAGGAGACGGTCATCTCACTTCTTCTGAGTTCAATTCAATTCAATTTATTTATTTAAATAAGTATACAGATTTTTACAATTTGTTAAGGCTGCCTAAACCAGAGGTTTGTGTTGCAGCGTATGAATACAAATCTTAATAGTGTTTGACTACTTAAAATATTCTTAAAACTAAAAATTTTAGAAAAAATCATATACATTTTTTGTTTTATTTTTTAATTTTTTTTAATAATAATAAGGTACAGATTTATAATGTTATCGGCAGGGTTGTGGTGACAAAAAAGAAAACTGGCGAAAGCATCGATACAAAGATGAGCAAAGGCGTAGGTACTTAAACAAAAAGCTATGTTAAAATGTTAAAAAAGGTATTTACATCGGAATTGATTATAAATAATTTTAATTCGATTTTAAGCTTATTTTTTTTTAGTATTTTAATATTTTTTGGTATTAAATTCACTCACTTCTCGTCTTCAAGGTCATTCGAATACCCTTTTTGTCCCTTTCTGCCCAATTCTATCAAAATACGATATACAAATGTTTTTATCGAACTCTGAACACCGTCCGTACATCTGTCCGTAGGTCAGGTTTTTCGTGCACATGAAAATAACATTTCCAATCGGTGTGAATATTTTTTATGAAAATTCAAGAGATCATATTGTTTGAAAAAAAAAATCTCTTCAAAAATAAAAAAAATTAGAGGAAAGTCGCCTAATTTCGGATACCATTTACAATGTATTCAATATTTAATACTCGGTATTACTTTTTGATATTTTTTTTATATAACCAGATACAACTTATTATAGCGAACCATGATTTATTATAAAAGCAATTTTATTATAGTTTATTTTTTCCAAAAAACACGGTTAAAAAAAATCAGCGCATTTTTGTGCATTTGAAAAAGGGCTCCTAATTTCGGACATATCCGAAAAAATTTTTTCAAGAGTAGATCTGGATCCCATTGCTTATGTTTCTTGTTATTCCTTCACATTTAAGACGTAATTTAATCATTAAGCGATTTTCTACGAAATACTACAGGAACTATAATTTTAGATTCCCAATTTCGAATATCTTAGTATCTTAGGTAATTTTCGTTTTTTCAAAATTGTTTATCTTAGTTTGTTGTATCATTATAAAAATAATAATTAATGGTTGGTTATCCTGAATAATAATTACCTTGCGGATATCCGAAATTGGGAATCAAATGCACAAAAATGGTCTATCCGAAATTAGGCAACTTTCTGCTTTTTAGATTAGAAATTTGTAGAATGTTTACGTTTTCAAATTGCTTAATTATGAATAGTGGATCAACTTAACTAACATCATAACTTACCCAAGACAGAATCACGAACTTTTATAACGATTATTTATAAAATAAACAAGCATAATATTGCAACTGAGCACAAAACTGCCATTTGCAATATAAACGATTTGTGCTGCCATTTAAAGGGGAGAAGCTCTACCGTTATCATATTACAGGACGGATTTAGTTTGACTTTTGGCTTCACATAAAAGTAGGTTTCTGTTTACCTTTGCAGACAGTATCTTAAATACACTACTATCCGAAATTTGGAAACCATCCGAAATTAGGCGCATTTCCTCTATAGTTCTGAAGTCACGTACTTTATTATTTAAGGACGGACATAAAATGTTGCGTTTTTTAACAAAAATTAAAGTACAATTGTATAGGATAATAACTTCCGATTTCCAATCCATTTCTAACTGAATATTCAGTAACTGAAACGCAATATACTATTTTCCTACGACCCCCTTTGAAAATGACATTTAGCATACTCTTTTGTTCTTTAGAAAACGCCTTATATCACGCTAGTTTGATATTTTTATATCACCCTAGTTTGATATTTATATATGTAGGTTTGCCTAATTTTATATAGATATTTACGTAGTAAATGCTACGAATTTTCAATCCAAATATATATTATTTCTGTTTCACATGCCAAAAATATAACTATAGTTATAACCTTACTATTTTGATCAATATAACTTGATATTTGAAGTTTAATTATTATTCCTACCGGGCAAAAACTATACAAATTTAACTTGAGATGTTTTTAATGTCTAGATTTTATAAAAATTACTTAATTTGTGATTTAGTTACCTCTATAAAAAAAACATCAAAATACACAGACTTTTCCTTATGAAATGTAGAACAGTACAGTTCTATTGTCTTATATGGCAGCATATCCACAGAAATCTAACTGAATTAGCAAACTGTCAAGTTTGGCTTAATTGGCGCTTGTAGGCAACCCATTAAATATTGTAATAAATATAAAACCATGTAAAAAAAAGTGTGGTCTGTAATAAAAATCATATTTCCTGTTTGACATACATGATGTAGATATGTTTGTTGGTTCCTGCACTTTTGCACTTTACAGCTTAACACATTCTTTGTCATGTTTAAAAATTAAGAAACAAATTCAGTACTTATTTGGTTGGATGAAAAGTGTACGTCAGTCTAAGAAAGTGCAGTCCCAACGAACAAACCTATATATAAATTTGTATGCTATTTTGTGCTTTGCTTTTCTAAAAAATTCTCGAAATAAATAATAAAAATTAGAAAATATTAAATTAAGAAACTTTATGTTTTTTTCGGGATCGTAGGAAAAATAGTGTACATAACTCGTTGGAAAGTTGAAAAATGATTACTGTGAAGAGAATACTATGAAATGCAAAGCATTACATATATTCACGGCTTGTTATGTTGTGAGGATAAGTAATTTTATTATTTTATCGTTCTAGTCACTTATTTTGCACTTTATGATAATATAGAAAAGTATAATGCACATTTTATAGGTAGAACTAAAGTAAACGCAGAATAATGTTATAAAATTAAGCCAACGCAGGAAAATATACTTAAATAAAAAATGCTCAGTAAACAGAAATATTAAATTTGATAATTTAATATAAACTCCAGAAAAGTACTTTCTTGTAACTTTCGAGACGGCCTCGGAGAGAAAAATTAGGTAAAATATTGTTATCGCGAAAAAAAAGTTTTCGAGATTAGAGGAAATGCGCCTAATTTCGGATGGTTTCCAAATTTCGGATAGTGGTGTATTTAAGATACTGTCTGCAAAGGTAAACAGAAACCTACTTTTATGTGAAGCCAAAAGTCAAACTAAATCCGTCCTGTAATATGATAACGGTAGAGCTTCTCCCCTTTAAATGGCAGCACAAATCGTTTATATTGCAAATGGCAGTTTTGTGCTCAGTTGCATTATTATGCTTGTTTATTTTATAAATAATCGTTATAAAAGTTCGTGATTCTGTCTTGCGTAAGTTATGATGTTAGTTAAGTTGATCCACTATTCATAATTAAGCAATTTGAAAACGTAAACATTCTACAAATTTCTAATCTAAAAAGCAGAAAGTTGCCTAATTTCGGATAGACCATTTTTGTGCATTTGATTCCCAATTTCGGATATCCGCAAGGTAATTTTTATTCAGGATAACCAACCATTAATTATTATTTTTATAATGATACAACAAACTAAGATAAACAATTTTGAAAAAACGAAAATTACCTAAGATACTAAGATATTCGAAATTGGGAATCTAAAATTATAGTTCCTATAGTATTTCGTAGAAAATCGCTTAATGATTAAATTACGTCTTAAATGTGAAGGAATAACAAGAAACATAAGCAATGGGATCCAGATCTACTCTTGAAAAAATTTTTTCGGATATGTCCGAAATTAGGAGCCCTTTTTCAAATGCACAAAAATGCGCTGATTTTTTTTAACCGTGTTTTTTGGAAAAAATAAACTGTAATAAAATTGCTTTTATAATAAATCATGGTTCGCTATAATAAGTTGTATCTGGTTATATAAAAAAAATATCAAAAAGTAATACCGAGTATTAAATATTGAATACATTGTAAATGGTATCCGAAATTAGGCGACTTTCCTCTATTTATACGTTTTAGGGACTGTGCATTCAGAAAAATTGATTTTTCGTCCGTCTTTCAGTTAGTCAGTCCAGAGACCTACAGGCCGTATCGTCTGACAAATCAAAATCAACCGTTAACTTTTAAGTTTTTAGGGCATAGCTCAGGGAGATTTATGTCTATTCAAAAAAAATCGATTTAGTTAAAAATTGCTCATTCGCATTGTGACAAAATTGCTTAAATGTAAGACTAGCTTAACTAATGTAAATAACATAGGACCACAATTTTGTTTGTCAGTTGACGTGGATTAAAAATGGTTTTCTAGGTGTATTTTTGATCGCTGAACATAAATCCGTCGTCACTCGACAGAAAAAAATTGTGGTCCTGTATGACGTAGGTTCTTTTAGGATACACTTATGAAAAAAATTGAACACAATCCACTTAACTTTGTAAACCAGAGTTGACACGGAATCATTTTCTTAACAATTTTACACATTTTAACACGTTTCCGTGTCAATTCAGGTTTATATGGCGACTGTGTATTTTTGCTTTTCCATTTTAAAATTTTTCAAATTTTCGGAAAGCTTCGTATCTATTCGTGCAAAAATTTTCAATTTTTTTTTGTGTATTTTTGCGTTTTATGACATAAAACGTCGATATAAATCAATTTCGAGCAAAAAAAAAATTGTCGCTCGCTCGGTCGATCGGCCGGTCGGTCGATCCGGGAAATCTTGTGGGCACGAAAACTTAAGAACGCTTTAAGCTAGAGACTTGAAATTTGGCATACAGGTATGATACCAGAAGTTCTCGCTCGGGATTGTTTTTGGTAAACATTGGGGTGCGGCAAGGGGGGCAAATGGGGAAAATACATTTTTTTAGAAAAATTTAAAAATTGGTATATATGGGTTGTCAAAGTTGCTGAAATTGAATCTGATAAAAAAACTTTTCTAATTCCACCCCCGAGGGTGTGAGGGGGTAAATATTTTTCAATATTATTAATATTTTCTTCAAAATTAGGTGTTTTTGGGGTCGAAGAATATGAATCTGATACTTTTTTTCTGATTTCACCCCCTGAGGGGTGGGGGTAATTTTCGTGAAAACTGGTGTATTGGGGTTTTTGAGGTTGCTGAAAGTGAATCTGATAATAAAATTTTTCTAAATCCACCCCCTGAGGAGTGGGGGTAGTTTTCGTGAAAATTGTTATATTGGAGTTTTTGAGGTTGTTGAAAGTGAATCTGATTATAAAAAAATTCTAACTTTACCGCTAAAGGGGCAAAGGGTAGTTTTCGTGAAAATTGGTATATTAAGGTTTTTATGGTTGCTGAAAGTGAATCTGATAGTAAAAAATCCATTTTTCGGGCGGAGGTGAAAAATGGGAAAGCTCTTTTACTGGGCAGTGTATTTTATCAATGGAGGGTAAAGATACTGATTTGTACAGCCGCGGTGCACCGCGGCGCGCCCCCTACTATAGCAACTTTTTTAATATAAAAACCGTTTCTCGACCATTATTGAAAACCCGATATATGAAACATGTAGAGCATAAAATATCTTTGATATTTTAAATAATTATACGCCAAGCTAAATTTCCTAGAATATTTCATTTATTTCCTTTTAAAATTATACATCACGGATAAAATAAAAGGTCTTTGACTTTATAGGTGAACTAAAAATAAAGAAAAATACTAAAAAGCAGGTGTACCAATAAAATAATAAGTGATTCATTCAGCTCTATCGGAAACTTATGTAATGTATCACACTGATCCTGAACACAAATTAATTTTCCGTATGCCATGGACCTCCTAAGTTATCTGTCAAGGAAAGCTTTTTTTGGAGGTGATGACTTTTTTTTTAGTCATCAAAAATCTAGCGAGGGTTTGTTTTTTTGGTAGAAATCGTCAGGGACAAAGTTTTTTTTTTACTACCCGGGCCCCGATTTTCTCTCGAGACGACCCTGTATTACTCTGCATTACATTAAAAAAATATTGTGAGGTACGTGCATTTTTGGGCATTGTCTGCAGTAGGTGTTCAGAAAACTCCCCAGTGATAGATACCTCGGAAAAGGGTAAGGGTAAAGAGTATGAGAGGCATAACAAACAGGTCTATTTTTGCATACGCCACTATAAAAATATGTCATTTGGTTTGGACTTTTTTTATAACTAGAATAGAAACTTTGCTGGTTTGTCACTTCTCTAGATTTTTTTTTATTTCTCCACTCTTATTTTTGACAGAAAACGACACATTAAGGGGCTCTTCTTTTACCAACAGAATAAACCATTGGTTTGCGTCACTTAAACCTAATTTGTGTTTAGGACTAGCGTGTAATGGAGAATGTCTATTATTCTTTATCCAGGTGCAAGTTGAAACAGTAAATCTAGGCCATTCGAGCAATGTTGAAGTTGAACGTCTTATTATCATATCAGGTTACTTTATCAAATGTAATATTTTTAAGTTTTTGAAAAAAAATCTACAATCCTTCCTAGAAGAGAAATCGCTAAGCATAGAATTACTGATCAGAGATTACAGCAACAAAACGAACACGAATAATAAGTATTAAATTGTTGATTAATGGCCGATTAACTATCACTCATTTCTATACAATCATTTTTTATCATAGATATGCAAAAATGATTTTAACTGTTAGCAGTGTCGGACTGGATATATCCATATACGCACACAGAAAAAAATTGGGGTAAAATTACACAATAATTAGTAAACTTAAATAGCAATAATAATGCAATTACCTTAGTGAAAATAAAAAATATATATTTTTAAAATTTTTTGTCATTTTATTAATGTTTTTTAGCAAACTGTTGTTAGTTTTATACAATAATCAGTATTTTTACTTTATCCATTACGAATTTTACTATAAGCATTGTACAAGTACAAATGAATTTTAAAGAACTTTTTATCTTTTAATGTAAATTAACAAAACCTTATTAATTTTACAAACAAAATTGCGTTATTACTACAGCTATTGTGAATTTACCTTAATAAGACTAGCAACGAAGCGGAACAGCCTAATGCATGCTCCTCCTACACCAGTTGATGCCAGTTTTAATTTCACAAAAAAAATTGAATTTCATTATAAATTTTGCAAAATAATTTTAAGTTTAGATAACATTTCAGAAAAATAATGTGAAATTACACTGCGTTAAAAAAAACAAATGTAACTTCTTGTTTGCAACTTGTAAAAACACTGTAATAGTTATCCTAAATATGTAAAATATTTGTAATAATAATGTGTAGAATTACAAATAAGTTGTTTCTTTAAGCAATAAATTTACAATATTTTTGTAAATATACTATAAAAGAAATTAAAACTGCTATTATAAATGAAACAAATATAAACAACGATTGGAAATATAGTATGGTAATTTTACTCGTCTCTTATGAATTTTAAGTATTCTTTTGTATATTATCAATACTATTGTGATAATTTAAACAAATGTTTTGTAATTTTAGAAAATAATTTATTACGTATTTTTACATAACTAGTAGTAAAAATATATTACGCTAATAAATTTACTTTGATAGTGTTTGGCAAAAAATAACCAGCGATAGTTATAGTAATTTCACAAAATAAGTTTTTCAGTGCATGTGTTTTACCGGGAAAATGCCAATAACTTCGAAACTAAGCATTTTTAGGCGCATAACTTAGAATCTATTAAAAAAGAGTGGAAATAAGGATACAATTAAACTTATTTTAAAATTTTTGACGATTTTTACTTTTATTTTCAAACAAATATTCACATACTTATCTCGGAAACAAAGCATGTTTAGCCCTTAACTGGTGAGGTGATTAAAACATAACACAACTGGTGACCTGGTGCCATTCAGGACCCCATATTTCAAATTTAAAAAAAATCAAAAATTTTTGTGTTATTTTTTAGTGTCAATGTGAACTTTACTGTTTAATAGTCTGATATACACCGAAAGAAATTAGTGGGCTCTGCGCTATACATTATAAGATATTTGGTAACAGTGGCAAATTATAGTGATTTAAGCTATAGATTATAAGGGACACAATAACTAATAATGTTAAAAATAAATTGGAAACGATTATATATATTACAGATACGATTATATTTATTACAGGCACTATTATAAATTTACAGAAATTTTATTATATTATAAAAATTATTAGCACGGACAATAATTAAATCTATTTAAGCTATAAATGCCATACTATTTGTTATATTTTATTATTCACTAAACAATTAAAGTATTTCATATAAATTTTTACACTGACTGCCATAATTGTAAGAGAAAGCCTTGTATTTATATAATAAGCGATTATAATTTGCTTGGTATGTGTGTTATAGCGCTCCTAGCTATAATTTTTTTTTTCCGTGTATAAAAAGAAAAAAATGGATATAAAAAATCAAGCAAGAAGTTTAAAACTAATTAACTTACAGCTATTTTGGATAGCGATAAAATTAGATCCACGCACGGTGATTTCAAAAAAAGCTTACTACAATCAAACGCTGGTTGCAATTTTAAGCAAATGATGCGTTCAGTTGTATTACGTTGTGTCGCAAACGGATTGTTTTTTAAAATAACTATTAATAATTTAATTACCCGCTGTGTGGTATCCCCCCCTTCCCCTTTTAGTTAAAGAATAATTTATTTTAAGAAAAAAAGTTTATATGAACATGTACCTAAAACTGCAAAGCTTCGAAGTTATGGGCATTTTCCCGGTAAAATGCATAACCAATCCGACCCTGACTGTTAGTTTAAATCGAACAAATTGACAGGCTTGATTTCGTGCGAAAGGATTCTTTTTCAAAAGAAAATAATCTCGGTTCTGTTTCAATCCAAAAAAAAAAGTTTAGTTGTTTTCGAGTTTTAGTATACACAGCAAAAAGATCGCATTATCTTAGGAAATGCAAAGAATTTTCTTCATCCCTCCTGCAATCCAAGCAGATTGGATGGTTTCCAATTCCTATCTTAAACTGCACTAGCAAAAACGTACCATATATATACTGTAATTTTTACAGTATAATTATGGCTATTTCAAAAATTTACCCTATATTTTGTGTAAAATAATATTTACAGGAATTACACGGTGTATTTGAAATAGGGTCCTAAATCAGAAAATATGACAAAGTCTAAAAATGTAAAAATGCTTCGTAAGGGAGCTACGCCACTTTGAAAGTTGCTAAAAATTCGGTTTTTATTTAATAACTCAGGAACCCTTTGAGATATAGCAACGAGGTTTTGCACGTTAACTAACCTTAATAAGGGCCATCTTCTTATGTTATTTTCATGTACTTATTTTAACCAGGGTGTGCGAAAGAGACGTCAAAATTTTTTTAAGAGAAATAAATATAAAACTCTTGAAAACTGATTTTTAGGTATGTTTCTTAAAAACTAAAGCTTTATTGGTGAATGCTATAAAAATTAAAACCCGCCAACACTAATTAGTTAAACTTAATTAGATAATTGGTCTTTATTATATTTCACAAGTTGGTTTTTCCAGAATAAAAACAAAACCCCTGTTATACAGTATAACAATCAAGTAATTTAGAAAAAAAAAAATCCATGTATGAATATATTCTTGGCATAGTTTCAGAGTTAAAGGATTAAAAGCATTGCTTTTTCCTTTCCTTGGCACACATTTCCTTTGTTTCCGCTTGTCGAAAGAAAAATAACGCCACTCTGAGGCTTTTTGCACTCCAATACAATCTTTCCTATATGTAATTGCACATAGGGACTAAGATCGAAATGAGACGATGTTTTTTTTTGGCAGACTAACATCTCTACTCTAAATTTCTCTACTCCCTAACATCCCTACTCCATAACATCCCTACTCCACAACAACTCTACTCCGTAACATCTCTACTCCATAACATCTCTACTCCTTAACAACTCTACTCCACACTATAAGGACTTTATTAGCCACTTAATAATAAATGAGCAGTTTAAAGAACAAAGAATCCTCTTCTTCTAGATTATTTTATTTTTTTCGTAGAAAACGTTTATCTTTAAATTCAAATCTAGAACAATCATAAATGAATTATTCTAAAAGCCACAACGACCGCGTACTCTTAATATGCACTAATAAGTAAGTAATTAATAAATTAAAGTAGAGTTGTTACGGAGTAGAGATGTTATGGAGTAGAGATGTTACGGAGTAGAGTTGTTGTGGAGTAGATATGTTATGGAGTAGGGATGTTATGGAGTAGGGATGTTAGGGAGTAGAGAAATTTAGAGTAGAGATGTTAGTCTGCCTTCTTTTTTAACATTAATATGTTTTAGACGGGGGGCTAGAGGGCTGAAACCGTTACAAAAAAGTGTCCCAAAATATGACGCTTACGATATCAACAAAGTTTTCGGCTGGGATCATTGTTGTTATGTGACGCAAGTGTCCCAAAATTATATGACGCAAAATTGTCCCAAAATTATGTGACGATTCCAGCTGATAATTTTAGACCATCGATATATATTTTTTTTTATTTTTTTTTTATTTTTTTTATAGGCAGTTCTTCTCTTTCTCTGCAATAACCAAGCCATAATGTAAAAATTAACGCAAAACACAATTTCGTAGAAAACTAAACTTGAAAGCGTTGACATTTGCACGGAAGACGTCATTCATTTGTCGACAGGATCCTGTTGCTAACCCAAAATAAAAAAAGTAATAACTTCTTATGTCTATTATAAAAACAAGAAAAATGCGTGTAATTGTGTACGTACAATAGTCACAAAATAGAAAATAGTTTATTAAAGTACTAGTTTCATGACATACGTTTTTAGCGCACGACTACAAGTTTAGAAAACAAGCCGCTTGCGGCGAGTTTTTTAAAGTACTAGTGCTCTAAAAACGTGTTATGAAACGAGTGCTTTATACAATTTTTTCTATTTTGCTCTAAAATTTAAAAACTTACATTTAAATTGATGACTGATTTAGGGATTTTTGTTTTGGGTTACAGTTTACACTATGTTTAAAATTCTAAGAACAAATTATATTTTGATATATTTTACAGTCATCTGTTCTTTTTTTACTGCAATTAACCAGTCCACAATTTTGACACGGTAAAAAATAACCCAATAATACAAAATTTTGTAAAAAATGAAACTTTAAATCGACATTGACATTTGCACGCAAAACGTCAAGAGATAGGCTTTTGTATGTTTCCAACCCAACAGAAATAAAAGTAGAGACCTCTTATGGACCTATAAGAACACGCAAAATGCGTGTGATTATGAGCTATAAGAGTCGCAAAATAGAAAAAGCAATTTAAAACGTATTCTATATTTTTTTATTCAATAGAGTTTTAATTTTTTAATGCATAATAATATATAAATACGTCAATTTAAGTGTCAATTTAAATAAACAGTATGCCAATATCGCATTTTTAGTAATTTTAGTTTTCTTCGATCGATAAATTTTAATTTAAAATTTTTAAAAACAAAAATGCAGCGCTCGAGTTTTATAAAAAAAACAATTATACTTGTATCGTTATCGTTCTTAGTCTTTTGATTGTACATTTGCAAAGAGCTGTGAGAGCACAGATGGCAACATTCATAAATGGTAATGCATAGAAGTACATACCGGGTGATCTAACAAAAACTTTACCAATAATTGACCTAACTACCCCCCACTACTCAGGAGCTACCAGTTTGAAAATCTTAAACGGGAATGTGGGTCATGTAATACATTATTGGAAGGTTTTTTAATTATGGTTTATTTTTTTAAATCGGTTCAGTAGTGTTTGAAAAAATACATAACAAAAATTTAAAAAATGCATTAATTAATTAATTTAAAAACATAATATTTTTACATTCATGTTTTTTTTTCTATTAATAATTAAAAAAAAACAGACATAATAATATCCGTTTGTGGCATTTTTTTTTTTTTGAAAAATTTTACCTGTCACAAACGGGTATTATGTGTTTTTTTATTTATGTAAAAATATTATGTTTTTAAATTAATAATTAATGTATGTTTTAAATTTTTGTAATACGTTTTCTCGAGGACTACTGAACCGATTTAAAAAAAATAAAGCTTTGTTATAAACAGATATAAAAAACCTTTTCAATAATGTGTTACATGACCCACGTTCCCATTTAAGATTTTTGAACTGGTAGCTTCTGAGTGGTCGGGTAGTTACGTCAATTATTGGTTACATGTCAAAAGATGTCCCCCTTAAAATAAAAATTGACCTGTCTCCGCGTTTTTTCGAAAACTCATTAGTTTCGATTTTATCCAAGGTTAAAGTTTTCGTTGGATCACCCGGTATATTTAGTACGGATTCGCCAATATTGCTGAATCAGTCGTGTGGGGAATTATGTTTCGCTATTAAAAGTCGGGACTCAAAAAGACCGTTTTTCGCTCTTTCTCCTTTAGGTCCATAAAAACATAACATATTTGATTTCAATGCATAGAAATGAAATATTAAATAAGTCTAATAATTCTGAAACTTTATATATGAATAAATTTTAGGTTTTTCTATTTATATAAAATCCCCCTTAATATTTTTATGTTGCATGTAATTGTAAAAGGATTTAATGAATAAATTTTTTACAAATGAAAAGTTTCTTATGCAAAAAGTCATAAGAAACATTTTTAATCGAGAAAGCAACATTTCTTCATGAGAAAAAGAGATTATATACTATAGTTTAGAAAGGGATAATTTAAACAGTATTCTGTCTTCAGAGAAGATGTATTTCTACTGAAGACAGAATACTGTAAGTATATAGTTTGACGCACGGATCTGTGGCTACGGGAAATATGTTTGGAATATGTGTGCAAATGGGAGGCCCGTTGTAGGCACGCACGCCTTATAAGGCTCTTGACGGAAAGAAGAGAGCGCGAATGATTCCTCCCCCTTTCGTCGGAGACTTTCTTTCATGCGGAGAACTATACTTTAAATTCCTAAAAATTTTGCGAATCAGCCTTGACATTATCCAACACCTTTTATTTTTAAATAAAAATCTATAATTTTGCGAAAAATTATGTCAAAAATATTAAGATTAAATTTTCTTAATACTAAAATAATAGGTAGCCTTAATAATAAGTATGCCTATTAAAAATAAACAGTTGATAGTTTTACATTTCTTACAAACGTCAAAATGGACGCGGTGATGACAGAATTTTTAATAAAAACAGTATTTTATTCAAAAACTAAAGAATAATTTGGGGTTTTCTTTAATTTTTATGGTTTAGTTAACGTGCTTCTATTTATAGAATAGTTATAATACTTAATTAATAGGGTATGTAACTAATTTTGGGTGAGATCAAAAGCTGTACGTAAAAGAGTGGGTGAAAAATTTTTTAGTCACTAGTGGAAAAAAATTCACTTTTGACATTTAAAATAGTGCTCAAAACAAGTGTTTCTGTGAAGGTGTTGGATAAAGGTATTATTTTTTTTTTAGGACTAGATATCTGTATCAATATAAAGGTTATAACATGTTTGGTTAACCTTGTACTATTCTACTTAATTAAGCATTTCCTAAGTCCAGGACTTGTGTGGACTAGTATTAGAGGGCTTTATCTGACTTTTGAACCAGTGTTTAGGTGGGTGTCTCTGTTTAATAATTAACTGAAAAATGTTATCGGCTCGGATAAGAATCGAACTCAAGCAAATCGACGTATTTTTATTATTTTTTTATACCGGGTGTTTCAGGAAGGTGGTTCACCCCCCTTAACTTTTTTATTTTTTTAGATAGAATCGTAAAATTTTCAGAAGCTAGATTATATATAATTTAGCATTTTTTGTCAAAGTTAGAAATTTTTTGGCACCTCTGGTCTCGCCGAAAATGGATCCTACTTTCGATTTTTAAATGAAACACCCCGTATATATTTGCATATTTTGATTCAGAAATTAATTCTGAGAATAAGCATGTGCCACTTGTCACTTTTTGACAGGTCATGTAATTTTTTATTTAAATTTTTATTTTAAATCTAGAGTGTTTTAATGCCAAGTTTTTTAAAATAAATTATTCATGTGTGGTATCAATATGTTCGCAAGAAAATTCTCTCTCATTTTAACCTAACAAGCCACCCTCTTTCCGTATGAAAAAAAGACTTATAGACCAAAGTATGATTTTGAAACTTTTAAGAGCCCACCAAAGAGCTTAGCGGAGTAGTAGTGGAAAAAGTGCCCCAGCTCGGAATGAGCTTATATTTATGCAAAAGGTAGCTAACATAAAGACTAATTATTTCCCAGTCTTAGCCCCAAACAACCCCCAGGGGGGTGGGAAAATATTTTTTTACTCCAAAGCGTTTTATTGTTTTTCTCCGGTTTTTGTGATCCTATCAATTTGAAATTTAGAATACGAATAAAGGGCAATAAGAACATCTTGCAAAAAAAATATCATACATTTGCGATCATTCTAACCTATGAAAAAAAATACTTCTTTTTTTCGAAGTGGTCAAAAGGGCCATTTTTGGAATATCATCCCCGCCATTTTTTTATATGTTATGTATTCGTAACTGATCTTAATCATATCCAAAATTCAATTTTTTTCATGTGGTAAAACAGTGTCAAAAACACTAAAAACTGAGTCAGATGCGCATTTGGTTGCATTTAAATACAATTGGTTTTTTTAAAATTATTATTATTTTTAAGTTTAAACTATAGTAAATAAATTACAATTATCAATAAATAAATATTCAAAAATATATATTCTAAATAAATAAATAAAAATTGGAATCAATTTGTAATCTTAAATAACGAAATTAGATTTAACTTACAAAGTTAAAAATTAAATAAAACATAATATGTTATATATTAATATATAACAGTTTATGTTATGTTATGTTTTAATTATTACATAAATAGGTATAATATAAAATAATAGAAACAAAAATACATATTTTCTACTTAACCAAATAACGGCATTAGATTTAACTTAAAATCTTAAAACTTAGAAAAAAAAACATAATATCTTATTTATTATTATATTATCTTATTATGTTATGTTATGTTATGTTTGTATTATTGTTATGTTTTTGAGTATAGTTATTTTTTTGTAAAGATGCTAAGAAGTAAAGCTGTTCTGGACTAGAGATGTTCTGGAGCAGAGATGTTTATGCCTTTAAAAAAAAAGGTGAATGCCCAATAAATAATGCTTCTGCGGCCGCCGCCGCCGATGATCATTTGCCATCACTTTATCGCCCGTCGGCCGCCGGGACATTGTTTGTTGGGTCGGTTTAAAACTTTTTTTTTAAAAAGACCAAAAAGTCCAAACGGTTTCCAAGGTTAAGTTATAAAATAAAAACCGAATTTTTGGAGCAACTTTTGAAGGGGCGAAGATCCCTTAGAAACAGTTTTTGGATATACATTTTTAGGAACTTTTTTTATATTTTTTATGTAGAATCACTCCTCAAAACGAAGTGCATTAGTTAGTTGTTTAAGATTATAAACTAAATCCAATTTTTATTTTTATTTGTTTACTTAGAATATATATTTTTTGTTATTTATTTTTGTTGCTTTATTACAGCTTAAACTTAAAAAAGTAATAAGATATTTTCAAAAAAATCAAATTGAATTTAAATGCAACCAAATGCGCATCTGACGCAGTTTTTAGTGTTTTTGACACTGTTTTTCCACATGAAAAAAATTGAATTTTGGATATGATTAAGATCAGTTACGAATACATAACATATAAAAAAATGGCGGGGATGATATTCCAAAAATGGCCCTTTTGACCACTTCGAAAAAAAGAAGTATTTTTTTTCATAGGTTAGAATGATCGCAAATTTATGATAATTTTTTTGCAAAATGTTCTTATTGCCCTTTATTCGTATTCTAAATTTCAAATTGATCGGATCACAAAAACCGGAGAAAAACAATAAAACGTTTTGGGGTAAAAAAATATTTTCTTACCCCCCTGGGGGTTGTTTAGGGCTAAGACTTTGGGAAATAATTAGACTTTATGTTAGCTACCTTTTCCATAAATATAAGCTCATTCCGAGCTGGGGCACTTTTTCCACTACTACTCCGCTAAGCTCTTTAGAGTTTTGGGAAAAAATCAAAATAGTATGTCAAGAATGATTTCTTTATCCAGTTTCCCTTTAATTTTAATAAAAAAAATCTTATTTTCTCATTTATTATAATAAAAGATACTTGGGGCTTCAGACCTTTATGCTTCATCATGGTCACTTATTAAAATATCAACATCTAATGAAGAATAATATTACAGTAGTTAATAGCAAATGTACTCGAAATTGCAGGGTTTCTTAATAACCTTTACACTGGAGAATATCGTTTATATAAGAAGATTGATTACATACAATTATTTTGCTAATAATCTGCACATCAAACGATCCCCAGTAATCATTCTTAGATGTATTATCATTATTACGTAGGCATCTGTGTTATATTTGATCGTTGATTTATTAAAGTTAATGGTAATTATAGCCAATATTTGTTTTAATAATACACGATATTACTTGGAAAATGTTGGAAAAATACATAGGGCCACAAAAAAAAATTTGTGAGTCTTGGATTCTGATATGACATTCCTATGTATTTTTTCCCGCTGAAACCGAATCCGTAACCCGTTTAACCCCTACACGTCAGGATTTTGACATAACCTCAAAAAACACTCGAAAAAGTACTGAAACCGCTAAAATCATCTACTCCATACCACTTTCACCCCCTTCCTCCAAATTCGAAATTTCGTAACCCCATAATCCCTTAACCTCGGAATACCATTACTCCATAACCTCAAACCCCCGTAACCTCATTAAGTAGAAAAATCTGGTACGGGAAAACAGAACAATTACGTGAAACTTTCTTGTAGAACATAGTTATTGATAAGTAACTGTATAACCCTAAAATCCCATCACACCATAACCTCCTAACCCCTTCACACCGTAACCCCATATATTATAACCTCTTAACACCATCATCCTATTCTGTGGAGAAGTCCGGTTCTCGAAATCATAAGTTTTGTGAGTGCAGTCATGAATCAGGGTCTACTTCATTATTTTTTTAACACCTCTCAGACGTCTGATGCTTGCTTGTTATCCAATATCTTTTTTGCAATATTTATGAAACTGAATTTTTTCGTGGTATTTACGCAATTGTTTAACGAAAGAGCACTTAGAGTAAATAAAACCGTTATTGTGTTTTAACTGGCTAACGCGCTAGACTTATATGAAAAAACAACAATAAAAAACTTACTCCACATAATTCTGCGGTTTTCTGAGGTTTGGGGTTATAATTTCGGTAACCGGACTTCTCCACAGAATAGGATAACGGGATTAAGGGGATATAGTATATGGGGTTACGAAGTGAAGGGATTTTGAGGTTATGGTGTTAGGGGATTTTGGGGTTATAGAGTTACTTACCTATGACTATATTCCACAAAAAAAACTGAAGAATTTGTTCTGTTTTCCCAAACTAGATTTTTATACTTAATGAGGTATCGGGGCTTTGAGGTGATGCGGCTATGGTATTATGAGGTTAGGGGATTATGGGGTTCTGGGGTTATAGAATTACCAATTTGGGGACAGGGGGTGACAGTGTTATGGCGTAAATGATTTTAGCGGTTTCAGTAGTTTTTCGGGTGTTTTTTGAGGTTATGTCAAAATCCTGACGTGTAGGGGTTAAACGGGTTACGGATTCGGTTTCAGCGGGAAAAATTACATAGGTATATCATATTGGAATTCAAGACTCAGAAAAAAAAATTTGTGGGCCTGTGATATCTATAATATAATAACGAAAATATAGATTTCTAAGAATGAAAATATTTACGTATTTTTCACTAACATTTAGTGTATGGTTAAAAGTAGAGGCTTTTTCTATTTAAATGCAGATAAAGAAGTCGCTAAATGAACGCTATAAAATAACTAAAAATCTATGGTCTATTTTTTCAAGCAAGTAAATTAAAAATCGCACAGTAAATATTTTTACAACAGGTTTGAATAGTATATGTTGTGTATGTGTTATAGTTATGTTTTATAAAATAAACTACGCAGTATATTCGCACATCTAATATTTGAATTTGTTTTGAAAATATTTACTGTGCGATTTTTAATTTACTATCTTGCTTGAAGAAACAGACCATAGTAATAGAGTAGCTTTTTATATTATTTACAGCCTGCGCTAGTTTAGAATTTTCAAAAAGTTTCAATAATCGTCTTAGACAAAAAATTCTTAAATATAAATTTGTTTCGTGTTTCGATTTACCTTTTTCAGTTAATTAATAATTAAAATTCGCCAAATTTGGCGTAAGTGAAGCGGACACTCCCTATAAAAACTGGTTCGAAAGTCAGTATAAGCCGGTGGTTCCCTTTACTACTAGACCACACAAGTCCTGGACTTAGGGGATGCTTAATTAAGTAGAATAGTACGAGGTTAAATAAACATGTAACATGTAAACAAACATGTAACTATATTGAACATTTAAATAGGAACGACTTGTTTTAGTTCAGGAACCTTTGTATACAAGATATTTATGATTATTTCTATCCAAAAAATAGTATTATATGGCTATTTTTTTTTAATTTCCAATTGTTTAGACACGCCTCTGGTGATAGTCATGATGTAAGTATGTTTTATTAATTCGGGTAAAAAAATTAATAACCCGCAGCTGCTTTTTCTACCGACATGCTCACTATTGTTTTGAGACTACTGTAAATTCCATTTTTTCGTTGAAAAAAAATGACAACGTGATATACTAATCGTGATCCAATGGAAAACACGAGTTCACATTTCTTATCTGAGGCATGTAGGATCAAAAGGTGATAAGTCCAACTAACTTTTGGAAAATCCAAAAGAAAAGTCATTCTTTTTGTAGAAGACTTATAAATTTTAAACCTGTGGTATTTTATTCAGCTTAATGGAAGTTAGTATTGGTACAAAAATTTCCGGAAAATATTAAATATTTTTGTAGTTAGGACAAGTAAAACTTATGCCTTATGAAATTGTTTCTATTTACATGATTTAATTTGGAGTTCAGCTTAATTTTCTTTTAATTTTAAACAAATAACTAACTAGTTATTATATTTTTTCTATTTGCGACTCTTATAAGCTCATATGAGCTCATATGATCATAATCACACGCATTTTGCGTGTTCTTATAGGCCCATAAGAGGTCTGTATTTTTTTCTTTTGGGTTGACAAAAGCATATCGCTTGATATTTTCCGTGCAACTTTCAATGTCGCTTTAAAGTTTAATTTTTTACAAAATGTTGTGTTTAGGTTATTTTTTACCGTGTTAAAATTGTGGCTTGGTTACTTGCAGTGAAAAAGAGAAGACATCTCTAGAGCCAAAACAAACACCGATGTTATGGTTAAAGTCAACACCTTAGAAAAGACTTTGAAGCATGCTGGATACATTAAGGCCTATCCAGAAGCTTGCAGAACATAAAACATAAGATACGATGCCGTGATTGGCTTACAAGATACATGGCGGCACATCAAGCCAATGACGGCATCGCATTGTTATGTTATGTTATGTTGTTATGCGAGCCTGTGGATATGCGCTTATTTGTTAGCCCTTGGAATGTAGATTTAATGTTAAAAATTTGTCATTTTTGAAAAAAAATTGGACTTATCAACTTTTGATCCTATATTTCATATTTATTTGTTTTGCATTTTAAAAAGTTTCAGCTAGCATTTGGTAGCTAATATAAATTTTAAATTAAGAGGGAGTGAATCCAAATGAATCATTTGTGACCAACTTTAACAATACCGTAATTATTCTCGAGTAATTATGCATTGTCTACATTTATTGTTACATTATGTTAGATATTCTCCATAGCACTCTTTAGAGAGGAAAAATGGTATAAGAATTGCTTATTATTAACAAAACTTTAAATATCTTGGTGTTTTTTACCCCGGTTTTTTCTATTCGTTGATGTTTTTTTGGGAAGAGAGTTGAAATTAATAATACTCAAACTATTTCCTTAAATCGTAACGTTTCGAGGGTGGTTTCCCTCGTCCTCAGACCTTTAATATGAGAGAAAAAAAACAATATTAAAATTATATATGAACAAGTTTCTGTATAACCAAAATTTTGTTTTTGTTGGGTTAACCAAAAAATCATTAACAACTACTTACACAAATTTAAACCCAGTTTGAATACACGTTAGACACATACATATATACACAATATAATAAATAAAACATTATTAAGGACTACACAATACTTTTACAGTTATTAATAATAATTTATTACACAAAACGTATCAGCTGACAGACAATTAAAATTATTAATAAAACATCAACGAATAAAACTTTAAATATTTATTGAACAAAATAAAAAACAAATTTTAGTGCATCTAGATATAAATTAATTCATATTCATCATATTTTTTTCTTCTTTATTTTCTTTTTCTTCCTTTTCTTCTCTTTCTTTTTCTTTTTTCTTCTTTTTCTTAGTTTTCTTCTTTTTCTATTATTCTTCCTTTTCTTTTTCTTATTTTCTTCTTCTTTTCGTTCTCTTTCCTCTTTTTTACCTCTGCGTTATTGGAAGAAAAATCCTAACTAGGGCTTGAATTTTTTTCTCACGAAAAAATGTAGTACTATTTTCTCATATTTTGTGTTTAAAATTTAGAACAATTAACATAAATTATGTAATTTTCTCAAAAGAATGAATTTCCCTGGAATAAATCCAAACATTTCCAACTCGACCAAAACGTTTCTTAAGAGGTTTTTTTTTGCTAAATAATTTGACCGTTTCATTAAGCAAGTAATAAAGTCAATATTTTATTGACTTTCTAACTTATCCTAACAATGTATGTTTTCCAAATCAAACAGCATTATTTTGAATTTTACAGTGTTAAATTAATATACGCAGTGGATGGAGCAGTATAAATTTTTACTTTACTTTAATTAATTATTTTAATTACGAATTTTGACTTATGTCAATGCATGATTTGGCAACATTGCACTTAACGATGATTCGTGTCAAGTGTCATGTCATATGATATGACCCATATCAGAAGAAAAATAACTTCTACTGTGGGACCAAGGGCTTTTTGTGTATTGTGATGTGTAAACTCCGCTTTACAGTAAAATTAAAATATATTGTTATTTTGTTGTTATTTTTTACGGATTTAACATGGTGTAAAATACCCAATGTGTATTATACTTATCAGACTAGTTTTTCAGTGAGATTATCAAGTTGTTTTTGAGGTATGTATTTATACTAATAATATTTTAAAGAAATTGAGCATCCCCAACGTTATAGTATGATAATCTAAAGCCTGCAGTACCAATTAGACAGTGTGACCTCAGACTAGTAATTTGATGTAGCTTTCAACGTGTTAAATACATTTATTTCCATGAAAATAATTTAAGAGACTTTTAAGCTTTATACATTTAATTAATATGGTACATTCCAACTGGTTTGTTGATTTTCAAAAAACGTCACTTTTTTTAAGATATAGTCATTTAGTTTGTTAGCATTGTTGTCACGTTTATGATAACACACAAATTGTTAACAAAGTGCCTGCTTTTTTAAAGCGTCTCATATGATAACTTAACCTTTTGATTTGCCCTTTTTGCTTCTACATACTAATTTATATATCTTTCATGTAAATATTACGTCACACACTCCCTTTTGTATCGAAAACCACTACATTTTTACGAAAAACCTATTATTACGTTAGATAAGCTATATGGCACCGTTGAAAAAGGCAATATAAATTATTTATAGCCGTAATGAATCTTTCGTAAATCGAGTATGATTGCAAGATTTATAATACTAAACAATTGACCAAACATGAAAAAATGTACAAAACAAATGGTAGAATAGAAGAGTTCATAATTTAAAAAAACTTTTTGATTTATCGCTATGGAAATAGAATGTATGCTAATCATCAGTAGTACAAATGTCACACGTTATAAGATATATGATATTTTGAAATATTCAACAAGCATTATACACAGTAAAAATCTATTTAACATCCATCACTATTTTATATAATATACACACAACATATTATGTTTTGAGTCTAAACGTTTACGTATACTAGCGTATATATAGCTATAGCTACGTTTGTGATTTTATAACCTAAGAATCATAAGGACACTAAATCTAAGGTCTCATGTTAGTAGACTGATGAACGCCCAGATCTGGTTTACAATCCACTAAGGATTTGTAAACTATTTAAAAATATTTACCCCGTCACCCCCGCTGGGGTGGATTAAGTTATCCGGCTTATCCGAGTTATCCGATCATTTTCTAAAAAAATTGTTGGTATTAGAACCAAATTAAGTCGGTTTTAAGTGAAATTGCGTTAAAACGATTAGATTTATCTTAATTATCCGGCTTGCCCGGCATTATCCGAGCGTCAAATTAAAACGGGACCACCTCATGAATGTGAAAAAACAAAGTCACAGGTCGAATTTATAACCTCCTCCTTTTTGGAAATCGGTTAAAAAATTATAATAATGCAATTGTAGGAAGAACCTCAGTTTTGGTTATTTACGAAGATTATAATAACTGATTATGTGGTTTGTGTCCTTGCTAATGTATTTCGAGGTTTATTTGTGGGATGTGGGACAGCGTTGGGTTATCAAAACTATATTTTTATAGATTGCCGACGTTTCGGAAATATATTATTCCTTCTTCAGGGCTGTAAATAAATGGAAACTGTAAAACCTTTGCTTTTACCTGTCCCTAGTTCAAAGAAGTAAAGGTTTTACAGTTTCCATTTATTTACAGCCCTGAAGAAGCAATAATATATTTCCAAAACGTCGGCAATCTATAAAAATATAGTTTTGATAACCCAACGCTGTCCCACATCCCACAAATAAACCTCGAAATTATAATCACTGTTTTTTTTTACTGGTACCATTTTTCCATGTATGTGTAAAAAACAAAACAGGTTATATTAAATATATTGAATCCTACACCTAAATGCAAATATTGTTGATTAAAAACAGGATGGCAACATTAATTAATAAAATATGTGTGATTGTCCATGTGTAAAACGGTTAAATTGAAAATATTTCATTTGGCGTAATTAAAATAAAAAATTTATACAGTCTGATTCACAATGTTAACATTTTTGATTTGTCTGCTGCATCTATGGAACATATTAAGAGAAACATTAAACAACGTTCGGATGATACATAAATCCCTATATTGCTGTACACCTGTTTTATTCAAATGGCATTATTTGCATTTAACGGTTGGATCTACGTAATATTTCATTATACATTTTCACAATTACTTTATTAGCCCGAGAATGACTTTTCCAAATAAAGAACATTTACAAGCCGAGGCACTGTGTTTCGTCTAGAAAACAAAATGCATGACCTAATTACATGAAACTAACGGTACCAGGTAGTAAACATCCCCTCCCAGGTACCAAATCCAAGAAATAAAGGTCACAGGATTATTCCATAATTAGGTAGCCTGGATTAAAGGTAAGTGATAAGCAAAGCGTTGCGGTCAATTTCGTATCAGTTGCAATTTTGCCACAGTTTCGACATTTCTCAAAATTTTTAGTGAAAGTGAAAAGTGTTTTAGTGATGGAATCTTTTATTCAAGTTATGTTTATTATATTTATGTTAAAATACAGTTTTTGTTGGGTAGTTAGTTGTACTTAAAAGATGTAACTGAAAATACTGTTGAATTTACCAACGAGTCGAAGGAAAAAAAAGCAGACTTTAGAATACCTAGTCATTACCATCTATACTGGAAATTCAATCAAACCTGCAGTAATTGTTGCGAATATGTGGTAAAAGGCGAAGATCATACTATTTCGGGTGCCCCTTATACGAAAGCAGCAGAGGTATGAGTCACTGCAGGTTTTATTGAATTCCCAGTATAGATTTATGTATATTTCATTTAAAAAAGGTACTAAAATTATTTTTTTTTATCTGTTTTTAATTAAAGGCGTTTATATATTTCATAATGTCATTTTGGCGAGATTACTTTGAAATGGAATATTTTGCAACAATATGAAGTTACATCTGGCACGTGCAAATTAATTACACTTGCATTGCACACTCATTCGACATCGAATTGTTTAAAATTGAAAACTCCCCAGAGTCACTCCATCCAGCGGCGGTTACGTCGTAAGCAGGTGAACAAAAAAAATTCAAATGTTTGTTTTATTTTTATTTTTTTCAGTGGTGTAAATTAAGTTTTTATAATGTAGGTTAGAATAATTTAATAAGCTAAGTTACTATGACTTAGTAAAATAAATAATATTTGACATAAACACCAAAATTGACAAGTTTTAATTACCCAATTCAAACAAAACAATTTAAAGTGTCCCATTTTTTTCCGAAAGAAATGTACAAACTCGAATTAACTATTTTAATAAGTTACCTTAGTAACATTTAACTTGGACAAGTTTCTTGACCAGAGTACTTGACAAAGTTCTTTGTAAAGAATTGGACAATTCTTGAGCAAGAGACTAAATCAAGGTTCTGTATCCAGACTTGGGCAAGACTTTAGCAAGATTTTGGAAGCAGAGCGTTTAGTAATACTTTGTCAAGTTTGTAGCAAGCAATTTGACAAGATTCTTGGTACGTTACATTCAAGTAATAAATTGGAGTTTGTATAACTTACCAGTTATTATGTACAGAGTGGTAGAAAAAACCAAAAATAATTTTTTTGAGATAGGTTGTTCGAAATTTACAGGGGGACGTGTCAAATTTTGATCCGTAATAGCCAAAAAACATGGTAAAATGAATCGATCGACACGCTCTACAAAAATTTCAGGTACTCTTAACGAATTTGACAATGAAAAAGTTGGAATGACCTCTAAGTCTTCTTATGCAAGAGTGGTTCTGATCACATTTGCTTGCGTTATATTACATTTAATGTTTGTTTAACCTCGTACTATTCTACTTAATTAAGCATCCCCTAAGTCCAGGACTTGTGTGGGCTAGTAGTAGAGGAAACCACCGGCTTATACTGACTTTCGAACCAGTTTATAGGGAGTGTCCGTTTCACTTATCGCCTTCGCCAAATTTCAATTATTAATTAACTGAAAAAGGCAAATCGGCGCCAGTGAGAATGGAAATCACCATAGTTGGCTTGCTATGTACACGCCTCCCAGCAATTTTGGATGATATATATTTGTCGATATTCTGGTCAAAAATGTCCACAAAGTACTCGGATGCACTGGTCTTATGGAATAGTGGTTTCGGTCAGATTTGGCTCAAATTTGAATATACATATTATAATTCTCGAACTTCTGATCAAAATTGTATTCGGACGTAACTCCCAAAATTCAAAAGTCTAGGTACTAAAGAACTTTGAAGATCTCGAGCTTGCAGTTTTTGAAAAAATTTTGGACTCCACATAAGTCTATGGATTTTGTACGTACGTAGCTTAATGTTGTTTTTTCTCTCCGCCGCTAGATGGAGTGACTTTAAAACTCCCTGCAGTAATGCAAACTGACGCGCCATAATGTACCAATTATACTTCGCTACTATTACCATTGAAGATTTACAATGAATATTAATAAATCCATTACGTATTCCATAATGGAATTTCCATTAGTTATTAATTGACTACCTGATTAGCTGCCAGTATTTAAATAAATAGTAAATTAAAAACCCGTTGTCTTTAGTCAAGGACATTGACTTTAGTTCAAATAAATAGCCTTGAAATAAGAGAATATGGCTTTGAACATATCGAAAGACACGTGTCCGTGGTTCAAGGAATCCTTTTTTCTGTGCTTTATAAGAAATTTGTACTTATATTTAAAAACCTTACTTGGGATCAGCACGTCAAAAACACCCTCCAAACAGCCAACTACCGCCTCTCCAAACTCTACCCTCTACTAGGTAGAAAGAGCCCCCTATCCATCAAACAAACTTCTTCTTTACAACCAAACCCTAAATCCGGTACTCCTCTACGAAGCCCCAGCCTGAAACAAAATCACCCTTGACAAAAAGCTCTTAGCCAAACTTCAGACCTTCCAATACAGGGCACTAAGAATATGCCTCGATGCCCCCTGGTTCATGAGGAATAACCAAATACACAGAGATCTCGACATGCCTCTCCTAAAAAGCTCTCAGCCAAACTTCAGGTCTTCCAAAATAACGCACTCAGATTATGTCTCGATACCCCTGGTTCATGAGGAACAACCAAATATGCATATTTGAGCCTACTTTATTACGTTTTTGCCCCGCAATAATCGATGCTACCCAGCTTGCGACAGTCAGCAATATTTTACAAGTTTTTATGGTGGAGGACACGAAACACCAACTGCGTTTTTGTGTACGCCATTACCAACTTGATTCAGATACATCATATTTACGGACATCTTTTCGATAACAGATACCGGGTGTCCCAATTCTATTTACCCAGCGATTTTCTTAAAAACTAAAAGAGATATATAAATTATGCGAAAACCATCTTAAATTAGACAACTTAAACTATCCTTAAGCATATATTTGATACTTTTAACTCTTAAAATGTGGGCAGGGGGCATGGGGGGAATTTTTTTAAATAAAAAGGGGGGTCGTGTGATACATCATTTTAAAGCAAAAAAAAAATCTCTATTGGACTGTATATTTTTTAATTTTTTTAAACAATTTTTTTAAGGTTTTGATTTTTTATTTTTTTGTGCTAAAAAATGCGATTTTTTAAGTTTTTTTTATTTTTATTTATGTCAATTGAAATTAGTTTAAAAGTATAATTTACGTTTTTTCATCATGAAAGTAGTAACTTTTAAAAAATTGTTTGATTTTTTAGAGAAATTTTGAGAAAAATACCCATTTTCACCCCTATTTTAAATCAAAAAAAAATTAAAAAATTTAAAAATATATAGTTAAATGGAAAATTTTATAAGCTTTAAAATGATGTATCACACGACCCCCTTTCCATTTAAAAAAATGTCCTTCTATGCCCCCTACCCACATTTCAAGAGCTGAAAGTATCAAATATATGCTAAAAGATAGTTTGAGTTGTCTTATTTAAGAAAACTTTCTCAAAACTTGATTATCTCTTTTAGTTTACGATAAAATGGCTGGGTAAATAGAGTTGGGACACCCGGTATACTGGCAGTGCCATTTATGACACAGAGGACAAACTAACAAGTTTGAGAGGGGTGGCAATATTAGGAACGTGGCAATAATTGGCTTAGCCACCTTATTATTTCATATTACTTTTTCATGAATTATACAGAATTTTGTTTATTCTAAAAGAGATTTCAAAAACCACTATTGAATTTAATTTGCTGGATTCTATATAGAAAACAATGCACCCTTCCATTCTACGCTTTGTAAGTTTATTAAACACAAACTCTGCTTGAAAGCCTTGAAACTAGAGATATATCAACACAAAAGCTCTCTTTAATTATACTTAGATCTTGACACCTGCTGAAGTTAATTAATAACTAATAAAATGGAACAGGGATTTATTAGTTTTGAAAATAAAATTTACTGATTGTCAGTTTTACTGCTGCCAACAAATAGTTATTTTTCTACGATCTTCTATATATTATAAATATTATTCATATATGTATAATAATATGAAGTATTTTTACACAAGTAATAATCACAAGTATCACAGATACTTCATATTATAATTTTTCTTTTTTTAAGCTTTAAACCTTAAAAATAAACGTTTACCTCTAAAATTTAGCCAAACATTTCAAGAACTGCAGATTATCTAAAAGAAAACGTTATTTTACCGTTGACAGAATTTTAATGGATAAAAAATTGCAGTAAACGAGGCAAAGACTTGTATAAAAATATTAAATTTTAAGAATAACTACTTATTTAAAAATATAAATGGAAACAATTTTATTTGTACCTATTGGAAGGAAATCTATCAATATTCAGCTTGATTTAAAAGCGAAAACGTTTGATTATACACGGTGAGTCAACCTGGTTGAGCGGAAAGTTTGTCATACGAGCCGGCAGGCGAGTATGATGGTCCCGCGTGCGTGGAATGACTATTCCATACGTGTTGTAGACTATACTTTTTCTTCGACTGCAAATATGAAACACTGTATGGCTTTAAACTGCGGACAATGTTTTTTGTGACTCGACATTGTAAATGCAACAAAACACATACTTTTAAATAAAGAAATTAATGTTATTTAATAATTTTATCAAATCAGTACTTAAAAAAGATTTTTATTTCATTTTAGCACATATTTACAAATTATAAACAAAAATTGAAGGTTATGTCAGATTGTTGTGACAGATATCAGGTTTAAATATTTAACAATAGATGGAGCAGTTTTAATTTTTTGAACTAAATTGATAAAAAAACTGGTCAAATATTAAGAAAAACTAATAAACCTTTGGTAATTTTAACGCAAAACTTTAAATTGCATTAAATTATTCAATATTTCATGGTAAAATATATATATAATTTTGCTAATTTTGCTACAGTTTTTTTTTACTTTTATAAACAAGAGATGACACTATATATGCTCATTCTAACACTTGATACGGAATATTTATACCGTATCTAGAGCTAGAATGGATTCATTCTGTATTTGAAAAGTGTGTGTATTTGCTTACATTCTAAAGCAGTCGTAGAAAAATTGTAATTTTACGATGACGATAAAGATTTTAAATCCTATTTCTGATTCACTGTATAATTTCAAGTAACATTGAATAACTTCTATTTCGTAAGAGACGGTGTATATAGAATAAGGCTTTTGGATTTTCGATTAAGATTTTATACCGTTCAGTGGCCAATTTAATCAGGTAAGTAAGTCTTCATCAAAAAAGGGAAATGACAAACAAGACGATTTCTTAATAATAAATGAAATTCCCCTTTACTCAGTTCTCCCTCTCAAATACTCTCGATACCACATCGAAAATTCGCTTTAAATATCGTAAAATACACAGAAAAAAGGATATCTTGAATCAAAGTAAAACGATCTTGAACCAAGGCCTTTCGATATGTTCAATGCAATGACTGCCTTGGATTTATAGGTGGTCGTAAGGAAAAGCACTTGTTTTTGAAGAAAAACTAGTTGCAACGCCATTGCAAAATAGCGCTTATAGGTATAAATTATTTAAAGCTACTTACCCTTGAATTTTTTAAGTAAATTTAAAAATCCCCATCGTTTGAGGGTAACAGATACAAATTCGTCCATTTTAAAGCAGATAAAAACAATTAAAGACAACTGACGGCAAAAAAAAACAAACCTAACTTCTCTCCCGCGCATATCTTGAACTACTGCGCAAATTGTCTGCCAGCCAACAATAACAACGGGCGAGTCTACTGTATATCTACGTGGGGTGAGGCCGGCTAACTCTTTACCGTAAGACAACAGGGGCTTTGAGTCAAGATAATAACTCTTGATTCTCTGTTACTATTTTAAATGTCATGCATTTAAGGAAAAATCCTTGACACAAGGATTTTTCTACCAAGAGAATAATTAAAGGAAACCAAAGTCACAGATAATCTTAAACAGAGGATACATGATCTTAAAAGAAGATTATTACCTCGATTTAAGATAATATAAATCCAAGATAGTTTATTATCTTCTGCCAAGATAACCTTTTTTTCTGTGTACTGATGCCAACAAAAAAATACATTTTCTAAAACCCTATGTTCATTAAAAAAAAATAACAGACAGATTTTTTTTACGGAAATTATAATTTTTTGAATGTAAAACATCGAGAAACGTAAAAAAAGCAATAAATATTTTTCAATTTATTCACTAACGCATGAGTTTCCTCGTGGAAATTAAAGTACTGCTATAACTTGCGTTTTCACGAATTTCTGGATTTATGCTCCAATTTAACGGAACTAATTAATTAATTATCTCCGCAGTGCGCAAGCCTAGTAAGTAAAGCGCACGTCACAGTGACAACTAATAACTTTTAGTTCGTTTTATATAATTTGTTACGTAATTATTTATTTTCTACTTATATTCCATGTTAAAGTGTCTTTTAAATTTCCAAATAATTAATTTAAAAAAAACATTTTAAACATTTTAATTAATTTAAAAATAAAACGACTTTTTAAATTGATTTAAAATTATATTAATGTGAATAAAAATCAATTATAAGATAAAATAATATAATTTATTAAATTCAAATTAAATTTAACTAAAGCTTTTTAAGTTATTTGATTTTAAATACATAATGACCACCTGGGTTACAATGTGTTACACCTTTGGTATATTTAAAAACGTATTTTGTTTTTGTAGCTATTATGTAACTTATTTGGATTACATAATTACTATTAGATGTTAGAAACACATTTCCGCGTTTGAAAATTATTATGATCGCTCTTAAATTTAATATTTAAATATTAAGGTGCCTACTTAACAAAATATACATGATAATGCATAGGTAGACATATTTTAATTTAACAAGATGACTTTACATATTTAATTTTGATAAGTAGTCATTACACAGATTTTTATAGTACCCACCAACTAAGTTGTAGGTAAGTATGAATATTTTTAGAGTACCCATAATCTATCTTCGTTCAATTCAAAAATAAGAACGTTTTAAGTGAACGAATACTGTTGCTGATGTTAAATTACCTTTAAAAGTTGAATTTGTAGCTATGGAAGCAAATTTAATTATTGCAGGTACATATTCTGTAGTTTGGTGATTAATGTGACATAAATATTTATTAATGTCAAAAAACCACCGCCGGATGAAGTGACCCTAAAAAAATAGAATATTTGATAGCCTCTGTCGGTTTTGCCAAAATATAATAACCTAAAAAGATTCTAAAGTTGAAAGTCTCAAACAATGCACGCGTCAACAATTAAAATGCAACCATAGTTACTAATAAGTAGGGAAAAACTAATTTGTAGGTAATTTAACAGCAACAGGATTGGTCAGATTAAATAGCTTCCTTTTTAATTGGTATTAAAGATGGAGTTTTTTTGAAATTTTTTTCATAGTTTCCAGAGTGTTTTTAATATACCCTCAAATTTCTGTACACGAGTTCTGGAACAGGCTGTATTAGCCTGTGTACATTTATTGCAATTTACTTTTATTATTTGACTGGAGCATAATATTCTGTGAAAATTCTTAAGAAATAAACGACATTAGTGATTTTTTTAAGATCCTATTCACCATAATACTTTGGTTAAGACATATTTGTTTTTGTTATAGCGGTCAAGGGTCAGGCCTTACTTATTTTTAAATCAATGCTTATCTAAATAAAATCATGTTATATCAAATGAAACCCTTATTACAATGGCATCCCCCATACATAAATCTTGGACTCTCCCTTAAAAATCTCTACCCTCAAAGTTATAGTTAAGAAAAGATAAATCCGAAAAAGATAATGTTGGCACTACTAACCAAAAATAAATTATAGTTTTACGGATGACTACCCGTTATTAAAATTGACCGTCATATAACCGTGATAAAATGTTAAAAAAGTAGATAATAAATAGTATATTGTTTTACTAAGAGGAAAAGTGAAGCTTTTTTTTACTAGTCTGTAGAATTTACGGACGACGCGAAGCGGATTCCGGAAACTACAGACGAGTAAAAAAAGCATTCTATATATATTTTTTTAATATTAATTTTTGAATTTAATTTATTCAGTAATAAAGTACGTTTTTGTTATTAAAATAGGCCCAGAAAACCCTTTCAAAATAAACTTAAACCTTCCTTAGCTCATTTAATTTTTTTTTGATAGACTAAATCGTACACTTTTCGCGATTTCGATGGTAACTTGTCTAATGAAGCATTTGCAATTTCGGAGAGATTTGTAGCTGTATAAACCATATATTCTTCTTTAATCATTTTTAATCAATTTCAAGCAAGGTTTTTGCACAGAATGTCGAGTCAACCACCTGTTTACATAATAAACAAACAAGTTTGAAGTATGACTGTCATCAAAGTCAAAGAATGCTGCCGCCAGTGGTGGTTTTGCTAACTAACTTTTTTTACGGCGTACAACAATTAACTCATTTTTTTACTGTACAAAAATAGATCACTTCTAACTAGTGTGTTCAGTTATAAAATATGAACATTTTAGTACGCTTGAAGAAAAAAATAATCTTTGCCAAACAAACGGTCCAATTTGCATTACGCAAAAGATGGTTAACATTGGAGAGCAAGGGAGGCAAAAACTAATATTTTTGGATATATCTCGCTTAATATTTATCGCAGAACAAGAATTTCTACACAGTTAAAAAGCATGTTGAATTTTCTACGAAAACATTTATAATCATTGTAATTATAATAATTATTGACGTAAATATACCCATTTAAAGATATTACCACCCTTCTACAAAGGGTATTTGTTTTGTATTGTCATCAGAGATTGAAGAATTTTCTTGGAATGATACCTCGTAATAATAATTTGATATGAATAAGCCTAGTTTGATTGACGTTATGTTTAAACCGACATGAAACAGTTGCCTGAGAAACTAACCTAAAATTAAAATAGACACAGCACACTGCGCTTTTTACGAAAACACTTTGAAGTCGGCTATCTAGACTTTTTAGCTTGTCAGAAACGACTTTATCGGCAATAGAAGATTGAGGTTATTATTAGGTACGTATTTGGTATGTAAATATGAAATATTACACCCTTATTAAGAAGAACGTTTAACCTTTTATCGAATATAAACATCAATATTGAAGCAATCATTTATTTTCTCGTAAAATAATGTGTAATTATTGAGATGTATAGGACCGTTGAGGAATTTTAGCTTGCCAGGAGATATAAGTCAAAAAAATTATAATACGATGGACTACATATACAAAGTGAATTTAAATTACTGATTTATATAAGAGAATATAATGGTTTTTTAATACGGAGACCGTTAAATTTTGGGATCGAAAGTAATTCTGTAAAGAAAGGGTAATTCTTTTTCTTAAATCAATTTTATTGGGCAACAATTTGACATATTGCATAAATATGAATAAATTATCATGGTTCGTACCAAAATTTTTCCACATTAGAGCTCATAGTAAAATAATAGTAGGACGAAAAATACTTTTTTTTTAGGGCGATAACGGAGCTCCCGAGATTGCTACCCGAGCTTGAAGGGCGAGGTTGGTAGCTCTAATTGCCCTAAAAACCGTTTTCGTCCGTGTGTCGTACACTATATTTTATTCAACTGTAATATTTTAATGAATAAGTTTGTATTTTTGTCAAAAAAAAAAAAAAATAGGTTAGAGTTCAAATGTTTTAATATCAATCAACCAATCTACGTCGACAATTTTACTTTTTGCTCTAGTGCGGAAAATCAAACTTTTCGTGATCACTGATAAATTATAATGACTATTTCACAAACAATATATAGGCCAATCAAAACCTTGCATTTTTAGTTTCTTGACCAATCAGATCAAAATGAATCTGATAATTTTTGCACATGTGCAATTATCACTTGTTTACTATGGAAACAAGAAACTGACGGTTACTGACATCTTGATAAATGTTATATTTTTGCAAAATGTGTTTTTAATTTGTGAAGCTTACCTTTAGTTGATTTATTTTTATTGATAAGCAATATTAATCCTTATTTTATTACCAAAACATCCTAGGTATAAGCCCTAATTAATTTCAGATAATATATTATATTTTATGCACTTTCCATCTTAAAAGCTTTAAATCACTGATACTCATAAATTTTAATTTATTTAATTGAATCTTGGTATTAAAAACAGGCCACTAAAAACTAATTTAAACACTTATTTATTAATAATATATTTTCAGTAAAGAATTACGGAAATCCAAACTTCAAATGACTGCGCTGGTACCAGTACAGCGTTGCCAAACTTTATTATAAACCGATAGGAAATTATTTTTTTACGGGTGGAAACACCCGTTATTTTATTTCTTTTCAGTTGAAAACTAAACTTTTTAAACATAAACAGCAATGATCTTTATTTAAATGCTAAAATATATGATAACATCTATTTTTTTTGGAATATTCTCAAGCATAAAATATGCCTCGAGCTAGGTTTAGACTTGACAACATCGCGAACAAGTGAACATCGTGGATTTAAAAAGCGCGGCAAATTTGATATTTAAATTTTTGATTATAGTTGTAGTAATATTGTTGTTTAGTTCCTAAATTTTTAATTTAAATATGAAACAACATAAAACATTGTAAAATTATATACTTCTTTATTTTGTTTGTGAAATAGTCTTTCAAAATACCATTCGTGCATGTTGAATTATACATAATTATTTTACTGTATATAAAAAAATATTTTGCTTAAGGAAATTGTGTGCATTTTTCTTCAAAATTCCTTAACCTGCGGTCTCGGAATTTTGTAATTTTATTATCAGATTCAACTTCAGTAACATCAAAAACCCCTATATAGCAATTTTTAAATTTTTCTAAAAAAGATGTATTTTCCCCATTACGCAAAAAAAAAATTGAAAATTTTTGCACAAATTTTCAAAATGGGAAAGCAATAACTCTTTTATATTAAATCTAGATTACAGTTACGCGTAATTACGTAATTACGTGTAAAACTGTAGAAAAGTCCTGTAAATATGAAAGCGGTAGTTATGCACTGGCAAGTCAAACACGACAGTAACTGTTGAAACAACCATTCCTTAGAAATCGACCAAATGCATACGCTATAATAAGAAAGCTCGGAACTTAACACCAAGTAATTTGCAACTATCGTGCCTTGTGAGAAATAGTAATTGCCCAAGTCTATATCCCAGTGATTAAGTGCATTAAATTTAGAGGGCATGTAAGTTGAATGTGTCCATTACTTAGGCAACGCGTTGCAACGTCTCTATACATTATATCCACACGATTTAAACCGAAGTTAGATTAATACGTTCAGTCAAGATATATATGTTCCTACGATCCCTTATAAAAATGACATCTAGTACACTCTTTTGTTCTTTAGAAAACGCATTATATCACACTTGTTTGATATTTTCATATCACCCTAGTTTGATATTTATGTATGTAGGTTTGCCTAATTTTACTCACCTATTTTTATATGCCATTTTCCACTTTTCAACACAGACTTTTTTTATGTCTTTTATGTTTTTCAATCCAAATATTTCTGTTTTCACGTCAAAAATAAAAACTATACAATACAATATAAGTGGGGTTGTGAGGCATGGTACTGCCTTTCAAATCGCTGCGACCAATGAGATCTATGGTGAATGCCCTTTGCAATTTAGTCCCCATCAAACTTTAGGCTTTCAAAGAAGCCTAAGAGTTTTTTGGGGGCTACTTGGGATATATCTGCAGGTCTTGGGTATACCTGTTCTAGATATTGTAGCCTTTTGCGAGCAATGGCTTCGCAGAAGCACATAATGTGTTCGGCCGTTTCTGGTGCTTCTGAGCATAGACGGCAAATGTCGATTTCAGACTTTCCCATTTTTTTAAGATGATATCTTAACGGGCAGTGTCCGGTTAAATAATAAAAAAAAAACTATACTTACTATTTTGACCCAGGTCAATATAAATTAATATGTTTTATTAATGTCTAGATTTTATAAAAATTACTTAATTTGTGATTTAGTTACCTTACATTTTATAAAAAACATCAATATTTCCTCATAAAATGTAAAACATTATAGAATTTTACAGTCTTATATGGTAGCATCATAGACAAGGTAGCATATCAAGAGAAATCTGTCAAATTTTCCTTGTTAAAATGTTGAAATTTTTGGATAAATTTTACTTAGTTACTTTTTACATCAAATAGAGTAATTTGAGCTTTGGGCTTTGTGCCCACAAAAAAAATAGGAAAAAATAAAAAAATGCAATTTTTTGCATCATGTATTTTCAATTAAATTATATACTAATTTAAATTTTTTAAATATCATAAGTTATTAGAAATATGTCTCTAAATTTAGAATTTCGTGTTTTTAAAATAAACTTTATTGGTTTTATAGAAAACTAAAAAAAATCGTTTAAATCTCGTCCAAGACTTACCATAAAGGCTTCAACTGGAATTAGGCCTACACTATTGCTTTATAGCTTTAAATAAGCTGATTTTGGTAAAATCCTCTTTCAGAAGAGCTTATTTATAAGCATACTTATCATAAGTAACTTTATGAAACATTATCTATAATAAATTAGCAGTAATCGTGTAACTGAAAGCTGGGATAATTTCAGAAATAAATATTCTTTTTCAACGTATGATACTTAATACAAACTGACAACAGGAGAAATACTTATACGCAGAGAATTAATTACTAAAAACAAGTACGTAATATTTAAACCAACTTTTATTATCGAAACTATAACATACTAGTATGAAGAACAGCATACTACACACATTTTATTAGTTAACTACAACAAACAATGACGTCAAACTTACTATTCTTAGTAACCATGTACCCCTAGGTGGTTTGCTCGCATAGTAAGTATTTCTATCCATTTCTATTATATTTCTGTTCTTTCCGAATCATATTTTTTCGACGAAGAAGAGGTTAGTGTTTTTGTGGAAGCCAGACTTATGTACAAGATTGTTTTGCCACTTTTGCAAGAATCTCGGCAAGAATGAATTCTATTGATATTATTTTAAACAATCGTCAGATATCATTTGTGGATAATATAGATACGATAAACGAGTCAAATAAAAGTAAGTAATTTATAAGCTTTATGCAAAAATGTTCTTGCAAAGTTAGGACAAGCCTAATTTTTTCCTTGTATTTTTCGTTCTCAATTTCAAATATCGCAAAATAAACAACTCAATCAACTTTTTAACCTCGAAAAAGATTTTACTTTTACTTTACCAACTAACTATGAACAACACTCTTCAAACCATACTAGTATGTTATAGTTAAGATAATAAAATTTGGTTTTAAATCAATTGGCTCAAAAGTTTTTTTATTGGGAATTCCCCAAGCATAGCAAGCATAGCATTTAAATTAAACGTTTTGCTTAAAGGAAGTTAAATAAGTATTAGACCAATCGGTTGAAACTTGAATCAAGTAAAACTGCTTGATTTAAATAATAAAATATTTTGCATTAAGTTGTAAAGAAACGTTAAGGATGACAAGTAGATATTTATATACTATAGTTAACATTATTACTATAGTCTATTATGTAGTAAATTTGAAGATCTCACACTGTTGCTGTTGTTTCGTATTTACAAGAAATCTTACTTACCGATAAAAAGTTTATTCATTAAATTTCTTGATGTTTCATTTATAATTTGCGAATTTGATGTAATGCGCATGCGTAAGCGGACGACTTCGCTAATTTTAATGCAAGGTCTTGGTAAAATACAAGGAATAAACAATTTTTAGGGTCTCTTCCATGAATTATGTTACTCTGCATTATCCACCTAAACAAATTTGGTAGCCCTGATCTTTTTTCCGGTTTGTTGTCATGTTTATTTTGTATAGATAAGAAGACAACATAATATTCTATAAATATTATCTTGTCTTCTTATCTATACAAAATAAACATGACAACAAACCGGAAAAAAGATCAGGGCTACCAAATTTGTTTAGGTGGATAATGAATGAAACACGAGATATTATGGATGATGTATGTTGGTATAACTCAACGAACTAACAACTCTTCTCTCTAGAATACGCATACCGATAATATAAAGTATCGCCAACATCTCGGTTTGTTAGTAAACAAATAGTAGGTATATTCAGGCCTGAACAATAACAATTACCAGTAATTGTTATTGTTGTCTCTGTTAGAACAAAGCTGTGCGAGTAAGACAGACAAATGTATATGTTGGCTACGTTTTTTTCAGTTTTTAGAAATGAAATGCCTATTCTAGAGAGAAGAGTTATTAGTTTTTTGGTATAACTGGTCCACTGAAATACTACACAATAGCCTATAGTAATAATATTAACTATAAGTATTTAAAATACTAAAAACAATGTATTAAAGAAAGATAACACTAATACCAATTTCCTGGAAACAAGTAAGAATTGCACTTGAAACAAATGTAAATATTCTTTTTCGTCTCTCTGTGTGTCAAAAAGTTTAAAATTTTTGATTTCTAAAACAATATAAATATAAACTGACAAGAGGAGAAATAGTAGATACTAGATTTTCTGACGTAGATAATATGAATATTTATATATGCATATTCTATAATATAATTACAGGAGATTACCGTAAAGTAATTATAAGTAAATGGCAGTAATACTATTATCGTATTAGTATTAAAATACAGAGTTATAATCAGACAAATGTCATTTTGCTAAATGTTTTGTGATATTATTTAGTAAAAGTCCACTCGGTACGTACTACAGATTTATTTTCAACTTTATCGCATTATTTTTTCATGGATATCTAAAAATAAATAATATGTAATTACACATGAGTCTGCATGTAAATGTGGTTTAATTTAACATTTTACATGTAATTTTACAGTTTTATATAAACGTTACATGTAAAAATGTAAAATTACAATACAAAATCTAGTAAATGTTACATACATGTAGTGAATCACGGAGTTGCTTCCGTACGCGAAACCGGCAACAAGTCTACGGCGCGATTGGTAATTCATTTAACGGTGTTTAGTCACAGCCAGACTATTTTATGTTAAAATGTGATTGTTAAGAAAATATCTATACTGCGAAACCGTTCTACATATTTAAATTGATTTAAATTGAATATTTGATGTTTGTGATGTACTTTTGTGGGTTAACCACGTTTTGTTTGTGAGGTTATGTTAATAAGAAATTATATTTAGTTGAAACGATTAGAGAGACTCGCTTCAAGTCTCTAATACTTGTACCTGGTCAAAAAGAACGAGAGTTCAGGACCATTAAGTCCTCATGGGTCACTTTAATTTAGTGTCCAAAAGGACATTTGAAGAAGAAGAAGAAGAAGTAGTGAATCACATTAACATGCATAATCATGTATTATTTTTACAACTTAAAATACCTCCTGATTATCAAAAAGAAAACATAAGTCACGTGCATGGCTAAAAAGTTTTGGAGTCTACTATACTGCCCTACTACGCTACAAAGCAGTAACTCCATTTGTCGCATAGCAACGTTTTTACGTCAACTCTGATGTAATATTTTGAAAACGCTGCTATGCTACAAATGGAGTTACTGCTTTCTAGCGTAGTAGAGCAGTATAGGTAATGATTTCCCTAGATACGATTTAGAGAATAAGAAGATGTCATATTTCATTCGCGTGCGAAATACTATATTACGCACCGAGTACGCGAACCTAGTTCGATAGTGCACTGAAATGGTTTGCGTCGAGGTGCGTATACTATTTTTCATACGACCTAACACCTAAACATCAAAAAAACCCTAATTAGTTTGTCAATTTAAGGTTATGTGTTCGACTTTTACTAATTTTCTAACAGCAGGTATGTAAAATCAGCTGACCGTCACTTCCCATCCGTTGTCATAGTTTATAGTTTATAGTTTATTTATACTTTATATTTACAAAAAGTTTACAATAATACAGATGGGGGAGTCCCTCCATTGGGGGATCCCATTTTTCTGTGAAGTACTGGTGTTTTTCTAATAATTACTTAATTCTTATCAATCTAATAAATAATGATAATTTTTATGTTAATTTGTAGAAAATAATATTTATTTTAAATAATTTTAATTTTTATAAAACATTTTACTATTCCTTAAAACGACCTTTGTTTGATTAACGCAGTCGTCCCTCCGAAGTGACTGATCGATTTCGTGCTTTTTAGCACTCTTCAGAGCCACATATCGGTAGTAGGGACAACTACGAAAATCAAATCCTTTCCATATATCTCTATATAGAGTTTAAAAATCGTTATAAGGAAAAGCAAAAACAGCTAGCTTGGTTCCCCATAATTCCGCCAATGACTTCGTTAACCGCTGGGGTGTTTTATCGAAGGACCTTTGTGACGTGAGGCAAAGGGGACTTACTTGTATTGTTCCAGGTGTCTTCTTGTACTTGGGCCCGACATGATGTTTCCTCGGAGAAATGGCGTAAGCCCTATTTGCACTCGTTGTTAATTTTGTTCTTTGGAAGCGATAGTGGTGTGAGTATCGCGCCCCTGACGAATTTAACGTATTGTCCGTACCGTGCTGTTTTACTAACTCTTTCCAACTACACTGAAATATCGCTTTAAGCCAGCTAGTACGTCATGCGCACGAAACCTTATATTTGTCCGCATAAGGGACTTATCAAAATCTACTATATACAGGATTAAAACTAAACAGACTTGTTTACAGGACTATTAAGAAAATGTATTTATGAAATACACAAAGTGAATTAAGAAATTTCAATGTTTAATTCTCCTTAAGTATTTAATCTAGTGTGCACTTATAGAAAGTTCGTGCAAATATTTAACAATGCATTAGTATGTACTTAGAAATTATTATTTCAAACGTTTTAACCAGTCATATTTTTATTTGTTTATTTTTATTGAAAGCGAAGATAATGGAAAATAATAATATCTATATTAACAAACTGTAAAAAAAGGAGGGGGAGGGGGAATTATAATTTAATATTAATATTAATGCAATTTATTATATTTTGTCCATAAATATGGACAGGGTAGCATAACATAATTACAATTTTACTACTACTCCTCACTGCACAAACTAACTTGAATAATATTTATATTAAACTTTAGCTTTTCTTGTACAAACTGTAAAAACGAATTGGTAAAATTCCCGAATGTATCGTGGGTAATTTTGTGTCCAGAACATATTCGGGAAAATTACAAAAAAGTTGTGAAAAGCAATTTACATAATAAATACTGTTTATTTATTTAAATAATAGATATCTAAATTTTACAATTTGTAAATTGTAAATTTCCAGAATACAAATTGGATTTTTTATAATTACAAAACATTTACAAAAATAAATTGAATTTTACACATTTTATATTGTAAATTTCAGGAATAAAAATTAAATTTTTAGTTTTTTGAAATGTTATATTACAATATATATTCCTTAAAAACTAGATACAAATTTTGTAAAATTCACTAGTAAATGGCTTAGTTTACACCATAGGTACTATGTTTTAAGTCCAGATACTTTTTATCTACCTATTTCGTGTACAAAATTCTGTAAACAGAGATAGGTAGAAAAAAAGTACCTGGACTTAAAATATAGTACCTATGGTGTAAACTAAGCTAATGTCACAACTCAAAACCTTTCTATTTTTTAGTTGTTAGCATAGTAAGAAGGTAAATAAAATACCAACGTTACTGTACTAATAACTTAAAAATAAACATTATTTATTTTTTAAATTGTAACACAGTTGCATCAAATGGGCCAAGTGTTGCATTTAAAATCAAAATTTGAATAATGTATAATATATAATATTTTAAATAAAACAAATAATAAATTTTTTATTAAACTTTTAATAAACACAAAAAGTCGAAGTTATTTTATATTTATATATTAAATGCTTAACTTACTAAATGAATGGGCCAAATCAGTTTAATAAATTTTGCACCACACACGTATATCATTGATATATATATATATATATTTTTTTTTTTTTATTACAAAGTAAGCACAACTTTAAAGAAATATTTAAGAAGCTTTAGGCTAATGACTTGTACCTAGTATTGCATAAACATAAAAGAACTATATTAGATTTATCTATATAAAACAGAATGTTATTTTCTTAATGACTATACGTAAATACTAACACCTATACAGATATTATCTTATATATTGAGCATAAAATTACCTTTACGACAATTCACTGCACATAATTTTCACGATTAAACAAGTTATAACACTCAAAAATAGTAGAGCGTCGCAATGTGTACCTGTCTAAATGTTATTTGATAGTCGATTAAATCAATCATGGAAGCTCACTTGCCGCGCATGCCCAGGGTGTTGGGATATTAGATTCCGAAATATATTTGGTAAAATCACAAAATTCCGTAGGAATATTGCCAAATTACGTTATACTTTTACAAAACATAAATTGTGATTTTAAATTAGAAAAATACATTTTGAAATTACAAGATTGATATTAAAAATTACAAAATTAATTAGTGATATTACAAAATTAATTAGTGATATCACAGTTTTTGTGTAAAATTTCAAAAAAAGGTAAAAATATAATAAATCTGTAAAAACTCAAAATAAGTTGGATATTTTTCACAGAACCAATATTGTAATTTTCAGTACCTTTTTATCAGTGCACTTAATATATAATTAAAATTAATAATAAAAATATGTTTTTACTTGGATGCAAGTTAAACTTATTAATTACAATTTTTGATTGATTTTAAAAACAAATGAATGGAAAGTTAAAATTTGTAAACTAGAGCCATCTAGTTTGCATATTTCAAACTAGGTGTTTTGTTTGATTTTAAATTCTGTATCTTTAAAACATTATATTCTAGCAAAAAACTGTATATAACATTTTTTATAGGGCTTAAAAAATGCTTTTATTTAAAATATAATTTTTTGAAATCGGGTTATAAATATGTGAGATATGCTAAAAAAACCTTTTACTGCTTTAAACGCCAATATCTCGAAAACAATGCGTTTTAGGAAAACGTTGTTTATAACATTTTTTGACCAATTTAAAATTATCTTTTATATAAGTGCTAAATTAACCAAATACAATAATAATTGCCTTAATTATAAACAAAAAACGCTAAAAAAAGGAGTTTTACCCTTTTTTTACCCCCTTACCCCCAATCGTTTACCCCCAAAATCTAATCAGCTCTTCGGAATACGATAAGAAACAATATGCAATAAACCGCAAGTCGATATCTCATGTAGAAATAAAGTTAGAGAGTTTACACCCAGACAGACAGACAGACAGACAGACAGACGGACGGACGCAAAAATTTTTTTTACTGATTCCGGCTCAGAAGGGCCTAAAACGTCAAGAAATGTGAAAAAACGTGGTCAAAGATTTTGACTTTTCGTTTGGACTTTTTCGGCGAAGATTTCAGTACATCGGAACCCTTAGTAGCACTAAGTACCGATGTAATATTAATGCAATTTATTATATTTTGTCCATAAATATTAAAAATAGGACAAGTGTATTAAGTATTCACATCAGTTGCCAAGTTCCTATCAGATTTATAGGCAATGATTTAAGTATGAGTTTGCAATCGTGCCCACAATAATCGTGTGCTAACCTAGTCTTATATGTTTTCTCTGGATAATGGACATAATAAATAAAATTTATTTATTTGTTCTATAAATAGTTTTATTGCCTATATTAATTTGTTTTGGATAAAAAGTGAGGAATTGATTTATTACTTGCATTTCAAGAGTAAATTCTTGTAGGCTGCAACATGTGATGAATAATTCATCTCAATATCTCATTATTTATTTTAATTCATGTATATTCATATACAATATAATTCAGTAAGTAGTCTGGAAAAAAAAACTAAAAAATACACTGCATAATTCAAAAATCTTTCTTATTTTTCACATTTCCTCCGCCCGGGCGGGCGCGCTCCCCGCAACTGGAGTTGCATTTTTATTATAAAAATCAGTTTCAGCGTCCTTAAATACCTTTATTACTAGTGCGAATATGCTAGCAAGAAAATTTAACAAGTGTTCAACAACTTTTTATTTAAAACGTACCTCTACAATCTCTACTCGGGTGAACTTTGGTGTAACCATACCGCCGCATCATGTCGTACCCTGCGTATATGTTTTAATGACGCCTTTCGCATCCTGTACCGACTTCCGAGATATAATAGTGCCTCGAAAATGTTTGCGCTTGCTGGTGTAGATACTTTGGATGCTCTACGTCGTAAAAAACTCTCTAGCTACATACACAGCTGGAAGTTTTTTTAACCGACTTCCCAAAAAACAGGAGGTTATCAATTCGACGTGTGACTTTTTACATTTACACTTCATTCAAATTTTAAAATCCAAAAAAGCAAAAACATATTTTCCTGTCTATTTTAATAACCACTAAAAGCTTAATATTTTGTGTTCAAAAGTTTTAAAACATTAGCGGCCAAATTTGAAGTTCATGGAAAACTCTGTTTTTTTTATTCACAATTTTTATTCGTACTTTTGAATTTCTTTAAGAACCTGCTACTCTGGCTTCGAATTGGAGTAAAGCGCATACAAAAAAAAGTCTAAAATACATAACTGTCTAATTCAAAGCTTAAAGTTTAAAATAATTTTGAATATAAAATATTTTCGATTTTTTGCTACTTTTCTTAGGCCCAATTAAAAGTTTATTAAGTGCAAAATTATTTCTTTATTTAAAAACTTAATATTTATAGATTCTAATAGTTTTTTATTGTATGCGCTATTCTGTATAATTATTACAGAGAAAACGCATACAGTAAATAGTTCTAAAATAGAATAGAACTGTCGGAAAGAAAATTTTAAATATTACAGTGTAAAAACTGCATGTAAAATAATGTAAAAATACATGAATTTACATAGTACGGAATAGTAAATTTACTATTCTGGACTATGCATAATTCATGAATTTATGTAAAATAATGTAAAAGAATGTAAAAGAATGTAAAAGAATGTAAAAGAATGTAAAAGAATGTAAAAGAATGTAAAAGAATATAAAATAATGTAAAAATATATATTTACATTGATTTACATATTTTTACATGATTTTACAATGTCGGGCTATGTTATTTTAAGACGCGCGTGTGCTTTGGACAATAACCAAGAAGGCGTCGCATCATGAGACGGACCGTTTAATATTGTCATTGCTAGAGAGATAGCGACGCATGCTGCTAGGTTAAAGTGTTAAAAGTGTAAAAAAGGTAAATATTATTTATGTACGATATTTAAATGCTTTATTTGTGGCCTAAAATTTAAATTCATTATAAATTACGATCTTTATCAACCAATAGATCTTTAAAGAATGATGTAAGCAGTTTATACTCGTATTAAGGGTGCAAATCGTTTGGTTTATTAAACCAAATGAACTAATTATAATATTTCTTGTTCTTTTTATATAAAATAATGAAAAAATCTTGCTAAATCTTTAATTATCATTAAACCAAATCAACTTTACGCTGGAATACTCCAAAAAAGCTTTGACACAGAGACTTGTAATTTGGAACAAACATTTTCTAAGTAGTAAATATTTTTTTTCAAATTTCAAGTCTATGCAAAATATTACCATTCTGGAATATGTAATTTTTACCTTTTCGGTCTATGCATAATATTACCATTATGGACTATGTAATTTTTATTGTTCCGGTCTATGCAAAACATTACCATTACGGACTAAGTAATTTTTACCATTCCGGTCTATGGCAACACATTACCATTTACGGACTATGTAATTTAATGTAATTTATTTTTACCGTGTACATTTAAAATAACTATAGACGAAATTAAAAGTTATTTGAAAACTCTATTGGTATAAACTGATTTTCTTTATTTAAAAGTCAATCTTACTACGTAATTTTGAAGGGGAATTTATTAAAGAACCTGCTGCTCTGGCTTCTAATTATAGAGTAAAGCGCATACAAAAAAAAGTTCTAAAATAAAGAACTGTAGGATAGAAAGTTTTATCCTGTAATCCGACAATCGCGACAATTTACATATTTTATTGCATTCGTTTTATTTTATTGTAACGATAAATTGAGGAATAATTGCCTGCCTTAAAACTTTTAAATATACACAATTGAAACAAAACGCTGCTGGATAACCAAAGAACATAGTAAGTTAAGCATAACTATAACATAGTAAGTTAACTATCAGTTTTATACAGTTCTTAGAGAAGTTTTGTTTTCAACAGAGTCAAAAGCGATAGGTTAATCAAACAAGATTGCTGATATCTTTTGTGGTAGCAAAGGTATGCATACGTATGTTTACGAAGTTATTTAGCTAAGATTACACAAGTGTACAACAAAAAAAAATAATTCCCTGCCCTAAGGTTGTAATCCATCATTTCCTATATTTTTTGAGGCGCTGAATCCGATTTCGCCATAAAAAAAACATAGGAAATGATGGGTTAGAACCTTAGGACAGAGAATTTTTTTATTTTGTAGACTTGTGTTATTTACATGGTTAATTATAGTTATAGTTTAAATTATTTACATAGTTAACTATAGATAGTTAACTATAACTTCGAAATTATAGATTTTCTACCATATATGGTAGCAGCAATCTTGTTCAAATTACCTCTTGGTTTTGAACGTGTTAATAACAAAACATATAAAACTAAAAGGTAAAATTGGATCAAAATCTCCCTTATTAATACATATTGTACCAATAGTAAAAGCTTTTATTACTTTCGTTTTATTTTAGTTTTAGTTTCAGTTACTTCACTGTAGCTAGATTACGATTTTTACTAATAAAAAGTAATATACTATATTGGTTTTGGCAATGTTTTCCATTGAGTGATGTAGAACATCTTATGCCAAGAAAATATTTGTGACTGGATCAATAAAAATACAAGAAAATCTAAGACTAAAGTATGAAAGAGCTTACACCGCTTATGACCTTGTATGTTGTGTGATGATCGCGGTTTTTTTTACTTCGTGTCGGTGTCTATATCCATAAAAGGTCATATTTACATCCTGTTTTTTTTTCTTTATATTAAAAAAAATACGGGAAACTCATTTTCTTTCAAAAAATAATAGCTTACTATGTTATTCGCTGGGGCAAGTATACCGTTTTAAGTCTGGGAATAATGAATTATAAATACCTACTCTAAGACTGGCTGGATTAACTGAGATTTGGTTTTAGTTATTAGCTATAAACAAGGATAATTATCAAAATGATGCAAAAACAAAATGCATATTTAAATGGGAAGATTTTAAACAACGTAGCTATGTTATTCATTTTAGGGGCCTAAATAAGATTAACTTTTAAGTACCCCACATGTTTGATGTTACTTTATTTAGAGACTCTGATTCTCTCAATTTTTTTATATATTCTTTGCATGCACAGCTTGTATACAACTATAGTTTATTTTTTTTATTTTTATATTTCTATAAAAATATAAAATACCTAAAACCACGTTAAAATTAATGCTTTTTTGAAGTTAAAATAATCAAGAGGTCGTTAAAATATTACGCCTGAAGGAGAGGGGTTAAGTGAATTGAAGTACATATACCGGGTATCCCAACTCTATTTACCCAACGATTTTCTCGAAAACTTAAAGAGATAATCAAATTCTGCAAAAACTGTCTTAAATAGGACAACTTAAGCTATCTTTTAGCATATATTTGATACTTTCAGCTCTTAAATTGTGAGCAGGGGGGCATAGAGGGACATTTTTTTTAATTTAAAGGGGGGTCGTGTTAAAAAACTTCCCCCTATGCCCCCCTGTCCACATTTTAAGAGCTGAAAGTATTAAATATATGCTAAAAGATAGTTTAAGTTGTCTACTTTAAGTTGGTTTTCGCAGAACTTGATTATCTCTTTTAGTTTTCGAGAAAATCGCTGGGTAAATAGAGTTGGGACACCCGGTATATAGCTTTTTATTAAATAACGCGTTTTGTGCAAAAATGTCATGTCAATTCAAATTATAATAATAAGCTCCAGCTCTATATCCATTTGTGATTATACAAAATGTTATTGTAAAAAGTAAAAATGTGCCTTTTACCCGACTACAGCAACGCGAAAGGAGTGTTGTGTGTCTCAAACGTTTCGTTTTTTTTTTTCTTTATCAGGCATATGAAGAACAATGCACTTTTAAAAAATCAATCTCGATTGTTCATATTTATCGTTTAGATCACTTTTGTGCAAAAGGTAATTTTATTAAAAAATAATCTTCGTGAAGATCCCCTCTTTAACTAAAAGATAACACTAGGCAACAAATCGCAACTTTTTTTTTGCCCCGATCGGAAAGTAAATTTTTCTTACTAATTCGAGGGCGTAGAATCCGAATCTGACATTAGAAAAATTCCAGCACCTAAAATTTTTGAGATATAAGTTCAGGTAATAATGACGTTTTTTTTCAAAATCTTTTAAAAAAAAAGTAGAATATTGAAAATTTTAGTGTATATTAAAAAAAATACGGGGAATTCAAAAATCTATATGTCAAGAACCTACTGTCAGAGTAAGTACGCGAAAAAAAAAATAAAAAGGTTAAAACGAAAGTGCAGAGATTACTTAATTGCTCATTTGTGGCAAAACTATGAAATTTTTTAAAAAACTTTATAGAACTTAATTTGTAGATTATAAAATTTTCTACAAAAATATTTATACAAATATTTTTTTATTTTGCTTAGTTTGTTCCTAAAAAGTAAATAAATGAAAAAGATATAAAATTAAAGTACACTTTTTTCCCGAGCCCAAAAAATATATTTTTCTTATCAATTTGACCTTAAAAAAAAATCAGCACGTCTTATTTTTTAAATTTTAGTACATGCAATTATGCCAATTTAAAAATAATTTATAAAACAAAATATTGTGTATTTTTTTTTTGTTTTTTAATGGTTCTACATCATAAAAATTTTACTTTATTACATAAGAACCATAATACGTAACATTTCTTTAGTTCATTTTTGACCCCCTAGTAATGATTTTTGACAATTTTTAGCATGAGTACGTGGCGATAAGCTTGTCCCCTTATGCACCCTTCTTCTTACCCTCCACCCCTACTTAGTTTTGTCACATATCCCTATTTATTCTACCTATGAATTTAAAGTTTCTATCTTTTAGGTTGGGTATTTTTTAACTAATATTGAGTCGCCGAATCAAAAATTTGTCCTTGGAATATTTTTGTCTCCCATGATTTTAGAACAAAAGAGGGATAAAATAATGATTTTTTAACATTTTTATCTTACTTTTCTCAGAAAACTTAGGTAATAGAAATATTCTGAGGCCAGATTCGATTTCAGCGACCCAAAATTAGTAAAAAAACATATGACTCCAATCCGGGCAAGAAACCGTGTTGCCTAGTGTAATCAAATAAACTTCATTATATTTTTAAGAGGACCTTCCTATGAATATTAACAGCATAATAAAAATGACATTTATTTTATGTACTGTATAGATATTATTGTTTTTGTTTTGTGTAAATTTACATTTATTATAAATATATTCATTATGGTTGAATAATATAACCATTAAGCAACAGACACTTTAATAAGTTAATGTTAGCGCTACTGCAAACTAATACATAACTTTAACTTTTACCAAATACGGAGATGAAAATTGATATTTGATCACAGGGAACAAACAGCTGAATAGTTGCAAGCACCTTGTCAAAACATCGCCACTGACACTAATTTGAAACGTTATCAAAAGAGGAGTTGTGTGATCACGTGAATAGGCAACCTGCATAATTTCGCCTTTCGGCTCGTGTCCCAAAATTCACCCTCACTGATTAATAGCAATTATTATACGCTCATTGAATAATATAGGTACTATTTTTCACTACTAGCACTATTTAACTATTTTTATTCAAATAATAAAATAAATTATTAACAGAAATGATATTTCTTGAAATTTTCATAAAAATCAAGTAGCCTTGATCAATGACATTTGTTCAAATAAATAATTTGAACTGACGTTTAAAAATTTAGTTTTTTTTTAATTTTTTTAAATATTTAGCTAATTATTTGATTGTATTAATTTGTAATAATTATAATTAATTATATTTAATAAATAAAAAGTTATTTAAAGCTATTTTCTAGGGTTTAGTTAGTAAAAATTGCACAAAGAACTGAAACATCTAAAGTGACAGAAATCAATTTTTTATAAAATTAACTCCTACTAGGAGAGAAAAAATTATTATTGCTATAGGTAAAGAAAATTGATTTCACAGTCTAAAAACATGATAAATAATGGTACGATTTTGCATTAAAATTCATGCATGTGGTCCAAAAAGCCGGCACTTTTTCCCGAAAATTACAAGAGCCCGTAATACTGCTTGAAATACACATTAAATTCAATGCTTAAATTACTGTGAAATCACAGGTAAAAATTCACATTTTTACAGATAACTGTGAATTTACAGTACTGATTTAAATTTACCACTTTCTTTGCTGGCAACATATGACCTACTTTATTTGCTGTAAAATTAACATATTTGCATTTACAGTGTACTATATAAATCCATGTGAAAAAAATTATTGAACTTTTTAATTTTTAAACTATTTTAAAATTAAAAATATTTCTGTACGAAAATGCAAAATGCCGAAAATAGCGCCATCAGCTAACGCCTTTTTCGACATGGTTTTATTAGTGTTTTAAATAGTATATTAATATTGGTAAGGGAGGGTGACATTGACTTACTTTATTTTACGGGAATTTAACCAATTTAACAATAAGTTACAATTTACTATTGAACGGGAAAAGAATGGGTCTATACCGTTCTTAGACACTACTGTTCATAGAAAAGGTAATAAAATCGTTACAAATTGGTATACTAAACCTACTAGTTGTGGGAGATTATTAAATTACAACTCCAATAATCCAGTATCTCAGAAGGTAGCGGTTATAAAAAATCTATTACATCGGAGTAAAAATCTGAGTAATACTGTATTTTATAAAGATAACCTTGTCAAAATCAAAGCCATGCTAAAACTAAATAACTATCCGACTAAATTTGTAAACAGAGTTGTAAACAGTCTTAACAACGTTAGGAAAAAAAATAAGGAGGAAAAAACTATATATCGTAAATTTCCATATATTAAGGGTTTGTCGGAAAATTTAAAAAAATATTTTAAAACTTTTAATATTGAACTGGCATTTTATAATATAAGAACAACAAGTGAGTTATATAGTAGTCTTAAAGACCCGATTATTATAGACAATCAGTCCAACTTAGTGTATGCTATTCCCTGTAAAAATTGTAACGATACCTATTATATTGGGCAAACATGTCAATTTTTCAAAAAGAGAAGGGCGCAGCATAAATATGATTGCTATGAAAGTAATAAAAACAAACAAGAAAAAACCGCGTTAGCAATGCATCACTTTGATAAAAAACATGACTTTGATTTTGACAAAATGGTTATTGTGGACAAAGAAAACCATACATCGAGACGTAAGATTGCAGAAATGATTTTTATAAAACTGACTAAAAACATTAATTTAAGGACTGACGTAGACAGACTTAGTACGGTGTATTCAGGATTATTGGAGGAGTATAAGAAATCTTATAAAATACCAAAAAGTAGATGTTAATTGACATGTTATTCATTAAGGGGTACGTGTAGGAGGGGAGGGGGGTAGTAAACAAAAAAGAATAAAAAGGGAACAATTGAAAGGGTTAAAAAGGGGAGAAAAAGACAAAAAAAATCATGTAACCTAGCCTTTTGATGGGTAGTTATTTTTTTTTCTCTCCTTTTTTTTTTTTTTTTTCTCTTTTTGTTTTTTTTTAGTTTTTTTTTTAGTTGATAGTTCGCGATGTGTTATATGCATTCATTTGTTATATGATAAGTTGGTATTTAGCTTTTGCTATTATATTTTATATAAAGGCGCCTTCAGCATTTGTCTTTGATATAAATATAGTTCACTATAGTCTACCAAGAATACATATAGGTGTTCTTGTGATAAGAAAGAGGAAGAAAAAACATATACAGTTAATTTGAAATATGTCTACGTGTACGGTTCTATAGTTTTGTTTATTGTTCGTAATTGTTTATTTAAATAATATTTATGTTAAATGTAGTGTTTTAAGTATGCTAAGGTAAATGTTTTTCGTATTATCTAGGCATAAGATTAAAAAGTAGACGTTTTTAATTTTTTTAATATTTTTTTTTTTTTAAGTTATATATTTTTTTATGTTATTATTACATAAGGTCTTTTTCTCTCTTTTAGCTTGATAAAGTCTTGATTAAAGACGAAACGTCGCTAGTGCATAAAAGTTAGTGTTTTTATTTAAAGTCCTAGTCCCGATATTTGTTTATTAATTGTATAATCAAAGGACACTAATATAATTTGATAGTATAGTATATTATGTACCTAGTATGCGAAATAGTCTTTAGTGTTCGAGACTGAAATTTTTTTGCTGAGACGGAGTCGAGGCAAAAAATCAGTCGAGAACACTTAAGACAGTTCGCATACGTGGTGCATATACCATTTTTTCTACTACCTAAATGTAGTAACTCCAAATATTAGTTACTAATGTAGTTTAAAAAATATTTTGACATAGTTGAAAAAGGTTAGCAGTTGTCTTAATTGTTTTCATTATTGACCTTCGTCAATAAACAATGCTTAACAACGGTCAATAATAACTAAGTTCACTGATTTTATTGGTTGTCAACGTAAACAAGCTTTGACAACGGTAGATAATATGTAAGCTAGCACTTAATTAGGTAGTAGAAAAAAAATATTATTTATTTATATTTAAAAATGTATAAAAAGTTTCTAATTATATATTCGTTTAGATTTGAAATAGTTTTAAATAAAAATTAATCAAATGAAATCTTCCCTTACTTTTTTTCTTCCTTTTTATGCAGCATGTGCAGAATTTCATTAAAAACGATTTTAATAATAATAATTAGTATTAAAAAAATAATTGTTTTATAAAGGATATTATAATTATCATCATCATACCTAATCAAGCAATCCTCGATTATCTAATGAAGTATTTAACTCCAAATGCATTAATATTGCAATAAGTTTTCCAATGAATTAATGCCAAAGTTCGCGTGAAATTAATGTTTTGTCTATAAGCCGCTTGTCTGCGGAAAAACGCCGTATAGCAAAATCATTTAATAATGCAACATTACATTTTGTTTACATTACATTTTGTTTAACCTCGTACTATTCTACTTAATTAAGCATCCCCTAAGTCCAGGACTTGTGTTTCCACCTTATCATGAGTTCAAATCATTATACTTAAATTAAAAATGTAAAAAACTTTATTGTGTTTACTATAATTTTGTTTAATAATATAGTATATTTAAATCTATTAAAATTAAACTACTAGTTCATATAAAACTCATACAAAACTAATGTTTCTTAAAATTTACAATAAATTATCCAAAGTATATCTCTCTCTTTACGTGTACTAAGTGTAAACCATAGTCACTTTCCACCGCCCCCTCACCGTAGTTGGTTCACGCTTCAAACAAAGCATACGGTAGATTTCATCATGCTCCTTCTTTAGGTAAAAGTTCTTTGACTAAAATCATGCATTTATTTCCCACATACTGTGTTTTTTAGCGTCCAAGCTGTATGGCGTAACTAATTTAAATTGGAAAAATGAATATCAAAAAATGAAAAGAGCTATAGGGGAAAAAGTATATAAAAAATGCAAATTTGATTTACCGCCGTTTTACTCGTTGATTAAACAAAGCTTTTGACAGCTTAATTAGCGAATTCTCTATTTGATACTCGGTTAATAGTGAAAATATTGCTATGAAGAGTTATGAGCACTGGATACCACCAATGGGGGTCCTCATATCACGATTATACCAGTACAGGGTGAAACATCTAACTTGTAACAATACACCTATTACATTTTTTTTTTTCGTTCTTCATTTGTTTTTGCTATGGGGTAATTCCAGCGTTGCTTACGTTACATCTTACGCTTGTTTTAACTTTTAAATTTATAAATTTGTCAATTATATTAAAAGACATAAGATTTAAACAACAATATTTATTTTTAGTAAATAACAAAGTAACAAAACATATATTTATAATTAGTATGATAAGTTTAATTTGTGATAAATTTCTAATTTTATGTAATGTTGCTTACGTTACATTTTGTGATATTGATTTTGACTTAAGTATCTTTAAATTTCTGTTCTATTCTAGAATATAAAATCTCATAATTCGGCAAAGTTATTCCGTAAGCCTATGTTTCTGTATTTATTTTCAACGTTGATGAGTCATAACTGAGTTTACGCCGACTACTGTTGATTATGTATGCGATATCATGCTGAACTTCCACAAATAGGAGTGTTTAATAAACACCGTTTATTTTTACATGATCGGTTATGAAGTGAAAAATGGTAGTACCTAAGCCAGGTTTATATTATTAGACATAAAATTATTTACATTTTAATGATTATAAACATTAACGTTTTCATATATATATATATATATATTAATTATAAGTTCCCAGATCACCTATTATACACGGTGTATTTGAAATAGGGTCGGAAATTTTAACAGATTCTACATCATAAAATATGACAAAAAGTTCCTATAAACATATGTCTAAAAATGCGTCATAAGGGAGCTACGCCCCTTTGAAAGTGGCTAATAAAAACGGTTTTTATTTAATAACTCAGGAACCCTTTGAGATATATCAACGAGGTTTTGCACGTCAACTAATCCTACAAAGGCCCGTTTTTATGTGTTATTTTCATGTACTTATTTCAACCAGGGGTGTGCGAAACGGGGGGGGCTTATCAGTTTTTTGTCCCAAACTTTTTTGTGTGTAACTTTTTTGTAATTTTATTTTTGAAATATGATTCCTCAGGTATAAATACATAAAAAAGGTACTCTTGTTGTAATACTGTAGGATTAACCGTTTTCGAGAAAAATTCATTTGAAGTTGAAATTCCACGGTTCGAGGACGAAAAATTAAATACTAAAATGTTGAAAACCAAAATTTTAATGATGCAGGGCGAATGTACATTAAAGACTAAGAAAAAAACCTCATATACAGGTACTTCCAAAAATCAATCCTAATGGAGCTATGGTCTCCTAAATATGCACCATTTTTAAAGGGCTATGGTAGCTTTAAAAGCGTTTTTTCGACCTACATGTATGGAAACTTTTTTTCTTAGTTTTTGATGTAGAATCACATTGCATCATTATAATTTTGTTTTTCGACATTTTAGTATTTAATTTTTCGTCCTCGAACCGTGAAATTTCACTTTCAAATGAACTTTTCTCGAAAACGGTTAATCCTACAGTATTATAACAAGAGTACCTTTTTTATGTATTTTGACCTGAGGAATCATATTTCAAAAATAAAATTGCAAAAAAGTTACACAGAAAAAAGTTTGGGACAAAAAACTGATAAGCCCCCCCCCGTTTCGCACACCCCTGGTTGAAATAAGTATATGAAAATAACACATAAAACGGGCCTTGGTAGGATTGGTTGACGTGCAAAACCTTGTTGATATATCTCAAAGGGTTCCTGAGTTATTAAATAAAAACTGATTCTTTTAGCCACTTTCAAAGGGGCGTAGCTCCCTTATGACGCATTTTTAGACATATGTTTATAGGAACTTTTTGTCATATTTTATGATGTAGAATCATCTGTTAAAATTTCCGACCCTATTTCAAATACACCGTGTACAGTGAAGGATATAAAACGCATAAATAAAGAAACATCCTTAATATTCAATTACATTTATATAGCAAAAAAATTAAAACTGAAATACATTTAGTACAGTTCCCGGCATAAAAAATGAGATATTGACATATTGCGATCTGACATTTAATAGTAATAATTCCTGGATTAAATTGGATTTAAAAAAATAGGTTATGGTTAAATATTAGTTTTTATGAAAGAATTGATTGGTTGACTGACAACTAATAGTTGTTACTACTAACCCAGACTGAAAGTTAATATATACTCAAAAACAATAACGAAACTGAAAATACATTTTTTATTAAAAACAAAAACCCAAAAACATTTATTCTTATACTAAAATAGGTATAAAATAATATTTTGAGCTATAAAAATCTTAATCATAATACGAAAGCATGGAGAGCCCCAAATAAGTTACAAAACTTGTCAAGAAGAATAAATTTGGTACTAGAAAACAATGTAAATAATAATAATTAATATCTTGTTGGATTTGCATTGTTTTCTAGTACCAAACTTATTCTTCTTGGCATTGAATTAACAAGTTTTTGGCAATACTGCACTGTTAAGTTATTCCAAGCTTCACGAATAGCTTTAATTAGTTGAGTTCTATTTTGGGGCCTAAAATTAACTGTGTTTATTTTCTTAACCATATATGCCCAAACATTCTCAATAGGATTAAGATCTGGGCTATGAGATGGCCATGGTAATACGTGGACATTATGGAGTCTGAGGCATCTTTGCACAAAGTTTGACATGTGCACTGAGCAGTTATCTTGTTGGAATATAAAGTTGTTATTGGGAAATACTTGATTAACTAATGGTAGCATGGCTTCTTCAAGAATTCTGCAGTAAGATTCTCCATTAAGGTTTTCTTCTAGAATAACCAGTACACCGGGACCTTGATTGCTTATCCAAGCCCAGATATTTACTGAAAATCTTGAACCGAAAACTTTTCGAGTATAACGCTCATTGTAACGCGTACCATGTGGCCGATATACCTATTTCATTTCAGAATTCTCAATTCTTCTGCGGGTTGTTCGGTCTGAAGCTATAAAATTGACTTCTACCATAGCTTGAGGGGTAATTTTAAATGGATCATCTCTCAGAACATCCAAGAATGATTCATCCTGCTCCTCTGTTGTTTTTCGTGGTCTTCCTGATCCCCTTTGTCTTGCTGTTTCCCACTTCTTTTTTATTCTCCCTATGGTGCTTCGGTGAATTCCAAATTCATCAGATACCTGGTCAATAGTTTTCCCATTTTCCAAATGTGCGGCTATTATAGCTCTTTGGGTCTCATTTAATTGTCTAGGCATAATTTTAATTTATTTTATTTTATTTCTTCTTTTAACTGACAGTATAGACACTAACTGTCATAAACCTTCTAGATTAACAAATGTTTAAAACCTAATTCAAACGTTACCATTTTTCATATCTCATTTTTTACGCCGGGAACTGTATTAATTCTAAACCGTTTTTATTACATATATCAGATATAATTTTAATGTCATGACATCATGACGTCATCTTCATGATGGGGGTTACTTTAATTTTTCTTGTTTGACTTAAACAAAAAAAGGTTATCATAAGTTAATGTATTAAGAAATGAAATTAGAATAACATCGCATTTCATTGTATGAAAGTAACATACTAAAAAGCTAAAATTCGCCTTTAAAATACCTTAGAAGCTTCTTGTTTTTCTGGGGCTAATTATTATCCATCCATAATCGTCAGGTAATCCTGTTCAAGATATCAGCCTTTGACAAAATCGATCAGTTAATTTTTTACAAGATAACTAATAAAAACATTTTCAGTTTTGGGAGCTGTTAGGTTTATTCCCATTGGACTTTTCCCGTTTCCCGTTTCTTTATTTGAGCTTGTAAGTATAGTAGGAGCTATTGAAACTAGAGGTACAGGTCTAAAAATCAAGCCTTTGCTTCTTGTTTTGCTAAGTACTAATCACAGTACTGTGATTACTTTAAAGCCTTCATGTTCTAGTAGATACTGAAGCTACTTCATGTTTTAGGAGGTACTGAAGCCACAGGTACAAGTCTAAGAACTAAGTCTTTACTCCTTGTTTTTTAGAGAATCTGCTACTGTGACTACTTCAAAGCCTTCATGTTCTAGGAACTACTGAAGCTATTAAAGCTACTTCATGTTCTAGGAGCTACTGAAGCCACAAGTATATGTCTAAGGACTAAGCCTTTGCTTCTGGTTTCGCCAGAGAATCTGCTACTGTATTTTCTTTAAAGCCTTCATGTGCTGGTACCGACATCACAGTTACCTTATTTGGTTTAATTTTATTATTATTTAATTAAAAAGTTCTAGTAAGTAATATAACAGCGGTTTATATTATCGATATAAATTTATACTAAATTTCCATATTAGAGTTTATAAAAAAAAAATATTTTACGAGCATTAAAATAGATTTATATTCGTAAGAAATTAGATCTACGGGAATGCTCGGCCATAAATACTAGACTAATGAGCAAATTTACAATCCATGAGTAACAGATTTATGAATTATAAGTATACGTTTCACAAAAGACTGTACGGTTCAAAAAGGTCGCTATTTATCAAATTTCTAGCATAATTTCTCGTATTAGTTTCAAATAGGTTATCAATTATTATGACACACCTTTCGCAAAAGGTATGTTTTACGCTTTGGAAAATGCGACATATACATTTATTATGGTTTAGGTCCTTAATAGCAACTATTATGCATATATAAGGTTATAGTGGGACACAAATATGTTATTATCAGAATATTATAATAATAATTAATAATTATTAATTATGATATATATTTTAATAGCATAATATGCGAGCTAACGCTTTAGCGTTCGAGACTGAAGTTCTTTTTCTGCAATGAAGCTAAAGCAAAAAATTAGTTTAGAAAATTAAGTATTAATTATAACACTAGGCAACACGGTTTCTTGCCCTGATTGGAGTCATATGTTTTTTAACTAATTTTGGGTCGCTGAAACCGAATCTAGCCTCAAAATATTTCTATTACCAAAGTTTTCTGAGAAAAATGAGATAAAAATGTTAAAAAATCATTATTTTATCCCTCTTTTGTTCTAAAATCATGGGTGATAAAAATATTCCGAGGACAATTTTAGATTCGGCGACTCAATATTAGTTAAAAAATACCCAACTTTAAATTCATAGGTAGAACAAATAGGGATATTATAAAAAAAATATTTAAAAAAAATGGACAATGTGACAAAACTAAGTAGGGGTGGAGGGTAAGGAGAAACTTGCATAAGGGGACAAGCTTATCGCCACGTACTCATGCTAAAAATTGTCAAAAATCATTATTAGGGGGTCAAAAGTGAACTAAAAAAATGCTACGTATTATGGTTCTTATGTAATAAAGTAACATTTTTATGATGTAGAACCATTAAAAAAAAACAAACAAAAATACACAATATTTTGTTTTATAAATTATTTTTAAATTGGCATAATTCCCTGTACTAAAATTTAAAAAATAAGACGTGCTGGATTTTTTTTAAGGTCAAATTTGGATTTTGCGCCTTTAAATTGATAAGAAAAATATATTTTTTGGGCTCGGGAAAAAAGTTTATACTGTGTACTTTTATTTTGTTTCTTTTTTATTTATTTACTTTTTACGAACAAACTAAGCAAAATAAAAAAATATTTGTATAAATATTTTTGTAGAGAATTTTATAATCTATAAACTAAGTCCTATAAAATTTTTATACAGATTTGATAGTTTTGCCACAAAAAAGCAATTAAGGAAACTCTGCACCTTCATTTTAAGCGTTTTAATTTTTTTTTCGCGTACTTACTCTGACAGTAGGTCCTTGGCATATATATTTTTGAGTTACTCGTATTTTTTTAATATACCCTAAAATTTTCAAAATCCTACTCTTTTTTTAAGATTTTGAAAAAAACGTCATTATTTCCTGGACTTATATCTCAAAAATTTTAGATGCTAAAATTTTTTTAAGGTCAGATTCAGTTTTTACGCTCCCGAATTAGTAAGAAAAATTTCGGGGCCAAAAAAAAAGTTGAGATTTGTTGCCTAGTGTAATTAATACTTAATTAACTTAATTAATAAGGGAGTAAACTGTCTGTTTTAGTCTCGCAGCATAAAGTTTCCCGACCGCAGTGAAGCGTAGCTAAATGACAGATTCATTGCAATGACAGTACGACATTTCAAAAGAAAGCCTCGTAAAAAAAATGTATTTGAATGAAGGAAATACAAAGTCAGATCGTTTTATGATTATTTATTGAAAAAAATCGTTATATGCACAAACTAAGTGAAAAATATAGATATAGAAGCTGCTGAGACAGTTTTATTTGTATTTTATTTGTATTTTTTTCTGTTTCATGCCTGCCGTAATTTTAAATCCCTAGAGAGAAATACGGCTAGCTAATGAGGGCGTCAAATTCACATGCTAATCCTGAATAGGCATTAAGTTTAAATGACTTGCCAATGCAACCCAAGAGTTAATTCTGGTCTGCACATTATAAAACAGTAAAATCTGAGCTAGAATAAGCTAAAGCAGTAGTAAATGAAGAACTATTAAGTCGAATATGATCATTATTGAGGAATAAAGTCCATTATCTTCCGAAACCGAGCACCTCTGTCGGTGGTTTTATAATGTATAGACCTTCTACTAACAGTAGTAACTCTTGGTTTGCGTGTCCACGTTTTAGTCTTGATTGTGCAAAAATAAATTTAATTGAGGCTAGACGTTTGCATTATTTGACTGATATAATAAAACTCAAGTGATTTATATTGAACCTGTTTCAAGAAGATAACAATTTTACAATTTTAATGGTTTCCTGCAGTCGACTGGTAACGTACTTTGCCAGGGGATATGTAAATCTAACACTCTCCATATGAGGATAGAAGCCTATTATAACTTATAAGATGTTCAACTAGGCGGTAAGTAACTTTTTTCTGATTTCTTGTTAGCGAATAAAACGGAAACTTCGTAACTAGATATATATGGATTTAAACTATTTGCTTTTTTGACGAGAAAAAACTTGATAGAAGGTCAGTGACGGACTGGTTATATATTGTACCGGGCAAATGCCCATAACTCCGAAACTAGGCATTTTTAGGCAAGTTTTTATAAAAACATTTTTACTCGAAACAAATCATTCTTTAACATAGTATTTAGAATTTTTTTTTAAACAGTGAGAATAATGGATAAAGTTTATTTTATTTCAAAATTTTTGTAGATTTTTACTTTTATTTAAATCATTATATATTTATTTAATATTTTTTAATCAAAATAAACCATTATACATATTTCTTGTTTAATTTATTTTGACAAAGATGTAGCAACCTTCATATAAATTTAATTATTATTGAGTTTTTAACAACGTGTTATAGAATAATCTACTCGAAGAAAAAAAATTAAACATGGTGCTTGCTAGGGAGTAGACAAACTTGGCAGGGTGATAGATTAGGTCATTTCCAACATGTTTTCTAAATACGACTTTGACCTAAGACAAGGTAATAGAGTTATGATTATTTTTCAATATTTATGAAAATATCCTATTATTTTACCTTCTTTTCTTTGTTCTTTTGTACTTACACACTGAAAATAATTTTTATTGGCATCCTTAATGTATGTTTGTTATTGAATGATGATAATTTTTGCAGATGTTATCCAAAACAATAATTGGTGCTCACAAACTTCACAGAATGTGTTAAATAAAAACTTACAACTCATTTTTGTTCTTATTATTTTTAACCCATTCTGTGAAGTTTTTGAGCACACCAATTATTTTTTTGTTGGAAATGAGCTAATTTGTCACACTGCCAAGTTTGTCATACTCCTTACCAAACACCCTGTATAAATATGTTTTTAAAAATGGTTAGTGTTGGAAATATGGGCATTTTTATGGTAAAATTTGTAGCCAGTCCGAGACTGCATAAGGCATATAATTGAAAAAGGTAATAGACTAGAACAAAAACTATTTCCCTATATAAGTTCGTATATTTTTAAAATATTTAAAACAGTTAAGTAATTATAAAAAGTAATTAATTTATATTCCATAAAATGATTTATTATTATAAATAATTTTGACATTTATAAACATCATAAAAACATTTTATAAATGAATTCATTTACGCCATGTATTAAAGTTTTATTTTGCTTTCAAGTTTATTTCTATAAATAAAACTTAAATTTTTAGCAATGAATAAGAAATTACTTTCAAACAGTGCCTTAGGGTGGAGTGACAAAAGTTTTTAAGCTTTTGTCACCCTAAAAACCATAATAGTATATTAAAGTACTAGTTTCATAACATACGTTTTTAGCGCACGAGTACAAGTTTAGAAAACGAGCCGCTTGAGCGAGTTTTCTAAAGTACTGAGTGCTCAAAATCAATGTTAATAGTCTTTATATATTTTGCTTTCCCATTTTTATTTTCTCATAAAGAAAGTATTGTGTTGGAAGAAAAAAGCCCATTTTTTACCTAAATCATCTTATTTTTTTTCTGAAACGTCGAGAGGTAAAAATAGAAAGCAAAATATATTAAGACTATTCAAAATTGATTTTTAGCACTCAAAAACTACTAACAACAGGTCTTTCCTTTTTGCCTTTTTTTAAATTATCCCTCGTATTAGTCAGATACTACCGTACTTACTATAAAGTTAATTAGGTACCTTTAGTGCAACTGCCAGGACTTCATATTTTTATATCTGCTATTAAAATAGGATAAAGTTGAAGCAGTTTCTGCCTGCGATACGATTTAAAAAGATAAAAGCCTTTTATTTATGCAGCAAAATATCACTTTACGAAGATATATGCATTTTAATAATTTTTGACATATTTTTTTTAAATGTGACATTTGAGTCAAATTCATTTAACTATTAGATGGCTGAAGTATTCAACTTTTACGCTGAAACCATAAGTATCGTTATCGAGAGAGGTAGGCGAGAGGTAGGCGATAACAAGAGGCCTCGTTATCGTTTGTGCGAGACGATAATTTTTGAACTATCGCAACGTAATTGCGATACGAGAGGTATTTATTGGCGATAACTATCGCTTTAGGCGGCAACACTAAAAAATACTAGAGTCACGGCGTGCTGCGGAGTCAGCCGTCGTGGGCTAAATCGCCGCTAGATAGAGTGACTCTAAAAAATACACAACTTTTATCCACTCTGCTGGTATGAAAAATATTATAAATCAACTCGGGCGCCCATTCGAGTGCAGTGCTATATCTATAGTGTTAAAAATGAAATTTTTACATCATTCGATTTTATGGAGGTCTTTTTATGAGATATAAATTTCTGTTTGCTTCTGTATCAATCGACACATCTATAACATCCCCTTTCGGCAGATAAAATGTTAATACAAAACAAAATAAAAAAACAAATCGATTTGTCACATTTAGTAGAGGTTTTTTATTTGAAAATAGGTTTTAATTTAAACTAAATATTTCTATAGTAAATAAAATATATTTATCTTCAAGCGTGCTAAAATGTTCATATTTTATATTATAAACTGTTAACAGTTAACAGTTAAACTGAACACACTAGTTAGAAGTGATCTATTTTTTTACATTGTTGTACGCCGTAAAATAAAATTAGTTAGCAAAACTAACACTGGCGGCAGCACTCTTTGACTTTGATGACAGCCATACTTCAAACTTGTTTGTTTATTATGTAAACAGGTGGTTGATTCGAGATTCTGTGCAAAAACCTTGTGAGAAATTGATTAAAAATGATTGAAGATGAATATATGGTTTACGATTTAGCCTACGCAAAAAATTTAAAATGAGCTAAGGAAGGTTTAGTTTATTTCGAAAGGGTTTTATTGGCCTATTTTAATAAAAAAAAACATACTTTATTATTAAATAAATTAAATGCAAAAATTAATATTTAAAAAAAATATATATATAGAATGCTTGAAGAAAAAATAGTATGTTTCAGAGGAAAATTGCTACTCGTCTGTAGTTTCCGGACTCCGCTTCGCGTCGTCCGTAAATTCTACAGACTAGTAAAAAAAAACATGTTTATTGTTAGTAATTTTATATTTTTAATTAACATAACCTAACTTTTTAACAATAATTGTAACAATTTCTATTCTTTATGTAATTTTTTGATTTTTTGGTTTATTTTAGTGAACGACTCACTTGAGAATGAATAAATTTATCCGAAACGATCGTCGTATTTAAATATAAAAAGTGCTTGTTAGGGAGTCAGTGTGTTTTAACTGAGCTGGAAAATCAAAAAATCTTCAATCACAAAATCCTTGTTGGCCTGTGTAATTCATATAAAAACATTTTTTCAGTGTATTCTCCAATGAAAACAAAGAAAAAATAATCAAAACTATATAATCGAAATTGAGCTCTGGGTATTAATAACTTTATAAAGAAATCAATTACAGCAGATTGTAGATGATTTGTATATAAAGAACGTCTCATTTCCAGAGGGTGGGTATTTTAAATGGTAACAAAAAATACAATTCAGAGAAACAATAAATTATAAAAATATTGTATTTTAAAGATAAGCTAGAAAAAAGCAGGTAATTAAAAAAAATAAATTGTATCTTATCAGTAGCTGTCAATAATCAATGAACAACAACAAGAGTTGCAATACAACAAAACTCTCATAAAAACTTTTCGCAAAACAAATTAACCGAAAAGTAAAAAAAAAGTAAAAAATAAAAAATACTTAAGTCGGTGCCAATTTCACCATTCCCTAAATTAATTACCAACAATTATTTTTTTATTATTTTATTATTGTTTGCTGTGAAATTGGCACCGACTTAAGTAATTTTTATTTTTTACTTTTTAGAGACATAGAACTTGTAGATTTGTAACGTCATCTAAGCTAAATTATAGTTGTCCTTTCATCTCGGCAAGCCGCTGACGTCACAACGCACTGTTAGTGCATTGTGGCGTCATTATCTTACAGATAAATGTCTAAAAAATAAAAGTAATATTTTTATTTCAGCGCCCAAGAGTCCAACCAACCTTATTTTAAACGAAATACTAAAGAAAATCTTGTTAAACTTTAAGCGTTAAGTAATAATCAAACAACGCCTTTTGGTAAAATCACAACATTTATCATTTTCTCTTGGTATTTTAATATTACAGGTCCAGAGAATCAAGTTTAGCGGCATTTAAAAGATTTTCACTGTGACGTATATTTAAGTAACCCATTAATCAAGTTATCCGATATTTCTCTAAAAATTTGGCTGGTAGTAGTACCAAATTAAGCCGTTTTTAAGTGAAATTGCATTAAAATGATTAGATTTATCTTAATTAAAATGGGACCACCTCATGAATCCCTCTTCAAGTTGCAAAAAGTTTCATCAAATTCCGTTCATTCGTTCCAAAATTATGCGGGAACAAACATAAAAAAAAACAAAGTCACACGTCGAATTGATAACCTTCTCCTTTTTGGCCTTAAGTGCATACCGAGGTGCATACAAAAAAATCCAATGTGCGCTATATCTTAAGATTTTGAGGGTAATTTTTTTTGTCATATTCGTTTTCAGCGCAAAAAAATGCGTAGAAAAAATATAGTTTGGTTTACAAAAAACTAACTTTATTTTTTTTTTGTGGTCTTGTGTTATCAATGGATAGTAAAATAAAATGAGGGTGTGAGTAAACAAAACAAAAAAACTACAAATCATTCCCCTTTATAAAGAAAAAAAACATAGTTACCTTAAATAAATTGATTTACAAATACCTAGCATTTAATAACTATACACAATTTAGGTCTAACCCTCCTATGTTTTTTATGTTCATCACAGAGGATAATTTGTCCATTCAATTGACGCTTCACTAACTGTCAAAATGATCCAGTAAAGTTTGCTTATAGTAGAATTATAACTCCAAATCTTTTTGGGAACCCTTGATTTGAAATTAACGGTCCAGCGCGGATGCCACAATGGACTCTAAATTGTGTCTGACAAAAAACACACCTAAATAAAAAAAAATCAAGTTAAGCCGCACAGTGCCCTAATGTGCGGCCGCTGACTAATAAACTACCACTAGGTACAAATAGGTCCAAGGTACAACAGTTCCCCCTATAATTACAAACTGGTAAAACTGGATGATGCGAAATATTTAAGAAGGTCCATATATTAATTTACCGAAAAAAGGACTTGAAGGTACAATTAGACTTTACGTGCACTTCCTTTTTGTTGGGTCTATAAAACTTTTATTATATTATACGCACACTTCAGTGCCCGGGCATGCCCAGTAAAATCAAATCTTCCTATGGTTTAATTTTGCTTGCAACTGCCGGATATTGGAGACTGTGGTATATTTTAGTTTGAACTGAACTACAAAAAAATTTAAAAATCTTTAAAAGTCTCGATAATTTTTTTAGAAATCTTACCGAAAAGCTCAATAATCAAAGTTTTTTATGTCGAAAATCATACAAAAATCTCGGAAGCCCGTGTACAAGTATTTTTTACTAGTATTTTTTCACTTTTTGCCTTAAAAAAATTCTTAACAAAAATAGTTATTTATATACCAAGGGACTAAACTGGCTGTTTTAGTCCCACTGCATTAGTGTTTCCTGAGCAAGGGTAGCGAGCGAGGGAAACAGAAATGCAAGATAAAATTAAAATTAAAAACCACGCGTCTAAAAGTTGTTTTATTTTCGTAATTTAATCAAGATAAATAAATTGCGAAAAGTCAGTTTCATGGCTATCGCGATTTCAATTGTTTTTTAATATGGTTGACACAAACGTCAAAAAAATGGACGAAGATGATAAATTTTAAGTTATGTATAAATTGTTATAACAATGTTATTTTTAAAGGTTTTCTTTGTTAAAATCAAATAAATTGGTTTGAATCGCTAATTTATTACAAAACGCCACCAAACCTAATTTTTGAACCAGCAAAGTATAATATTTTAATATTATCAAGGTTGCCGTGATTTTTATTCCATAGGGAGAAAAACGGCAAGTTTAGTCCCGAAAATGAAAGCGTAAAATTAGGTTTTAGTCTTGGTCGTGCAAAAAAAAATATTTCACCCCCCAAAAAAGTTTTATTTTTCTTTAAATTGTTACATCATTGTCACTTAGAGGGCATTATTAGGTGACCATATCGTGTGTCAGAACACTCACAGGAGGGATTACATCAATACGATTGAATAAAAAAGGATTGTCGGTACTACGTACGCGTACGTGACGAAGATTAAGTACTTCCGTGAGATTCAGAGACGATGATATCAAAATATTGTTTTAATGTGGACACAGTTTTAATGCCTTTAGCTAAAAAGATATTAATATCCTTGCATATTTGATTTTATATCAGATTCTATTTCATATGATGATATGGCTTTTTGTGTCCAACTTAAAAATATATAAAAAATAGAGAGAAACGTGCCTATAAACTAGAAAACACAAATAATATGTCGAGGTTTTTATTTATATCCCCATATTTTACTTTTGAAAACGCCCCTAAAGAGGGGTGAAACGTTGTCAAAAGTGACGAATTAATATTTTTTCAAAATCGCAAAAAAAAACGGCATTTAAGTTTGTAAAATTCATGATTTAACCGAATTACTTTCCACAAGGAAACTCTTGCTAGTAAAAAAAAATCGAATAATTTTTATTACTTTTTTTACGTTTCTGGGCTTTTTTATATCCAAAACATATGATTTCCGTCAAAATAAAAATTCTGTCTGTCGCTCTGTGTGTCCGGGAAATTTGTGACCACGATTTTGCTAAAAATCGGATTGGGGTAAGGGGGTAAAATGGGGTAAAAAATGTTTTTTAAAAACATATTTTTTTCAATTTGTTTTTTAATTTACGAAAAAAAAAAGTTTTTTGAAAAAAAAAATTTTTTTTGAAGAACTGAAATTTTTTTTGATTTTTTTTTTTGAAAATATTTTTTATTTTGTTTTTTTTTTTTGTTTTTGATTTTAATGAACCTAGGCTCTATAATAGGGGAAAGTATTATTTTGTTGGCAGCAGTATTTTTTGCTGTTTTATAGTAAATTAAACTGGCGTTATATCCTAAAAGCAAGTTTTAAAATTGCAATATTATTTTTTAATTACGTAGAAGAATTAGATATGAGCAATTATGTCGCAGAGTCCGTTGCACCCTCCAAATACAACTTATACGCCATTTCAAATCACAGTGGTACCAGGTATAGCCTATTGTAAAAATCCCTATAATCATACGTGGCACAAATACAATGACTCTAGGGTATCTTCAATTTCACCAACATCCATCGTATCAGGGGATGTTTACATATTATTTTACGAACAAGAAAGTCAAAAATCATATACTTGAAGAGTTTATTTTATTTCTTTTTTTTTACTTATTTGTTACTATTATTTTACTTGATTGTTAATTAACTAATTAAAGTTATTACGTATAAAATTCTAAAAATGCTACATTTTCTGCTAATTAAATTTGAGGAAATATTTTTACTGTGTAAAAAAAATATATAATTATATCTACTTTTATTCCTTTGAAATAGGTATTTATTTATTTCAAATACGGCATTCAACATTATCATCAGAATCCGGCGTATTTCCAGTTGTAGTCCAGTCTTCAGGTCAATAAAAGAGGCTTTCAGGGAGTTTTGATTTTCGGTTTATTGGGTAGGGTTAATGGCCGCAAATAAAAAAACAATTTTGCGACGTTGAACTCGATTTGGAACTGTCATTTTTTCAACGTGTTTTTCACAAAAAAAAAACGGATTTTTAAAATATCTCTTAAACGTTACACTACGTTTTTAGATTTTTAATGTTTTTTTTCGTCGGTTACGCATGCCCCTGAGAACATTTTGGGTGAAAATTAAAAAAATCTATCTGGCACTTTCTTTTTAATTTACGAAAAATTATTTTTTTTTTTAATAATTTACACATTTGTGCCCCATTATTTCGAGTAAGCCGATTTTCGATTGAATCATTATTGTGTTAAGCATAAAAAAACCTTCCTAACCTAGCGAGGAAAATCTTAAATCCTACAGTGTAACGTTTAAGGCGGTGCCGTGAATTAGCTATAAGTCGTACAAAAAAATATATGACACAAAAAATATTGGAGATTTGGTCCTCTTTATTTTCATATCAAAAGTTTTTTGTTCTAGAATGCACCTATCTTGAGATATTTTAAAAAGTCAAAAATAAGTTAAAAAAATGACAGTTCTAAATCGAGTTCAATGTCGCAAAATTATTTATTTGCGGCCTTAAACCCTACCTTATAAACAAAAATCTAAACTCCCTGAATTATTTCCAGGTAAAGCCTCTTTTATTAACTTGAAGACTGGACTATAACTGGAAATACGCCGGGTACTGATTATTATGTATCACATGCCTTAGTAAATAAATCATTTGATGAAATAGAGCGATTTTTTTCGATTTCAATTAGATAATTACATAATAAAAATCCACTTTTATGTAAGAAAAACGACCGAGTTGTTGATATGTTTGCAAAAACCAGACGTAGCCTTATCGGTCGGTCTTGGTATAATAAATCTTAAAGATCTGGATCGACATACGGTTGTCAAGAATAGTAAATATTTGTGATACGTTTCAGGAGCTCATGAAAAAAAAACGACCATTATATCTTTTTGCATATAAGTAGCTCCAAATCATAAACTGATAAAAACCAAATTTTATTATCGTAACTATAACATACTAGTATGAAGAATAGCATACTACACACATTTTATTACTTAACTACAAACAATGACGTCACACTAACTATTCGTAGTAACCACGTACCCTAGGTGGTTTGCTCACATAGTAAGTATTTCTATCCTTTTTTATTATATTTCTGTTCACTCCAAATCATGTTTTTTCGAACAAGAAGAGGAAAAAATAGGTTAGGTATAACTTTTTTCAGTAAGCCAGACGTTAAAAATATTTGTAAATTTGTTTTGCCAGGCACTTTTTTTGTGCAAGAACGGATTAACTGAAATAATTTTAAATAATCGTCACATATCATTCGTGGATAATGTAGGTACCTATAATAAAAGTAAGTAATTTATAAGCTTTATGCAAAAATGTTCTTGCAAAGTTTGGACAAGCCTAATTTTTTCCTTGTAGACCTCATTTTTGGTTCTCAATTTCAAATATCGCAAAATAAACAACTCAATCAACTTTTTAACCTCGAAAAAGATTTTACTTTTACTTTACCAACTAACTATGACGTCATTTAAACAACACTCTTCAAGCCATACTAGTATGTTATACTTAAGATAATAAAATTTGGTTAAAATATTTACATCCAGAAACTTTTAAAGATGGAGTTAAAGTGATTTAAACTTAGGCAATTAAACCTATATAGAAAGAATAGTTACTATGCGATTATTTATACTTAAGTAAAGATCTTACACTGTTGCCGTTGTTTCATACTCATTCATAACAATTTTTTAATGGTTCATTGTCAACCTCATTTATAAATTTGCAAATTTAAGGTATACCTACGCATGCGCGCCTATGCGTAAGCAATAAGAGTCAAGATCAAGTTTGTTATTGGGCAGCTTCAGCAATTTTAATGCAAGATCTTGGCAAAATACAAGAAAAAAACGTCAAAGTTGACTTGACAACAAGGCCCTAGGCTACAACCTTGTATAGTTGAATAATGAATAAATGATATAGAATATAATATAATATAATAATAGTAATAATTCTTCCTAAAATATCTACATTAGACCATTTTTTTTTTCATTTTCCTATTTTTTCTGAATCACATAAGAATCATCCTGAGCTAGAATTATAGTTTTCCATATTATATATATATATATATCAAACAACAAAATGTTTGTTCCAATGAAGCAAAACTTTTTAAGAGTAATGTAAACTGAATAGTTTCTTCAAAAAATAAGGGTCATTAAAAAATAGTAATAATAATAATAACTAGTGTGGAAAGTAACATATTTCACGCGAGTGGGAAGGTTTACGAACGAACCGTCAGGCGAGTGCGGAAACTCCACGAGTGTACGAAATACACTTTCCAAAGAGTTATGTACACTATTTTTCCTACGATCCTCAAAAAATATAAAGTTTCTTAATTTTTATTGCTTATTCAAAGAATTTTTGAGAAAAGTATAGCATACAAAGCAAAAAATAGCATACAAATTTATATATGTTAAACAGAAAATATGTTTTTTGTTCCTTTTAGTTTTCTTGGTTTTTAAATTTAAGACAATATTATACAATACCTAGCTGTTTAATGGGCTGCCTATAATACAAGCATCTTGTGTAAATCAAGGTAAGACAGTTTGCTAATTAAATTAGATTTCTTTAGATATATTCCCATATAAAACAGTAAAATTGTACTGTTTTACGATTTCATAAGAAAAAGACCGTGTATTTTGATGTTTTTTGTAAAATGTAAGGTAACTAAATAAAAAATTAAGTAATTTTATTAAATCTAGACATAAATAAAACATCCCAAGTTATATCTTGGTCAATCTAGTAAGGTTATAACTATAGTTTCTATTTTTGACATAAAAAAACAGAAATATTTGGATTGAAAAACAAAAAAGATATCATAAAATTCTGTGATGAAAGGTGGAAAATGGCATATAAAACGAGGTGAGCTAAATTCGTAGAATCTACAACGTAAATTAAGGCAAACCTACATACGTGAAATTAGGCAAACCTACATACATAAATATCAAACTAGTGTGATATAAGGCGTTTTCTGAAGAACAAAATGTCATTTTCATAAGGGATCGTAGGAAAAAGAATGTTATTTTTTTAAAAGGTGCTACTAATACTTACTTTAATATAATATTACAGGTATATTAATTCGAATTCGTGATATTTTTTACCTACCCTTCTAGCTTGTATTTTCATCAATTTTGAAACGTTCTCAGTTTCTTTACATAATTGCGTAAACTTTAGGGGTTGTTACAAAAAGGAGTCAATAATCTGTAACATTTTAATAGGTTTCTCAAGTGCACTTAGAGGAAAAAAGTTAGATAGCAATTTGCACAAAAGGGGATCTAAAAGCAAACTTGTAAGTACCTTTGGGAAAAACGGTAGACCATTTCAAAATATTTTAAAATTTTTACATAAGTATGATACACTTCTCAGCGCGCAGGCGCTAAAAGAGTATAATACGGTTGTTTCCAAATTTCAAAATCGTCAAAAAACACCCTAGGGAACGTTGAAGTATTACTTAGCTCTCCTAGGGGGGGGGGTCATTTTGGAGTGTTACGCCCATGTTAATGGTATAGGAAAATAGCGTTACAGGGGGGGGGGGTGTGGGTCGAGTATGATCAAAATTTGCGTTACGTAATACTTAAACGTTCCCCCTAGACAAAATATTACTTTATATAAAAATAAGTAACATTAAAAATGTCCGTCTGGCCATCCGTTCGTTTGTCGGATGTCACATTTTTTGTAAACACGAATTATTCGATCTATTCAAAATTTTCAGGAAAAATCAAGTTCTATGCTTTTAAAAATAATCCCCCCAAGATCAAAAAATAAATATTGGGCGTTAAACTTGAAAAAAAAAATCAAAAAAAAGCTGAAGGATAAATCCGATTGACAATTTTGTTTAAGAAAAATATATATAAGAACCATATTTACCAATCCATTAAAAAATAAAACCAGTATAATAGCATATAACGTGTTTTCCCCCTCTCGGAGGTTTAGAGTTCGAATCCCATCATCGTTTTAACTTTTTCGGATATTTTCCTTTTATTTAAAAATACATCCACTGGATAAATAATTATTACACTCGTATTATGATAAAACTACAGTGCGATTATAAAGTTCCGAACAGTTTGAAAAGAAAATACTCTTCGTTTGAAGCCACACCTCTGTTAGAGTTGTGCGCGACAAGCCCATGTGATTGCTAAGTACAACAGCTCGGTGGCCAGTAAAACGCACACAGCTTTCTTGCATTTTACTCATCGCTAATGCCAGTTTTGCATTAAAAAGTGTTCGGCACTTTATAATCGCACGGTATATTATAGTTATTATTACACACCCTCATTTATTTTTTACGATTATTACAATAAATATAGCTATATATTTATATTAATAACATTATCTATATTTTAAACGTTGTAAATATATACATTATCTATATAATTTTATTTTTATTACCTTAATACATTAATTTATAATATTATTATATATTAAAGTTCAATTAAAACATTTAATATGTATGATTCCAATTTATTTATTTTTTTTAAGTATAGGTTTACTTATATTTAAAAATGTACATTTAAATGTCAATATGTTGATACTATTATTAATATTAGTATTAATTTAAATAGTGGGTAGATATTTATTTATATTTTATTTGTTTACTTATTTATATTATTGCTAGTTTATTGAATAATAAATTATTCTGTTTCCTACTTTATGCAATTTACTCTACTTTTGCTTACAAAAAAATATTCAAGCCATGTTAAGTAGAGGAAGGGTAGCAAATGTGGGCTAGGTCATGTAATATGGGCTAGGTGGGTTTCTCAGCTATCCGATGCAGTTCTCTGCATCCGATTATCGCAAATCGTAAATGGCGAGTTTAAACTTCCACAGTAAAGATTCATTAATTAATTCATACATTCGTTGACGTTTGAGAATTTATTTTTATTTTCCGTCCTTTTCAGCAAGCACAGAACTTTTTTAGGTAAGTTTATAAATTCCGTTACCTGATAGATAACAACGTTTTTAAAACCATTTCTGCAACAAATTAAAGCCACATAATCGGGCTTTGATGTGTGCTTATTAGTTTTCTTCTAATTACTGAGTTTTAGACATAACCTCTTTTGTTGTATACACCGAGTCTTTTTGCAATATGGGCCATCCCTGTGTTTCTATTATGGGCTATATAGAACTATGTATTTAAGCCTAGAATTTTTCTAGGAGGCCAAGAAAAGATCAGCAACAGCCAAGAATAGAAGAAAATGGAACGAGGGCGATATGGAACGCGCTATAATGGGATGAGGCAGTACGAAATAGGTACATTCAAAGCTTTAAAAATGTTTAATATACCACGTTCTATATTAGGAGTTATTTGATTTATTATTTCATTTTAGACATAACTTTTATACTCTTAACTTATTGCGACCAATAAGATTGATTGCCACTTCAAATCTAATATTTATTACACAATTTTGGGGACAGCCCATATTTAGGGCCAATTTCAAATCGACACAAAAGTGCACCTTCTCACTATTTACGAAATAATGAATTTATTATTTGTTTTAATCAATATGAATTTATAACAGGTTGGGACTAATTAATATAGCCGTCGTTGGGTACGTGTGGTATTGGAACTAAACTTTTATTTATTTTTTTACAAGAAAAAATAAAATGGGTAGCCCATATTTGCTTCCTTTCCTCTAATAAACTCATAATATTTAAATTATTAATTATTTGTATATCGTCGTGATATTTTATCAACCTCGTAACTTAAAATAAACATCGATTTTTGGTTCTCTGCACCAATTTATTCTATGCATCATGACTGATAAGCCAGTGATAAAAATATGTGTAAAAATATTGCCAACGTTAAGTTATGTGAGATTTTCAGAACATATTCTGTAGAATAAGTTATGTAAAATAAAATTTCACGGAACATATTCTGTAAAAATTTATGTGAAATAAAAATTTACACAACATATTCTGTAAAAATTTGTGTAAAATAAAATTGTACAGAACATGTTCTGTAAAAATCACATAACTTAACGCTGGCAATATTTTTACCTAAGTTATGTTCTGTGAATAAAACGCGCCAAAAATTACATAATATATTGTTTGAAAATACATAATATATTATGTGAAACTTAAAAATTACATAATAAATTATGTGAAGATACATTATAAATTATAATAATATTTCCTACAGGATGCTTCTTGAAATTTATTTAGGGTTATTTGTGATAAACACTCGGAAATGAAGCAAATAAAAACTTTATTGCATTACATAATCATGCCAACGTTTCACCTAATATTTAGGCTTCTTCGGGGCTAAAAAGACATAAACATTATAAAAATTTTTGGACATAACTTGGACATTATAAACTGATTTTTTTGGAAAAAAAATGTATATAAACAAAAATAAAAGAAATTAATAAATTAAAAACTTACCTAAATTATGTATTGATGTAATGTTTTTGTTTAATTTGTTTGTTTTAATGCATATTAATTAATTTAGGTAAGTTTTTAATTTATTAATTTCTTTTATTTTTTTTTTTTCAAAAAAAATCAGTTTATAATGTCCAAGTTATGTCCAAAAAGTTTTATAATTTTTATATCTCTTTAGCCCTGAAAAAGCCTAAATATTAGGTGAAACGTTGGCATGATTATGTAATGCTTAAAGTTTTTATTTGATTCATTTCCGAGTGTTTATCACAAATAACCCTAAATTATAAATTATGTAAATTTTAAAAATATAGCAATAATTTATGTGAAATTTTACATAACTTATTGTATGATTGTGTGATTTTTACCTGTATACAAACTCAAAGAAGAATATACTATGGAATGCGAAAAACTGCTTATCGACCTGTAAATTTTGAAACCTCAAATCTCAAACAAACAATTATGGTAATAATTAACTCTGAAACATGATTACCAGTGGTAACAAACTCCAATTTATTACTTGAATATTACGTAACTTATAAACCCATTGAGATAGTAAATTGGAGTTTCTATACGTTATCATTCATAAGGGAACGTTCAACTATTACGTAACGCAAATTGTACCGAAATTCATACACTTTATACCCCGGTTCTCGCGTTATTTAAGGCTGTAGAGATTTCATATTTTGGCTACCCCCCTAACACACCCCCTATTAGGGGAGGTAGCCAAAATGTGAAATCAGTATAATCTATAATAACGCGAGAAACGGGGTATGAAGTGTATGAATTTTGGTACAATTTGCGTTACGTAATACTTGAACGTTTCCTAATGTATGTTAATTAGTGCAAGGAACCAAAAATTGATATTTATTTATTGATATTTTTAAGATACGACGTTTCGAAGTTCACAAGTCGATATCTTCACGTCAAGTATAAAAAATTTAAAAGAAAAAACTTAGTAAAGATAATTCTCCACTTAAGTAAACCTACATTGTTAAATAAAGTACTTTCGTAATGAAACTGAAATCTCTTTCGATTTAGAACCTGGCAAAAGAGCCATTGAAATAATTTCCTCTGAATATTTTAGATGTTTACATGCATAATGCAGTTATAGCGCTAAGGGAGACTGGGGCTGGTTGTCACAAAGTCCAAACCCACCCTGTTGGCATTGAGCATTTGAATTGAATATCCAACTGTCGTTAAAAATGTTGAGTCTTAAGTTATGGCGTTTATTTTGATTTTGTACTTGGTTAGTAGTTAAGTTTTACTTTATGATAATAAGCATTTTAGAGTATCTTTTTAAAAAGAATATATATCTGTCTATTTTGTTATAGAAATGTTTCTATATTTCTGTTATAAGAATAATTATTTAGGATTTTTTTTAACCCCTCTTTTATTTTTTACGACTTATATCAAGGCGTCCTTCAAGTGAAGGACGCCTTGCTTATATAAATAAAAACTGGTATTTTTTTATCCTCCAACGACCGGTTACACTAAGTATATGTTTATAACCGATATGTTTAAGTTATTCTAGGAATCTTTATGCAAATATCGATACCTCAGTTCTAAACTCTATCCCTAATCTAGGTTAATTCAATAACTAATCAAATGACCGAGTGGGGTCGCTTTAGCTACAAGTTTTATTGGACTAGTAGTGAACAAGATACAACAGTTTAGAATTAGGGTAACGATATGCCAAAATTAAAAAAAAAAAAAACTTTTTTTCACCACCAGCCTAAAAGCACATCTTTACTACTGTTCTTTTCATTGGTAGAAATATTATTTCTCTACCTATGACGTCAGAGGTTCTAAAAATAATAAAATTGCACCATGGTTAATAATGAATTTTTATTCAGCTGTTTTGGCATCTGACGTTTCACATAATTATTAAATAACATTGCTATTTACCAAGGCACCAAATTTATTTATTGCATGATAAATTAAAAAATATTAACTAAATTAGTAGGTACCTATAAAACATGTTTTACAAAAAAACACTTCGAAAAGTGAAAATCATTGGTCCATCATATTCAACCATAGATTACCGAAAAGATCATAGATTACTAGAGGTACAACCCCCAGATATTAGATATTCAACTCGTAAAACAACAATGTTTTATAGGTTGCATAAGCCTTGCCTTGCGCAGCACAAATAATCTGGTCTTTTGTTGATATAACCTTAAAATAAATTTTTTAATTTTTTAAAATGACATATTTATTAACAAAATTTAACAAAAGTAATTAGTAATTTTGTAAACTACTTATGAAAATTATAGTTAATTGTACAATTTCGGCAAGACATATTTATATGAGCAGGTGATGTTATTGGTATATTTATTTCTCTTTTTTACTGTTAAATTATTATGTGTTAAAGTTTCTGAGTGTTCTGTATGAGGTAAATTTGTATCAAAGATGTGGGGTACTGTGGGGGTTCCCGTTTCATTAAAATCAATAGGCAGAGTGTATTGAAGAGGGAAGAACTTGAAGAAAAATTAACCAAAGAAAGTAGCTTTGTCATTAAATTTTAGTAAAATAAATAAATAAATAGCTAATTAATTGTACTGGTAGTGAAAAAAATACTATATTTTCCACGTCAGTGAGGATTTAACATTTTAGAGCGCGTCTTGCGGGCTTCGCGCTAGCGCGCTTATCCCGCAATTTGACGCAGGTCAAAAATACTACTATTATACTGGAATAGTTAATAGTATGTATTAATGGTATAATACCATTGGTATTAACGTAAAAAAAAAATTGTGAACTGTACGTACTAGCCCCACTATCCCCTATAAAATTCATAAAATTTAACTCGTATGAATATTTTGTCGAAGATTATCTCGTAGAACAATTTAATACGTCTATAAAACGAAAAATATTACTGTACACTATGTGTTGTATACGAAAACAAAAGCCATTCCGTTGTTTTCTTCTATTGTATTCTATTAGTTCTATCGAATTTGCATACATATTTCTTTCAGTTTAATGACCAATTTGTTATTTTTGTTTTTGTTGAGATGCCTACCTATATAGGTAGGTATGAAGATTTAATAATGGTAAATTCTTTAATTTTAAAAATAAAAAAAGAACAAAAAACATTTATTTTATATTTTACGCAGAAAATAACATTAACTTAGGAAGCCTTTGAAGTATAGCAACGAAGTTTTGTTTATTATCTATCCCTAATAAGACTTAACACCTTAGCCAGGGCCAGGGTAAATCAACCTTTATGCACAAAGATTGCTTGAACCAAGGACAAGTGTCTTTAGATATGTTCAAAGCCATATTTTCTTGTTTCAAGGCTAGGATTTCTTTGAACCAAAGTCAATGTCCTTTAATGAAGAGCACTGCTATTTAATGAAGCTCCGCGCTCTTCAGTTAAGGATATTGACTTTGCTTCAGATCATTTCTGTAGTAGATCTTCGCATACTCTCTACTCAAATGTAAAGTTTTCAAAGAAATACTAGCCTTGGAACAAGAAAATATGGCTTTAAACATATCGTGTCCTTGGTTCAAGGAATCCTTTTTTTCTATGTAGGCTATAGTTAATATAAATTTCTATAACCAGTTAATAAATTTTTGAACTCGCCATCCACAAGTTTAGAACTAAATTATAAATCAGAAAAAGAAAAAATATCGATAAAAACACACGGTTATTATGCGGGTTTTGTTTATTTAGGTAAGAGGAATTTCTTACATACCAGTTTTTGTTTTTTATTAGTAAATATGTACTGGAATTCAGTTTATTAAAATACATAGCATATTTCCAGAAAATAAATGTGGTACATCGAATACACTGTAAAATGTGAATCTTTAAGTTGTTAACGGCATCTTAATGTAAGGGCATATCCACAGGCTTGCATAAGAACGTAATACATAACAATGCGAAGCCGTGATTTACTTGATGTGCCGCCCTGTATCTTGTAAGCCAATCACGGCACCGTATTCTTATGTTTTATGTTCTTATGTAAGCTTCGGGATAGGCCTTAAACTGCAACAAAACTAAGCCACTGCCTGTTTATTATATTATTCACGGCGCCAGCGCTAGAAAAAATCGAAAATCGTCCTAGACAAAATATACTTGGATTTGTTTCATGAAAAATTAAGAAACCTCTTTTTTTCAAATATAGACACGATAACTCAAGAACGAATAATCCGATCATATTGAAATTTTCAGAAAAAATCAAGTTCTGTGAGGGGAAGATCCCTATTGTTTTTGAAAGTAATCCCCCCAAAAATAAAAAAAGTTATGCGTGGTGTGTACTTTTTAAAAAATCCAAAAATGCTGAAAGAAAATAAAAAAAATAAAAAATTTAGATTTTTTTTTTAAATTTTTTTTTTAGATTTTTTTTTTCAAAAAAAAAGTTTTTTTTTCGTTTTTCGGAAAAAGAAAATTTAATAAAAAAAAATAAGTTTTTTGATAACTTTAAATGCTCAAAAATCAACAAATTTTTGTATTTAACTTGAAACGGTCAAAACTTTCCTGAGCACATTATAATTTTTTATTTGGAATTAGAAACTTTGGACTATTTACAAATTTGGTGAATTTGTTGAATTGTGCAGTGGGAAAAAGCTTAAAACAACCCCTGATCATAAAATAAGTTAAATGAAGACACATTATAAGCTGTTTTAACTTAAAATATGAGAAAACATTGTTTTAAGATAACCGTTATTTTAAGATTGACTTTTTACAGTGTAAACCCAGGAGGGTAGAAATAAATTGCTTATAAAATATATCCGCTTTTTATAGAACTCAAGTTGTTGATATAGGGCCAACATTGAATGTCACGGATATGTCTATATATTGAAAGGGAATATTTTATATTGGATTATACGAATATTCTATCTAAAACGTAAAATATACATAGATGTATCTGTGATAAAACAATTTGTAGAACTTGGAAACGTAAGAAAATGGGCAAATCGAACAAGAAAAAATAGATAGATAAGATTTTCAGTGTCGCGGAGAGACGCAGACAATTTTATCAAAAGCTCTTTGCCAATGTCAATCCCGTCAATCCCTCAATAAGTTGAACGTAATTCCGATCAAATCCTTTTAACATTTGTTGCAGAAACAGGTTAAGTAGCATTTAAACAAATGTTCAGAAAGTTTTATCTTATATACACTGTAAAAAATTGATAGAATCATAGGTAATGTGTTGCCAAAAGTACAAGTAAAATTTACAAGATGTTACATGTAGTTTTACAATTTTATATAAATATTACATGTAATTTGGATGTAATATTCATATAAAACCTTAAAATTACATGTAAAACTCGTAACTTTTACTTGTCGCTGCATGGCAACACATTACCTATGATTTTGCATGTAAAATTACATATTTATTTTTTAAAGTGAACTCTGTAAAATTTACTAGATTTTACATGTAATTTTATATGTAATGTGCATATGAAAATTTAAAATTACATGTAAAATTGTAAAATTACATATAAAATTGTAAAATTACATGTAAAATCTAGTAAATTTTACATTTACGTGCAGAATCATGTGTAAAATATTTATTTTTACAGTGTAGTCGTATTAATGGTGAGGTCGCTTGCAAAACAACTTAACACTACGATATTTTAACAACGCTTTGACACAGAGACTTAAATTCTGGATCAAAGATTTTCAACTTGGTAAAAACCTTTGGGTCAAATTTTCAACTACAGACCCTTTATATTCTGACATTTCTGTCTGGTGACAGATTAAAAGTTCCCCATTTCAATTTTCAAACGTATCTAATATTGTCAACCAAGATGCAACCAAATCTCTAAAGAAAATACATACAAAAATACCTAGGTATAACTATATTTTTCTACTACCTAATTAAGTGTTAACTTACATATTATCTACCGTTGTCAAGGCTTGTTTACCTTAACAACCAATAAAATAAGTGAACTTATTTATTATTAACAGTTTTAAGCATTGTTTATTGACGACAGCCAATAAGGAAACAAAACTAAGGCAACTACTTACTTTTTTCAACTTAAATATTTTTTTTAACTGTATTTTTATCTGATATTTGAAGCTACTAGCTTTGGGTAGTGGAAAAAATATTATATGCACCTCTCCAAGAGTACTTTCTCCTACCACTACTACTACTACTACTACTACTACTACTTTCTCTAAAAAGATACTGAACCTCTATAATTTCAAGTATAGTCTAAAAAATTGGACTTAACTCCTTTTTACATTGGAAACTTGTTTAAGATAGAAAAAAAATCTCTAAGATGGCCCTCGTAAGCCTTTGAATTTATCGTGGATAACTTGATAAAGCTATTGTTTAGTGAATGCTGAAATAAAACTAAAGAAATCAATTTGTTCCTGTTATGTTGGTAATAATAGCAATATTTTCTTTTTATAAGAGTCATACGGATATAATATTGGTCTTTTTAGGGTTCCATACCTTAAAAACGATAAACGAGTCCCCTATTTTCAGCGCATTTAAGTGGTTACCCTAGTAGAAATATAACGTTATATAAATAAAAGTCCAAAATAATCAAAAATTGCGTTACGTAATACTTGAACGTTCCCTTATCACAACTTGAATACCGTCAAAATTATAATGCCTAAATAGCATTAAAACTTCGACTTTTATGCAGAAACAATTCAATTCAATTTTTGTAACTTATAACTTATAAGTTATCGAAAATCATTATTTTTACGAATTTCTTAATATCTGTTTACATCTCGCATATTTTACATTTTTATACCTACTGTAAAACTTTTCAACAATTTTTATACTACATACTAGGTAGATATTTATTTTACTTAGTTTTATTTTTGGCTATAAAATCCAGATTATATTATTAAATTTTCTATAAAACTTATTCATCAACTTGCAAAATGTTTAATTTTACGACTAGACTAATAAATATTTCCTACACAGTTGCAAACTATGCAACTATCCCCAGAAAAACAAAGTATGTGAAAAAAATCAGACATTGACCTAAAAACCTTAAGAACCTTTAATAGTTTAGAAGAATTTAGAAAGAATCAGAAATATTCAAAACCTTTAAAATTCTAATAAAAACCCTTGTAATTTATTAAAAACCTTTTACAACCTTAAAGTCCTCTAAAAAACTTAAAAAAAAAACTTTAAAACCTCTAAAAAACCTAAAAACTTTATAAAGTTTAAAAACAGCTTTAAAACCCAGCAATTCGGAAAAAGATTGAGGTCTAAATAAAAAACCTTAAAATTCATTTAAAAAAACTTAAAAAGTCTTTAACCCTTCGTTAGTCCAAAAAGTCCAAACGTAATTAGGCGCGCGGTCTACACTTGTAGACCATTTTATTTTTTGTTTAAAAAAAAACACATTTATATTTTTAAAAACCAAATATCTTATGTTATTTATTTGGTTGTATTTAAAAGTTATTTACATATTTTTTTCAAATTATTATTGTTTTAGTAAGTGTTAAGGGTAAAAGAAAAATGATATACAATTCTAACATATATTTTACATATGTAATTTGTAAAAAAAAATAAAAATAACTTAACAAACTTTCTGAAACTAAAACATTTGTTTTTTTTTAACATGTAAGATTATAAAAAAACAAAAAACACCTAAATTAAAAGAAAAAAATATTATAAAATTTTACTCGAAATCATGCAATATTTTAGTAACTCATGCGCCTTGTACATGTGCTCTTTGCAATCGTAGTTATGATATTTTGAGCATTTTTTTTTTCGATTTATTTTCCCTTCTTATGCACATTTAGTGTCCAAAGTAATTTTTAGTTTTATAGAACAGAAAATTACCTTATTTATCAAAAACATTATGTATGAGCCCTTTCATGCCCAAAAAGACTCGTGCCAGTGTCTTCCTATAAACTGCTATTTTTTTTGGTGGTAAAGACATATTGTATCTTTAATTTATCTTTAAACTAATAAACTAACTTTGAAAAACAATATTCACAAAAAGAAACCATAAAAACTTACACAAAATAAAAAAATGCAAAAATAAAAAAGGTAACGTGGTTAGTCGCGCGGTCTACAATCGTAGACCAGGCAGGTTTCAATATGAATAAAAACAATATTATACCCATTCAAAGTGTGAATTATTACTGATCTAATAGATTGATGCATAATGCACAGCTACTCGAAGGGGCGCAAGCGTAAACACTCCGTGTAAAAAGTTACCCAGCTAAAAAAAAGCATGGTCTACGATCGTAGACCACGCGCCTAACGAAGGGTTAAAGGCCCTTAAAACCTTAAAAACCTTTAACATATTTAAAACCTTTAAAATCTTAAAAACTCAAAAAGCTACTGACGGATACTATCTTGTTAGGAGGATCATACGAATAATTACGTTTACATAAAATTATACAATATGCTACAATGTTTAAGTCAATTTATTTTATAAAAACATCAATTTTTCAACAGTTATGATATTACCTGCTTCAAGTATTTAATTAACACAGAAAGAAATGAAAATAAATCAAGCCAACTGGATCAGATCATATAGGTAGAGAAGCTATAGTGGGTATTAGACAAAGACAAAAACACATTAGGTGTGTAAAATTTAGTCCGCCATTTTTACCTTTTAAACGTCAAAATTTGTAAACAAAAACAAAACCTCGAAAAGGTTTTTCAAATTTTTACAAAACAAGTAATTTTTAAGTTAAAAATTTTAACACTATAAACAAATTAAAACTATAAAGACACGCAAATACTACAAACAACGCCACAAACAAAATATCACCAATTATTCGATTTCACAACAAAATGACAGAGTGCAGCGTTGTCGGACCTCCTACCCATGCAAATTTACGTTTGCTTGCATTTAAACGGTTTGAATGTAAATTTATGCTGTCTTTGAGTGTTCTTATTAAAATTTGTAGCAAAATATTGCAAATTTATTGGTTTTATAATTAAAAATTATACGGTTGAAATATTGTTGATAACGTAGAACCGCCATTTTTACCTTTTAGATGTCAATTTTCTATCTATTGTTATTACGCAGCGCAGAAACCTGCGAAAACGTTTATTTCCTCTATATATTCTCTACTTATGTGGATCAGATACATTAACTGGTAAAACTAATAAACACATCTGTTGAACCGATTAATGGTTAATACCGAAATATTAAAAACTTGAAGGCAATTTTGGGTAAAATCAAACATTTTATGTGAAATTCCGTAAAATACTTAGTTCTTTGCGTGTATATTTAAATCTGAAACTTAATAAAACGTCTACAAAGAATCATTAGTTTCAGATATTAAAGTGAAAAATTGGGCTTTATTTTCCCAAAGAGTTAGAAACACCTCATTTCCCTCCCTTGGTCGGGAAGGCTCTTGTAGCTAACTTCACGTATGTACTTGTCAAAAACTTGAATTTATCGACCTAAATTTTATGACAAAACAGTTTTAAATGCATTTATTTTTTTATTTATTCATTTATTCATGATTTATTTTTATAAAATAACATATCATATAAATTTAAGTTATATTTTTTTGGCATTTATGAAAAATAAACAGTGACTACTTCCAACTTTATAGGTTATTATATTACTATTTTTTGGTTTAGTTAAACATGATAAACTTTCGTTAAAAAGAAAAATGCATTACAGTATAAGGTACCTAACTTGACATAACAAATAACCAAAAATAGTTTTAAAGTAAGATAAATTCAAGAAGGCTTTCAACTATTCAACTATTTAGCCGCACGGTGTGCCTTAAACAAAGTTAAATTAAAAGTCAAACCACCCCGGATTTTTTGATTTTAGGTTGTTTTTGGTACATTTCCAAACAGTTTTTGACAAAAATTGAAATCGCTCACGAAGCCGTTTTTAAATAAGGTCATTCTTCTTCTTCTTCAAGTTTTTCCTGTCATCGCAATTTTTTCCATGACACACACGACCTACTTTATTAATGTCAAACGTGCACGGTCGTCTTATTTTGGACATTAACAAAGTAGGCATGTGAATGGTCGTGATTATATTGAGTATCATGGGTAGTACCTATGCTATAGGGTGTGTCATAGAAAAAACTCCGTATTGTGATTGTCATGAAAAACTTCAAGAAGAAGTTTATTTAAAAACGGCTTCGTGAGTGATTTCAATTTTTCCCAAAAACAAGCTAAATTCAAAAAATCCGGTGTGGTTTGACTTTCCATTTAACTTTGTTTCAGGCACACCGTGATCATACATTTCTGATTATTTTAACTACACCTGCAACAATCATTTTTAGATTTTCATTCTTAACCTTCCTACTACTATAAAGTCTGACGCATAATATTAATTCTTACTTTTATTTATCACTAGTGCAGTCAAAACAACATTCATCCTAATATTTTTAGCCTACTTACATAAATTTTGTATGAAATTTCAAGGTTTGGTAATGAAAATTTATTTGACATAGGATTAACTTAACGAATCATTTTCAAAAATAGATTGGTAGGCAATCAAAAATAGTTTTAAAATTCTAAAAATAAATATTGTGTTAAGGTTTTTAAACCTTAAAAGGAGTAATATTGTCTTTTACGTATATGTATAAAGTTTTAATTATTTTTTTTTTAAGTGGGCTAAGTATTTTAGTGGGCTAAAAACGTGTTATGAAACGAGTGCACTATTTTTTCTATTTTGCTCTAAAATTAAAAAAAAAACTTACATTTAAATTGATGACCGATTTAGGGATTTTTGTTTTGGGTTGGCATTATAATTTTCGCAATGTTCTTTTCACTGCAAGTAACCAAGTCACAATTTTAACACGTTAAAAATTAACTTAAAACACAATTTCGTAGAAAACTAAACTTAAAAGAGGTGTTGACATTTGCACGGAAAACACCAAGCGATATTGTTTTCTCCAGTCTTGCTAACCCAAAAAGTACTGACCTCTTATTTATGGGCCTATAAGACACACAAAATGCGTGTGATTATGAGCTTATTATTATTATTATTATTATAATAGTCGCAAAATAGAAAAAAGATTTTTTCCATTTGGCAGGACTGGTTTAAACGCTTCTTGGTAAGTTGTCGTTCTGGTTCAATTGTTTTTGCGTCCAAATAAAGCAAAATATAACCAGGAACCATAAAACAAAGCAGGCTGAAATAATGTGAAATCAAGTTCAAAACCTTTTCCACCCAATACTAGTATTTTATGTGTTTTTTGCTTCACAGAATTGCCAAAGAATTGCCACTAGCCCATAACACAGGCCCACAAAAGAAAAAAAGTGGGCTGTGCTGGGGTTGAGACCTAACTATTCTTATGTATTTTGGGATGCTGAATACGAATCTGTCATAAAAAAAGGCACTTCGTGGGCTTGTTTTGTTTCTACACTGAAAAAACTGTCTGGACCCACAAAAAAAAGTGGTCTGTGCTGTGGTTAAGACCCACGGATTCTTATGTATTTTGGGATGCTGAACACGAATCTGCCATAAAAAAGGCACTTCATGGGCTTATTTTTTATCTACTCTGAAAAAACTGTCTGGGCCCACAAAAAAAAAGTGGTCTGTGCTGAGGTTGAGATCCACTTATTCTTATGTATTTAGGGATGCTGAACACGAATCTGTCATAAAAAAGGCACTTCATCGGCTCATTTTTTTCTACACTGAAAAAACAGCATGGGCCCACAAAAAAAAAATAGTCGTCTGTGCCGGGGTTGATACCCACCTATTATTATGTATTTTGGGATGCTGAACACAAATCTGTCATAAAAAAGGGCACTTCATAGGCTCATTTTTTTTCTACACTGGAAAAACTGTCTGGGGCCACAAAAAAAAAGAGTGGTCTGTGCTGGGGTTTAGACCCACCTATTCTTATGTATTTTGAGATAGTGAACAAGAATAAAAAAATGCACTTCAATGGCTCATTTTTTTGTTACACTGAAATAATATGAGATTTTTCCCATTTTAGACAGTTTTTTCAGTGTAGCAAAGATATGAGCCCATGAAGTGCCTTTTTTATGACAGATTCGTGTTCAGCATCCCAAAATACATAAGAGTAGGTGGGTCTCAACCCCAGCACAGACCACTTTTTTTATTTTGTGGGCCTGTGTAATTATTATTTGCGGGCAAAAAATATTTTACTCCTATTTCCAAATATGCTAGAAATTACATTGACCATAAACCAAATGAATCGTATAATTCTTTGATAGATTAAATAGTCATTTCAAATGTGCAGATGCAACATTTAAAATATGTCCATCGGCAATAATCCCAAATTATTGCTATAAAGGGTGAAAAGTTGTCCAGTGAATTGTTAATAATCAAATGTTTCATCAAAATAATATTGAACAGATTTAAAAGCATTTAATTGGAAAGATATATTATACACGGAGATAATATTTCGGCTATTATTAGGTACGGTTGTAATCCAGTAGATTCCATTTTATGCCCTAAGTTACGGTACAAGCAACGAACTAATAACTTCTCTCTAGAATACGCATACCGTTAATATAAAGTGTCGCCAACATCTCGGTTTTGTTTGTAAACAAATAGTAGATATATTCATAAACAAATAGTAGATATATTCAGGCCTGAACAATAACAGTTACCAGTAACTGTTATTGTTGTTTCTGTTAGAACAAAGCTGTGCGAGTAAGACAAATGTATATGTTGGTTACGTTTTTGTCAGTTTTTACAAATGAAATGCCTATTCTAGAGAGAAGAGTTATTAGTTCGTTGGGTACAAGTAAGATACGTGTTTAACTTTAAATTACAAACACAGCGAAATGATTACTAAAAACATGTACGTAATAATAAGATTATGTAGTTTAAAACTTTGTATATCCGCAACACTGTAAAAACTAAACTGAATATTCAGTTAAAAATGGATAGGAAATCGGAAGTTATTATCCCATACAATTGTCCTTTCATTTTTGTTAAAAAGACGCAATATTTCATATCCGTCCTTAAATACGTGACTTGCAAACTATAGTGTTTTAAACAAAAATTAAAGTAGATTTTTACAAGATCCTAACTTCCTATCCATTTGTAACTGAAGATTTAGCTCAGTGGTCAATGGCATCGATATAGCCTGACACTGATCTAATGATCGTGAGTTCAAACCTCACTGGCGCCGATTGCCTTTTTCAGTTAATTAATAATTGAAATTTGGCGAAGGCGTACTCCCTAGATATATTGGTTCGAAAGTCAATTAAAGCCGGTGGTTCCCTCTACTACTAGCCCACACAAGTCCTGGACTTAGGGGATGCTTAATTAAGTAGAATAGTACGAGGTTAAAAACAAACATAAACATAAACATATAGAACCCCACGAAAGTTAAGTTAACCTTCACTGGTTGTTACAGTAATATTTAATGTTGTTATCATAAAATTCTGATAATTTTAACAACCAGTGAATGTTAACTAACCTTTCGTGGGGTTCAATATAAGCAAAAACAACGTTTAGTATTTATATTTATTATTTATTATTTGACTGGACTATAACACTTGGTGATCTGCCCACCGGGAACGGATCTAATTAATATAAATATATTTAAAATAACTATATTACCGATAAATTAAAGTAATATTATATGTAACTGTCTCAGTAAATTAAAATTTAAATGATTTAAATTTAGACAGGAAAATAAATTTAATTCTGCAACCAATAACTTGTGCAAAGTTGTGTTTTGTACGTAACCTGATTTTTGACATATATATTTATATGTTTAACCTTTAGAATTTTTAGCATAAACATATATTATTTTATTATTCCATCAATCTATTTTCTAATCATCGTACAGAGTGATATTGGTAGACTGACAGTTTCGGGCTTCTGGCCCTCTTCAGTACCAAAAGCCCGAAACTGTCAGTCTACCAATATCACTCTGTACGATGATTAGAAAATAGATTGATGGAATAATAAATTAATATTTTTATAATTTTGTTTAAAATTAAAAATTTCTGTCCTTACGAATTCTACGTCTAACCACCCGTTAGTGGTACTATGTGCTTGAGACACACAAGTCTTCAACTTGCTACCATTCAAAGTCTCCAGATTAGGAGAGGTATGAGTAGTTGTCTACTTCTAGAAATAGATGGCGCACAAGTCTACATCAATCTAATGGCTATATTCCTTTTGCGAGTAAAGTCTAAAAACGTTTTCTTAATCAGCGTGCAGAGTTGACTCTTGGTACTGAAGAGGGCCAGAAGCCCGAAACTGTCAGTCTACCAATATCACTCTGTACGATGATTAGAAAATAGATTGATGGAATAATAAATTAATATTTTTATAATTTTGTTTAAAATTAAAAATTTCTGTCCTTATATATTATTTTGCTCCACCAAATGGTGATAAATGATAATTATCTTAATTAACTCTAGTGTATACTTATTTTAAAATAATTTATGTTGGCCTTTGTTGTTTTAAAACTCATAAAATATGTTAAATGTACATACATATGGTAAAATATTAGGCAGACTAACATCTCTACTCTAAATTTCACTACTCCGTAACATCTCTACTCCATAACATCCCTACTCCATAACAACTCTACTCCATAACATCTCTACTCCGTAACATCTCTACTCCGCACTATATGCACTTGATTAGCAACTTATTAATTAAGGAGTGATTGACGGAACAAAGTACATTATTTTATCACAAACATACCTGCGACCTACGGACTTGGAGTCTTGGTGGTATATTTGTTCCCTGTATATGTACCTCCAAGTCCCGTCTCTTTGCCCGCGTACTCTTAACATGTTCTAATAAAAAAAAACAAAATATTCTAATAAATAAGGTATTATTGAGCTAAATATTTTAAATGTAAAAATTCAAATTGCTTACCGTGACAAATATTTTTTTGACAAGTCAATTTTATAAAAGGTGCTAAAACACCTTTTGTACAGAACTGTAAAACAATAATTATCGAAATTGTCACAAAGTTTTTTTAAATTAAATTAAATTAACAAATATATTACTATGTATATTTAAGTTTGTATTTATAACATACGTCTGTAATTTTTTTTTATTTTGTATAAAGACAAACACTTACTAGGAAAAATTGTGATAAAATAATGTACTTTCCGTCAATCACTCCTTAATTAATAAGTTGCTAATCAAGTGCATATAGTGCGGAGTAGAGATGTTACGGAGTAGAGATGTTATGGAGTAGAGATGTTATAGAGTAGAGATGTTACGGAGTAGGGTTATTGGGGAGTAGGGATGTTATGGAGTAGGGATGTTATGGAGTAGAGATGTTACGGAGTAGTGAAATTTAGAGTAGAGATGTTAGTCTGCCAAATATTATTATTATTATTACTTTTATTATTACCTATTTATACTTAAAAGTAAATTTATCTATTTTCGGTCTATTCTAAACTATATAATTAATAAACCATAGAAAAAATGTTATCTCTCCAAAATATAAATTTATTGTCTATTAAACAAACATTACAGCGACAATTGTTTCGACTTTTTTAACATAAAGTCATTTTCAAGTTTTAAATTTATTAACAAATTAACTTGAGTATACATTATTAGAAATGTCATACTGACATTTCGCGTTTGGACTTTATATTTTAGAGAGATAACATTTTTTCTGTTGTTTATTTAAATCAACTCCAATATGAATAAGGATCAAGAATTTCTTAATTTTATACAGTGCGGTCCAAAAGTCACCCCCCCTTTTAACTTTTGAACGAGTTGAGATATCGACTTCAAATTTAGAACTCTTAAATAAGACAACTTAAACTATCTTTTAGCATATATTTGATATTTTCAGCTCTTAAAATGTGGGCAGGGGGGCATGGGGGGACATTTTTTTAAATGGAAAGGGGGGTCGTGTGATACATCATTTTAAAGCTTATAAAATTTTCTATTTAAACTAACATTTTTAAATTTTTTAAAAATGTTTTTTAAGATTTTGATTTTTCAATTTTTTGTGCTAAAACATTCGATTTTTTAAGCTTTTTTTTATAAATTTTTATTTATGTCAACTAAAATTAGTTTAAAAGTATAATTATAATTATAATTAACATTTTTTTATGATGAAATTAGGCATTTTTAAAAAATTATTTGTTTTTTTTAGAGGAATTTTGACATTAATACCCATTTTCAACCCCATTTTAAATCCATTTTTTTTTTAATTTAAAAATATGGAGTTAAATGGAGAATTTTATAAGCTTTAAAATGATGTATTACACGACCCCCCTTTCTATTTAAAAATATGTGCCCCCATTCCCCCTATCCACATTTTAAGAGCTGAAAGTATTAAATATATGCTAAAAGATAGTTTAAGATGTCTTATTTAAAAGTTCCAAATTTGAAGTCGATATCTCAACTGGTTCAAAAGTTAAGAGGGGGGGGTGACTTTTGGACCGCTCTGTATAATTAATAATACAATTTTATTGATCACCCCGGTCTGGACACGATTTTTAGCTCAACTTTCATATAAGCCAAGTTTTTTAAATATTTTTAAATATTTTGAGGGTCAAGAATTTTTTTCATTGCCATATTCGTTTTCAGCGCCTAAGTAGAAAAAATATAGTTTGGTTTACAAAAAACTAACTTTATTTTTTGTAGTCCTGTGTAATTTAAAAATAGAATCTATAGATAGAAATGAGTACCTAACGATGACAATTGCTACCGACAGGGCAAAAAGCTAAACACATAGCATAGGTCGTCCTTAAATATCAAAGAACTTTTACCTCAAGAAGGAACATAATGAAATCTACCGTATGCTTTGTTTGAAGCGTGAACCAACTACGGTGAGTGGCTGGTGGGGAGTGACTATTGTTTACACTTAGTACGCGTAAAGAGAGAGAAAGAATGTGTAAACTCACAGTCTAATGTCGTAAAACGAACGAAAGGGTACAGTCTTGCCGATTGGAAACATATACTTTGGATATTTTATTGTAAATTTTAAGAAACATTAGTTCTGTATGAGTTTTATATGAACTAGTAGTTTAATTTTAATAGATTTAAATATACTATATTATTAAACATAATTATAGTATACACAATAAAGTTTTTTACATTTTTAATTTAAGTATAATGATTTGAATTCATGATAAGGTGCAAACTACGCAACATCGCTACTAGGTAGCCTGAAAGTCGACTAGCGACATCTACATTTTACACCACAAAGCTGTATCGCGTTTCTGTTAGTAAATAAAAAAACAAAAAGATGACACCTTCATAAACATTGGTCTGAAATTACTTCTTGAGGTAAAAGTTCTTTGTTAAATATACTCATAGAACATGATCTAAATACGCTTGTCATTTTGATTTAACGCGCTTATCAAACAAAATAATTACCAATTTATAGCGTGCAGATGCTGATACAAAAATATAATATAAAAGTAAATTAAATGCAAATCTTGTATATAATTGACAGTTTGCACAATTACTTTTCGTTCGATTCCCCTTGGTGAAATCCATCCAGGATACGTCTGTATGAGGATTTTACGCTTTACTTAACTGCGGGGTAAGTACACGGAAACTTACCCACTATTAAAAAGAATAAAAATAAAAATTACTAAGATTTGAAGTTGAAACATTTCCTTATGTTTTTCTGATTATTTTTTAACGTTTTTATTAACCAATCATTTAACACTATTTCTGACCAAGTGTTTATTTTTGTCCAATCATATTATAACTATATTGGGAATTGTCTACTGTAGAAAATTCTAGTGAGAATCGCTGTAGTATTTTGTTTTTCTGTATTTCTCTTTTACAACAAAATTTCATACCTAAAACTAATTAATAATTAAATATGAATATATTACTGTTTATAATTATTGTTATTACTTTATTATTTAACAAAAAATACCTCAAAATATTCTTTTTATAAAATGTAATGACAGTTTTTATAGGTTGACTTTTATGAACATGCTTGCAAGCCTAGCGCAGTACCGCTAGTTAATACTGCAGTAAGTGACTAAACTATTGACAGAACCATAATTTAATTTAAAAAGGGACAAAAAAAGTTTTAGTTTAGCAATTGAGAATGGAATTAAATTAACCAAATCAAAGAATATGCCTGTAAAAATATTAAAATAAGTATTATTATCATTTTGCGATGAAAATAAAAATATATAAAAGTAGGTTTGACATACAGAGCTGTTCAAAAGTCACCCCCCCCCCTCTTAACTTTTGAACGAGTTTAGATATCGACTTCAAATTTAGAACTCTTAAATAAGATAACTTAAATTATCTTTAAGCATATATTCGATACTTTTAGCTCTTAAATAAAAAGGTAGGTCGTGTGATACATCATTTTAAAGCTTATAAAACTCTCCATTTAACTGTATATTTTTTAATTTTTTTAAACATTTTTATTTGGGTTTAAAATAGGGTTGAAAATGGGTATTTTTGTCAAAATTTCTCTAAAAAATCCAAACAATTTTTTAAAAATGCCTAATTTCATAATGAAAAAAAGTAAATTATACTTTTCAACTAATTTTAGTTAACATAAATAAAAATTTACAAAAAAAAAACTTAAAAATTTATTTTTTTAGCACAAAAAACTGAAAAATCAAAACCTTAAAAAACATGTTTAAAAAATTTAAAAATGTATGGTTATATAGAGAATTTTAAAGGCTTTAAAATGATGTATCACACGACCCCCCTTTCCATTTAAAAAAAAATCCCCCCATGCCCCCCTGCCCACATTTTAAGAAATAAAAGTATCAAATATATGCTTAAAGATAGTTTAAGTTGTCTTATTTAAGAGTTCTAAATTTGAAATCGATATCTCAACTCGTTCAAAAGTTAAGAGGGGGGGGTGACTTTTGGACCGCACTGTATTGTAAATCGTTAAAAAATAATCTTCCGAATAACACATGATTCTTCGAATTATCGGGAAAAATTCACAGTTTTCATTCAAATTTCCTGGCAAAGGAAATAATTACTCTAGGAGCATCGCCCCCGGTCGTAATTATTTCCAGACAGCAAATTTTCATGAAAACAGCGATTTTTTCCCGCATAATTCTCAGCCTCTTGTGTAATTATATATGAAAATAATATTTTATTTTTACATAAAGGTTAATTTCAGTTTAAACAAGTAAATGGTTGAGAGGGTGTTAACATAACCCAATTTTTTTTTAATCGTTGGTTTACGTTGTTTTTTTTTGCTGGTTTAGTGTTTTTGGTCCCATTTAAACAGGGATATTACACGGAAAAAAAGGATTCCTTGAACCAAGGACACATGTATTTCTACAGGTTCAAAGGCATATTTTCTTGTTTCAAGGCTAACATTTCTTTCAACCAAAGTCAATGTCCCTTAATGAAGAGCAGTTTTTTTAATTAAGATTCGCGGTCTTTATTTAGGGACATTAACTTTGTTTCAAATATATGTTAGCCTTAAATAAGAGAATATGGCTTTGAACATCAAAAGACACGTGTCCGTAGTTCAAGAACAATTAAAAATGGGGTGTCCCTTACCCCTGTGGGTGAGGCTAGAATTTTTTAAACATTTTTATCATTATTTTCAGGGTATTTAAAAAAAAAATACCATAGAAAAATTAAGTTTAACTTTTTGTATCAAATTTGCAAATACCCAATAGTTGGTCGCATTAAACTTAAATTAAAATAGTGCCATTGTCGCACCCGTACTATGGAATGACCCTTCGGCAAATGCATGGTGAGTTTTTGCCAGGGAATCAAAAAATATATTGTCTACAGGCGTTCAATGAACGCCGTTCAATCTAATCATATCGAACTTTAACAAATTGAAAGGATTTTATTTTGATAAAATTTAGGATGCAGTTGAATTGACACAGTTTCAATATATCTTTATAAGTTTATCCTATACCTGATTGAAGCATTTGTCATAGATTGTTTGTAGCCTTATGGAGTAAATGCTACGCTTTATAATGCTTATAAAACCTAATACATTAAGGAAGGGAAATAAAATTTAGCAATGCTTGCCATTATTTTTGCTGCCTCTAGCAAACACAGAAAACAAGTTAATTTGAAATATGTCTACGTGTACGATTCTATAGTTTTGTTTATTGTTCGTAATTGTTTATTTAAATAATATTTATGTTAAATGTACACTGAAAAAAGGGATCCTTTGCGGTAATGACATATGAAATTAGGCCAAATGCTTCGCACTCTTGAATACGTCCAAAAGCTCCTTCTCTTAACATGAAAATATAATTCACTTGCCAAAATCTTTTTGACTCTTTAACTTAAAATTCTTTGATCTTGTGTGAAATGCAAGTGGTCTTCTCTCAAAAGAAAAATTCTTGGGCCAAAGTATTTAAAATTAGTTAATTTTTAACAATCTTAAAACAAGATAAATGGTTTTTGCCTCAAATGCGCCAGGTCCAAGAGAATTTTAAAAATATTTCAAAAGCGACACTTTTCTTGGGACAAGATAAATACTTTTGTTTGAATATACACATCTTTTAAGCTAAAAGAATAACTGTCAAGAGTGTTGACTACTTTAAGCCAAGAACGTCATTTTTTTCAGTGTAGTGTTTTAAGAATGATAAGCTTGATAAAGTCTTAATTAAAGACGAAACGTCACTAGTGCATAAAACTTAGTGTTTTTATTTAAAGTCCTAGTCCCGATATTTGTTTATTAATTAGAAAACTAAATATTTACACGCAAAAAAGCAAATAACTTTACATTATTGTTCTTATTTTGTGTAATTTTAAATTAATTTACAGCGCTTTACAAAATTTACGGTCGTCTATTTTGGACATTAACAAAGTAGGCGTGTGAATGGTCATGATTATATTGAGTATCATGCGTAGTACCTATGCTATAGGGTGTGTCATAGAAAAAACACCTTATTGTGATGTCAGGAAAAATTTGAAGAAGAAGAAGGACTTTATTTAAAGACGGCTTTGTGAGCGATTTAAATTTTTGCCAAAAACTGTTTGGAAATGTCCCAAAAACAACCTAAAATCAAAAAATCCGTGGTGGTTTGACTTTCCATCTAACTTTGTTTAAGGCTACCCGTGTGTTTTTTAGCACTAAGCCATTTTTTACTATGCACATTTACATAAACTCATGAATTAGTCAAATATAATAAAATATCTAATTAAACTTAATTATTTTTACGTTTTTTACATTATTTTTTACCATGTAGGTATAACCTATACATCAATGGCCCTATATGATCTATTGAATATATGTGTAAGGATTTCACGGTTGGCTAAACGATGTTATTTGACAAAATGAACGGTGTGGGTTTTGTCGGGGAATCGAAAAATATATATTTTCGACATAATCATACTGAACTTAAACAAATTGAAAGGATTTACTTTTATTCAGGGTGCAATCAAGCTGATATTTTCAATGCGGGTTTATCCTGTATCTTATTGAAACATTGGGGATATTTGTTATAGACTACACTGTAAAAACTGCATGTAAAAAAATGTAAAAATACATGAATTTACATAGTACGGAATAGTAAATTTACTATTCTGAACTATGCATAATTCATAAATTTATGTAAAAGAATGTAAAAGAATGTAAAAGAATGTAAAAGAATGTAAAAGATTGTAAAAGAAGGTAAAATAATGTAAAAATATATATTTACATTGATTTACATATTTTTACATGATTTTACAATGTCGGGCTATGTCCAAACCATTCTGAACTATGTAATTTTTAGCGTTCCGGTCTATGCAAAATATTACCATTCTGGACTATGTAATTTTTAGAGTTCCGGTCTATGCAAAATATTACCATTCTGGACTATGTAATTTTTACCATTCCGGTCTATGGCAACATATTACCATTTAGGGACTATGTAATTTAATGTAATTTATTTTTACCGTGTACTTCGAGCTTTTCAAACTGATTAAAATAACAGTCTATGAGAAGTTTTGTTCCATAAAAAAAACTTGTTTTAAAATTAAAATTAAAAAAAATAATAATAATTTGGTACTGGGTATTGAACCCGAGCATGAATATTACAAACCAAGAGTATTACACTAATTACGCACGCGCTTTTTGATAGGTAAAAAATTCTAACTAAGGAAAAGAAACATGAAAGCCGATTTTTAATTTTTTTAGTGGTTTCAATTATGGTCTATGGGTTTTTTCAAGCAGGATAGTAAATTAAAAATCGCACAGTGAATATTTTCAAAACAGATTCGAATATTGGATGTGCGAATATACTACGTAGTTTATTTTATAAAACATAACTATATTCTATGCACAAACATATACTTCAAACCAAAAATATTTACTGTGCGATTTTTAATTTACTCTCTTGCTTGATGAAACAGACCATAGACCAATTAACTTCTTTGAAAAGCATGTTTAAAACATGTTTATAGTGTTTCCATGGTTATAATTTAGTTTTAAATGTCTAAAAAAGAGATTTTTTCACCAACCTATGGGAATAGTTTATACTGAGTTATTAAGTTAGGGTAACCTTCGCCAAAATTGGTTTTTAATCGTTACCCGAGGGGTGTCTCACCTTTGACAATACATGTACGCTTTAGCTGACATTACCTCGACATTACTTGACAGTACGGGACATTACCTGACATTACTTGACATTACATGACATTACTTGACATTACTTGACATTACAAGACATTACTTGACATTACTCGACATTACAGAAATTATGTCCTAGTGCGCATGTGCGTAGGCATAATCTACTATTTACGCCTGCGCGTAGACATTGCGTGCGTGAAAATTTCTACGCGAAAGGGGGAGGTTAGTTCTGAAACATGACATGGGGTGGGTGTTTTTATTTCCATAGTATTAAGGTCATATTCGTTAAACATAAACTTAAACTTAAAAAACGATTTTTTTTTAGTTATCAAAAATCATACAAGCAGTTTTTTCCTAATGCAAAAAAGTACCACCAGTGGTACCGCTAGTAATGGTGTATAAGTAAAAAAATCAACCATTCATTCAAATAAAATACTGCGGCCAACTAAAGAATACTTACCACTACATATGTTCATTTTTAAAGGGTCCCGGACCCTGGGTCAGTAACGAAACACTGAACCCGTATAGGATAGCTCGGTTTTCCGTCTGTCTGCCACAGCCGGACGGGATCCTCTTGTCAGGAGCATACATAATTTTATTATTTATTACTTGACATTACCTTGACATTACTCGACATTATTTTGCATTTTTGACAATACATGTACACATTTTGGCCAGTGAGACACCCCTCGTCGTTGCCGTTACCTTTACTTGAGGAACTAAAGATCTGTATTTGTAGCTTTTTACTTTTTTGTATGATTTGAACAGTTTAATATAATAGTAAAATTAGTTTTAAAATAGAGGACCTTTTAAATTAATAGCTTATTCCTGATGTGTTTTCATTTCTATGAGTTTGTGCACAATTGTGTGCCTTTTACAAACGCCAATTCGTGTCCAGAATACCAATTTATAAAATTCATTATTGTGGCAGCAATAAAGGACCGATTTGTATACAATATATATTGTATTTGTATATACAGGGTGTTTTAAAAATTAAATTTCTAAATCTACATCCAAAAATATGAATATTTTTTTATCGTCTCGGTTCAAAAAACTTCTCGCCTCGTTGGCAAAGTTTTGCCAATTTATCGAAATTTAGAATGAAAAATTTGAAAAATTATCAACCCTTTTTCCCAGGTAAGCAAGGGATGACCAAAAAAAGCTCATTTTTTGATAAATTACCAACAATTAAAATGTTCCTTCAATTTAGTTTGTGTTATATAGTTTTTCAATGCGCCGTACTCAAAAAAAAAATATATTTTTTTATTTAATTTTTTGAACTAAAATGCGTTTAAAATACAAATTATCCGTCCTAGAAGGTTTTTAATTCGTAGTGTAAAGGCAATTAATTTTAAATGAGTAAATCGATTTTTTTACCATTGCATTAAAAATTAAAAATACAAAATGGCGGATCAAATATCGTCGCCTTGAATACGAAGGAGCGTATCTCACTTTGTCAATAGCAATGTCAACTCTGATGTAATATTTTGAAAACGCTGCTGTTGAGAAAGTGAGAGACGCTTCTTCGTACGCAAGGCGACGATACGGTTGCAAAATTTGGTAAATTTTTATGGATATTAATAAAACTTGATATCGAGTATATTTTAAGAATACTAAAACTGAATCCATTATTGAAAATAAAGAAATCGAAATAGCGCATCTAATAAGTTTAATAATTTTTTAATATTATGGGAGGATTGGTGTAGTGGACTACCGCGTCGTATTGACGAGTTTACTACCCAAATAGCGTGAGTTCGATTCTCACCGGCGCCGATTTGCCTTTTTCAGTTAATTAATAATTGAAATTTGGCGAAGGCGTAAGTGAAGCGGACACTCCCTATAAATTGGTTCGAAAGTCAATTAAAGCTGGTGGTTTCCTCTACTACTAGCCCACACAAGTTCTGGACTTAGGGGATGCTTAATTAAGTAGAATAGTACGAGGTTAAACAAAAATGTAATGTAAATGTAATGTAATATTTACTGATAATTTGTTAAATACCTATGTTTTAAAAGCATTTTGTTTCAAGAAGTCCAAACGTAAACTTTTAGTTCAGCAACGACATTCTTTCGGGTCCTGTCCTATTTTAATCCATCTTTTTCAAAAGTTTGACTTTTGGACCCTTTAACAATTTATTTGATTTAAATAAACCGTATTTAAAGTAGATGGCGGAAAATTATCAAACCAAACTTGAAAATTATTCACTGTCAATGTTTTAATATAGCGATTCCCTTTTATCAAAATCTCTCGGAGATAGCACGTGCCACAAACCGCTATTTCCATCACGATACGTTTAGCTTATTAGTCCGGGAAAATATGACCGAATTCTCTATTAATTTCTCGTAGTAACTAGGGGCGTCAATTAGGGGCATCACTGCTGACATACACAGAAAAAAAGGTTATCTTGGCAGAAGATAATAAATTATCTTGGATTTATATTATCTTAAATCGAGGTAATAATCTTCTTTTAAGATCATGTATCCTCGGTTTAAGATTATCTGTGACTTTGGTTTCCTTTAATTATTTTCTTGGTAGAAAAATCCTTGTGTCAAGGATTTTTTCCTTAAATGCATGACATTTAAAATAGTAACAGAGAATCAAGTGTAATTATCTTGACTCAAAGCCCCTGTTGTCTTACGGTAAAGAGTTTGCCAGCTGGCCGATAGACAATTTGCGCAATAGTTCAAGATATGCGCGGGAGAGAAGTTAGGTTTTTTTTTGCCGTCAGTTGTCTTTAAAGGTGTATCATTGTTTTCATCTGCTTTAAAATGGACGAATTTTTATCTGTTACCCTCAAACGATGGGGATTTTCAAATTTACTTAAAAAATGGGTAAGTAGCATTAAATAATTTATACCTATAAGCGCCATTTTGCAATGGCGTTGCAACAAGTTTTTCTTCAAAAACAAGTTCTTTTTCCGACGACCACCTATGAAACCAAATTTCCCACGATTAACAGACTAAGAAAGTATCATATTTCATAGGCTTGCGAAATAATATTATACATGTGTGGGAATTTTTTTCAAAATATTTACCATTCTATTAACCCTGGAACCTGACTGTGGGATCAATATGATCTTGAATCAAGAGAATCATAATCTTAAATCAAGATTATAATTCTCTTCATTCCAAATTATATTATCTTAAACCAAGACTTGGTGCAAGATAATATGATCTTGGATACGGATAATATGATCTTAAATCAAGATAATTACATACTTGGTTTAAGATAATATGATCTTATATAAATGGTTTAAGTGGCTTTGATTTAAGGAAATGTCCTTAAATCTAGGATATCAAATGCCAAAATCACGGCGGACTTGATCCAAGACAGTCATGGCGTTGAACATATCGAAAGCCATGGCGGCCTTGGTTCAAGATCGTTTTGCTTTGATTCAAGAAATTCTTTTTTTTCTGTGTATGGAGAGTTAGGAGAAAATATGCAAGTTAAAATAATAATGTTTTGGACTTTTTTATTTAATTTGATTCAACTAAATCGATTAAAAACTGGTCAAATATTAAGAAAAACTAATAAACTGTATGTAATTTTAACGAAAAAGTTTAAATTGCATTAAATTATTCAATATTTCATTGTAAAATACATATTTTTTTGCTAATTTTAATACAGTTTTCTTTACTTTTATAGACAACATATGGCACCATATGTGCTTATTTTAACACTTGATACGGAATAGTCATACCGTATCTAGAGCTAGAATGAATTAATTCTATGTTTGAAAAGTGTGTGTATTTGCCTACACTCTAAACCAGTTTTAGAAAAATATACTTTCGTTTCTCAGCCTATAATCTATTTCCAATCTTAATCTTAAAGCCAGTATCTATCTAATAGGAAGCTACATAATTTTGCTACGCTGTAGACCGAAAGATTTAAAGTTTCTAGCTCCGTGCATAGCCTGTCAATCAAAACTCTTCTTTCGCGAGAGCAAGTAGGGCTGTCCAAGAACCTTGAACCAAGATTATATTGACTGTGTTTTGCAATGTTATTCTACATTGTTAAATGACAGGATGCACAAGGTTGTTGCAAATTTTACTTAAGGGTCATTTCAAATAAAACTATACAAAGTTCTTCTTGTCCATGATTAAACAAAAAATAAAATGTGTATGTGTGAGTGAGTTATACCCGGTTCCGACTGGATAAAATTCAATTTTTGATCCAAAACTTATCGGATATTATATCGATATGGGGTTGAAAATTCAGTTTTTATTTAATAACTAAGAAGGGTATAATAACTGGGCACTGCTTACTGAATAAGCACCGACACCAAATGGGACAGACTACGAGCCCCGTGTGCAGGAGATGTGGGGAAGGGGACGAAGAGCCCTACCACCTCATATGTGAATGTCCATCCCTAATAGGGCTAAGATGGAGGTACTTTGGGAACGACTCGCTGGAACCAAACGAGATCATGAACACTCCCCTGAAACCGTACCTGGACTTTATAAAAGAAACAGGGATGTTATGAGGAGATCTGTGCGGTTAACACAAAGGTCCCTAGGGACCAGGTGTTGAGGGCAGTGAACCCCGCACTGAACAAACTAAACTAACTAAACTAATAACTAAGAAACCCTTTGAGATATAGCAACGACGTTTCGCGTATGATTAAAACTAAAGAATGCATATTATCTTATGTTTTCTTTCAAATGGTTATTTTAACCAGGGGCGTACCAGACGGAAGACCTTAAAATTTTTTTTGCTCCAAACTTTTTTCTGTTATTGTTAGAATATGATTCTTCGTGTCAAAATATTATATATTAAAGTAATAGTTTTATAACACCCGTTTTAAGCGCACGAGTACAAGTTTAGAAAACCAGCCACTTATGAAGAGTTTTCTAAAATACTGGTCTGCTAAAAACGTGTTGAAATTGAAATTTTTTGAAAATTACTACCGTATAATATTATTCTAGCGCTGGCGCTGTGAGTAATACAGTGCGGTCCAAAAGTCACCCCCCCCCCCTTTTTTAACTTTTGAACGAGTTGAGATATCGACTTCAAATTTAGAACTCTTAAATAAGACAACTTAAACTATCTTTTAGCATATATTTGATATTTTCAGCTCTTAAAATGTGGGCAGGGGGCATGGGGGGACATTTTTTTAAATGGAAAGGGGGGTCGTGTGATACATCATTTTAAAGCATATAAAATTCTCTATGTAAACTAACATTTTTAAATTTTTTAAAGATGTTTTTTAAGGTTTTGATTTTTCAATTTTTTGTGCTAAAACATTCGATTTTTTAAGTTTTTTTTATAAATTTTTATTTATATCAACTAAAATTAGTTTGGACTTTATAAAATTAACATTTTTTTATGATGAAAATAGGCATTTTTAAAAAATTATTTGTTTTTTTAGAGGAATTTTGACATTAATACCCATTTTCAACCCCATTTTAAACCCTTTTTTTTATTTAAAAATATGGAGTTAAATGGAGAATTTTATAAGCTTTAAAATGATGTATTACACAACCCCCCTTTCCATTTAAAAAAATGTCCCCCATGCCCCCTGCCCACATTTTAAGAGCTGAAAGTATTAAATATATGCTAAAAGATAGTTTTAGTTGTCTTATTTAAAAGTTTCAAATTTGAAGTCGATATCAAAAGTTAAGAGGAGGGGGGGTGACTTTGGGACCGCTCTGTATAATAATAAAAACTGAATTAAAGAAATCAGCAAAATCAATTTAAATTTGTGGACATCCCTATTATGAAGTTCCTAAATGGATTGTGTATGCAAGGATTCAAAGATCTCGATAAAACGTCTTATAAAACCGTTTTGGGTATGATAAGTGTCAATATAGCAGCGGAATAACGAAAATTTATGGGTTATTGGATACTCTTGAGTAAATATTATTTAAGTTTTATTTGAAATAAAAATGCGGAAATATGAGATAAGAATAAACGTTATAAATTTCAAGGAAGTATCATAGTTTTTATGAAGACGTCTTATTCGATAGATCAATCACTTATAGTGGCAATAATGTTTACGGGTTTGGGCAAATATACACTGATAGAACTAGCGTAATTAATAAATTAATTAGATTATTCCATATACCGTGCGGTCCAAAAGTCACCCCCCCCCCTTTTAACTTTTGAACGAGTTGAGATATCGACTTCAAATTTAGAACTCATAAATAAGACAACTTAAACTATCTTTTAGCATATATTTGATATTTTCAGCTCTTAAAATGTGGGCAGCGGTGCATGGGGGACATTTTTTTAAATGGAAAGGGGGGTCGTGTGATACATCATTTAAAGCTTATAAAATTCTCTATTTAAACTAATATTTAGTATAATTAACATTTTTTTATGATGAAATTAGGCATTTTTAAAAAATTATTTGTTTTTTTTTTTAGAGGAATTTTGACATTAATACCCATTTTCAACCCCATTTTAAACCCAAACAATTTTTTTTTATTTAAAAATATAGAGTTATATAGAGAATTTTATACGCTTTAAAACGATGTATTACACGACCCCCCTTTCCATTTAAAAAAATGTGCCCCCATGCCCCCCTGCCCACATTTTAAGAGCTGAAAGTATTAAATATATGCTAAAAGATAGTTTAAGTTGTCTTATTTAAAAGTTCCAAATTTGAAGGATATCTCAACGGGTTCAAAAGTTAAGACGGGGGGGGGGGTGACTTTTGGACCGCTCTGTATATAATATATACTATAACATTGTTGTATACAACAATAAATAGTTGTATATGCGCCAACCACTATATGTTGCATAGAATACAATAACAAAAAAGTAAACGTGTTCGTTATTTACAAACTAGTGCAGTTGTTTGATTTACGACAACAAAATGTTAAGCGATCAGATTTTTGTTTACCTCGCAAAAAGCGGGCTATCCGTGGCTTGCAAATCCGCAGGGTCGGATTGCTGCTGCTTCCCATGTCACGATCCTCGCTTCAAACGCAGTCAATTCAGCTGACCTGTTCGTCCGGCTGGCTAGCAAAGAGCCTGGCCGACTCTACTGCATTTACAAATTTGGTTTAATGTATTTTAAATATTTAGCACATAGAAACTACATATCACATGTAATTACATGTACATGTACATGCTTATCGTTGGGTATACTTATGCACATAAAAATTTTAGGCCAAAATGCCTATTTTCAATATTTTGGTATAACATTTATTAGAATCAGCTGATTGTCGCCATCTTTATTAATCATCCTTCCTCAAAAACTGTTATAGTAACAACAACGTTGTTGTATTATTAAACAAGCCGTGAAGATATGTAATGCTATGCATTTCATTGTATATTATTCACAGTTAATGGCATATTGCATTTTCCCAAATAGGTACTTAAAAAAAAAATTAAAATAATAAAAAAAAATAACATAAAAAAAAAGATATTTCCTTGAAGTTGAAAAAAGAATAAAATTTGTTCTCCAATTTTGATTTTCTACTTTCCTTGTTAGCTTTTCAAAAATTTTCGCCTGCAGCTTTAAATAATTTTTATTAATAGATTTTTTAAAATTATTTGATCCATCAAACTGCGAAATGTGAAAACTTAAGATTCCTAAAAATTTTCGCGAGCGGCGCTAAACATGATAAGTTGTATTTTAAGAGGTTTTCCCTAACCATTTAAAGTGTTTATAAAATAATTTGATTTTCGAATTCTTAGAAATTGCTTGTCATTAAAAACAGTTAATTATGAAAAAAATTTCCTGCGGCGCTAAACTTGATTACCAATATTGTGATATTACAATTTTAATTAAAAGATTTTATAAAATTATTTACTGAGGTGTCAGGAAAATGAAAAACTTAAGATTTCAAAAAATTTTCGCCTGCGGCGCTAAATGTCTATTTAAATTTATGTAAAATAAATAGCTTTTAAAATTTTATAAAGCAAATTTATAAATTCAGAGGTTAAAATGCGTGACCTTAAAAATTTAAGGAAATTGCCTACGGCGCTAAACTTTTACTAATATTATTGTAAAAAAGTCTGGTAACACCCTTGTTTGTGTTGACAAAAATTTTTACTGATACTGTTAGAAAGCTGAATTTAAAAAATCTGGTCAACGTCCCTGGATCAGCTACCCCCCCCCCCCCCCAAGAATCATGGGTATTGCCGCTCCCCGCAACCTCTATAAAAAATCCGAAATATGCTTTTTCAAAATTCAAATACATAGTAAAAATGTCATTGCTAATACATAATTATAAAAACTTACCAAAACTTTTTTAATTTTTGAAATTGGAAACTAACCTGCAACAAAATAAAATAAATATTATTATTTTATCCAAAATTGCTATATTTAAATCATAAAAATAATAAACCATCATAACCGAGATAATAAATTACTTTAACGACTCAAATTAGCATATATCCGTTTAAAATTGACAACTTTTATGGGCTGACCGAAAATATTTTTCACTCTGTTTTGGGAATGAATAGTATTTATTTAACAGAATCCCGACCAGTGTCAGACTGGCTATGCCGTTTACCCAAAAATCTGAAAATAAGCATTTTTAGATATATTTTTATAAAAACTTTTTACCTAAAACAAATTTTGTAACAATAATTACTGTAAAATCCGTAATAATAGCATACATTTGTGGAAAAGCAAAACAATCATGATTTTTTTTTCGAAACAGTTACCATTTTATTGTACTTTTTTCTATTACATTTTTGTGTATATGGATATATAGTTTATTTCTCGGTTTGTTTGTAAACAAATAGTAGGTATATTCAGGGCTGAACAATAACAATTACCAGTAACTGGTATTGTTGTCTCTGTTAGAACATAGTTGTGCGAGTAAGACAGACGAATGTTTATGTTGCCGACGTTTTTGTCAGTTTTAACGAATGAAATGCCTATTCTAGAGAGAAGAGTTATTAGTACGTTGCTCTTGACGGAAAGAGGAGAGCGCGAATGATTCCTCCCCGCTTTGTCGGAGACTTTCTTTCACGCGGAGAATTATATTTTCTCTGGAAAATACATAGCCAGTCCGACCCTGCTACCGACCCGTTAAATCACACATGGTTGACCAAGATCGTATATTTTAAAGTAAGTCGAGTGGCCTTACATTGGCCTCTAATATATTATCTCCTACAGAAAAATTACATAAATTTAAATAATAGAAAAAGGCTCTCAAAAACCTTCCTCTTAAGTTGAAAAACTTGGACAAGAGGGGTGGCAGATAGGAAACGATACACTGTAAAAAAAGTTTCTTTGGTTGCCATAGACTGTTTTGTAAAATTTTATATAAAAGCAATAATTTTATGTAAGATACCATGAACCGATATGTATTTTTCTGTAAAGAACATATTCCGTAATTGAAAATAGGTGTAAATCAATGTAAATCTATGTAATTTTAGATAATTTTACATTATTGTTGTAATTTTAAATTAAAGTTCAGTGCTTTACAAAATATTACTAGACTTTTAGATTATTTTACACTATACACATTTACACAAATTCATGAATTGAAGTATTTTTACATTATTTTACATTCATTTTTTATCGTGTAGGCTCTCTATTCTCAAATTAATGCCAAACTAAATAGTATTTCAACTAAATCAACTATAATTTAACCAAGATTATTAAGGTGGACCTATATTTCTGTTTCACTATTTTTTCGATATGAGGTACCATTTGGCTGTTACACACTTCAAAATATAATTCGTGTCTCCTTTTTTAGCCTCAATGCGACATGCGTTGACCTATTCACCTGAAATTTGGTACAAATAGTTTTTAGACATTTTAGAATAAGCGTACTAAAAAATATATTTCGTAAGTACCGCCCTATTCCTCATGTAAAACAAATTGTTCGAAACATGCTTTGAATAAAGTTCTCATCATTTTATCCAAATTATTCAAGTCAATTAGCCCCAATACGGAAATTTTATATGCTATTAGTAGTTAATAACGTTTTTCTACTACCTAAGTGCTAACTTATAATTAAAACCGCTATCGATGACATTGTTTATTGAGAGTTAAACATAAAAAACAATTGTTTGTTTGTTTAATGTTTGTTTGTTTAATCTCGTACTACTTAATTAAGCATCCCCTAAGTCCAGGACTTATGTGGCCTAGTAGTAGAGGGAACCACCGGCTTATACTGACTTTCGACCAGTTTTTATAGGGAGTGTCCGCTTCACTTATGCCTTTGCCAAATTACAATTATTAATTAACTGAAAAAGGCAAATCGGCGCCAGTGAGAATCGAACTCACGCTAGTTGTAGTAGACTTGTCATGTACAGACGAGTTAGACCACTACACCAATTAAAACAACTACTATTTTCGTATTTGTCAAAATAACAACTATGTAAAAAAAAAACTAAATAATATTTTTAACTCGACTCCGTCTCAGCAAACAAACTTTAGTCTCAAACACTAAAGACTAGATGTATAATATACTATAATAAGTACCACTATAATTTTCATAGAATAAAAATTGAACAAAACAGGCTTTGAATAAAGCTCTCATAATTTTATCCAAAATATTCAACTCAAATATGCTTTCGTATGTTATTAAGAAAAACATTTTAAAATTGTTATTATAAAATTTCAGTTAAGTTTTTCAGTTTTTCAAATAACTAAAATATTTTAAACACGCCCCTTTCTATGCAAGGCGACGAAATGTTCGATGCCAAAATCATTGAGAGTGACTAACCACTGCAACAAGCAAAAAGTCCAAACCACTCTCAATGATTTGGACATCAGACTATAAAGGGATACTTTCAGCTTTTGGAACTAAAGGACTAATATATTAACTAGTAAAAAACACGACAACAAAATTCAACTTGTTGATCGAACATGCATACAGGAAGAACCAGGTCGAGAGTGATTTATAATGCGTTAAATTATTAACTCTTCGGAATAAGAATATTTATTTAAAAGACAGCTGTAAATACAGAATAAATACAAAATAAATACAAAATTAGTACAAAAAAGTCGGAGGATTTTAATGTTATTTTAAGATAGAAGCCCGATTTTAAGAAAACACACATTCAGTTGGCTTTCAGATTAATTTAAAAATAAATTACGAACTAAATTGGTTGAAAAGAACTTAGTAATTGTTCTCCTTCTTTGATCCATTACAAAACACCCCGATTTTTTACCATTTAATCATGACAATAAAAAAAAATAACAAACTAGATGAAATGTTGCAGGCAGGGTGTCAAAACATTTTTTATAGGGCTTAAAAAGAGCTTTTATTTAAAATATAATTTTTTGAAATCGGTTTATAAATATGTGAGATATGCTAAAAAAAACTTTTACTGCTTTAAACGCCAATATCTCGAAAACAATGCGTTTTAGGAAAACGTTGTTTATAACTTTTTTTGACCAATTTAAAATTATCTTTTATATAAGTGCTAAATTAACCAAATACAATAATAATTGCCTTAATTATAAACAAAAAACGCTAAAAATAGGAGTTTTACCCTATTTTTACCCCCTTACCCCCAATCGTTTACCCCCAAAATCTAATCAGCTCTTCGGAAAACGATAAAGTCCAAACCGCAAGTCGATATCTCATGTAGAAATGGAGTTATAGAGTTTACACCCAGACAGACAGACGGACGCAAAATTTTTTTTTACTGATTTCGACTCAGAATGATCTCCGGAAATTAACTCGGTATATTGGTGGTAAATAAACTATTCTTAATATAGTATAGAGATTTTCTTGGGAATAGGGTTAATAAAACCAATCAAGTTTTTTAAACTATTTAGTAACGTTTCGGAGGACTTTTTCACCGTCTTCGGACTACTGTTAAATTTAACTTGACTGGATGTCAAACATATGTAAACAACAGCCTAATGGCATACAACATTCTGTATAGGTTATTATTAATAAAAAAATAACAACAATATTGTTGTTTAGGCCCTATAAGGCATAGCTCCCCTTTTGAAGGGGCGTAGCTCCCTTACGAGTCGTTTTTGGACATATGTTTATGGGAACTTTTTTTCTTATTTTGATATCTAGAACACATCCTTTAAATATTTCCCTTTACCCACGTAACACCCTGTATTTTATAATAATTAAAATAATTTTTAATCTCTTTCTTTTACATTAATAAACATCAACAAAATCACGTTTTCCACATGTTATCTTAACATTTTAGAATTTAGTTCAAATAAATGACACAGATTGTTGATTTTCATTTTGTTAAGTCGTAAAATTGTCACGTACAAATGAAAACATCGGTCAATAAAACGTTATTTTCACACTTTCCTAACTAAACATTCACTGGATCTATTTATTTATTGAGCACCTGGTACCGTTTAGGTAAAAGGTAATTTCAGTGAACAGACCATTTATGAATGGTTATTACATTTAAAGCACAAAAGGGGCCTACAGGTCAAACCGTTTAACAGATTAAAACCTAACTTTAAACTTTTTTATAAATCAATATCAAGCAAAAATCCGATATCTCTAAATTGGTTGGTAGTAGAACCAAATTAAGCCGTTTTAAATAAAATTGCGTTAAAATTATTAGATTTATCTTAATTATCCGGCTTACCCGGAATTATCCGAGCATCAAATTGAAACGGGACCACCTCATGAAGTTTGGTCAAATTCCGTTCATTCGTTCCAAAGTTACGGGAACAAACATAAAAAAAAAGTCATACGTCGAATTGATAACCTCCTCCTTCTTGGAAGTGGGTTAAAAATAAAATTATATAGTAACCAACTGATTAAAGTCCTCCTAAAAGAATAATTCTATATTTTGGGGGGCTGTCCAACAATTATGTAACCGACCTAGGAGGAGGCGGTCTAGCTAAAAGTGAAGGCACTTTAAAAATTACCAAAGCTGACAATTAAAATACCTTCTTCTTAGGGTTAGTTTCTTCAAAAATTAACCAAGATAACGAAAAATATAATTAATTTTAGGTCTATACTGCCCTACTACGCTAGAAAGCAGTAGCTCCATTTGTCGCATGGCAACGTTTTCACGTCCACTCTGATGTAATATTTTGAAAACGCTGCTATGCTACAAATGGAGTTACTGCTTTCTAGCGTAGTAGGGCAGTATACTGCGCATGCGTAAGTATAATTCGGTGCAGTAATTATACTTACGTATGCGCAATGTACACTGATCAAAAGTTTTTATTTGGATATTGCCAATTAAATTATTTGGTTGTAACAAATTTTATTTGAGTCAAATAAATATATAGTTTATGTAAACAAATATTTAAATTTCAAAATGATTTATTAATGGGAACCAAATAGTTTATTTGACAGAAATAAAATTTATTTGCCACGACCAAATAATTCAATTGGCCATATCCAACCAAATATTTTGTTGACACAAATAAACTGTTTTATCAGTGTAGTTTTAAAATTAATTATATTTCTAGTTAGTTCTTTAATTAACACCAAGCATGCGCAGAATAGGCCTAAAATTACTTATATTTCTCGTGAGCTTCGATAATTTTTGCATAGACTACCTTCGATTTCCTCATATTTCAAAAAAATTTAAAATTAAAAGTAAAAAAAAAGACGATAACTCTAATTTAACTAATGCTGAATTTATAACTGGCCGTGTTTCGTTTTTGGCTTGTTTAATGCAGCATTTTAACTATTATTGTATTTATGGATATAATTATTCTGTTTAATTATAATTAAACATATATAGCTATAGCTTATTTTGTCCTTTTTGTGTCAAGTGTTTAGAATCTGAAATCAGATTTACCTAAAATCACAGTTGGGTGCACACAAATCCCCATGTAGATATAATATATCTTTCAAAAGACTTTATATAGGTTGGATAATAAGACTTGTGTTGAGTTTCATTTGTTGCTTTGAAGTTGTAAAAAACTACGTATCCTTTATATAAATTTTAACCTTTTACAGGAGGGGTTTTCAAATATTGCGGATAAACATAGCTATGCTGACATCCCATGCATGGGAAGTATGAGGGGTATGATACCCCCCAATGTACGGCCATTTTGAAAAATTGTACAATACTGTACCTTGTATACAACAACATGTAGTGAAAATTTTCGAGTGAGTTTGCCAGTGTAGTGAGAGAAGTCTCAAGAATTTGGTGGAGGCCTTTTTGCGGAAAATACAAGGTAATTTGGGAAAGTTGATGTTCCTACCCCAATAGCTACCCTCGTGACGTCACTGATGCTGACGTTAACCATAAAATTTAGAAAATTTTCATACGAATTGATTAGTTTATTTTAGAACATAAGAATTGTAAAAAGGAACAAAAAAAGTTGGATTACAAAATGCTTGTAGCTTCATTCTGTAAATATTTCTATGTCAATGGACTCTATATTTAACAACGTAACAGAACCCATACAATTTATTACTTAACTATAACTTATAAGTAATAAAAAGTATTTTGAACAATTTTTAAACTCTACTTTTACACCTACGCTGATGCACATAAAATATATCATTTATATTTACAATACATGAACCGATGTGTCACATTAAAATTTTATCACTGGGTCAAATTTTATGATCCAAAAATTGTCACAAGCGTTTTATGTTTCCACGATTGTATGCCTATTGGAAACATATGTGATTCAAAGAGAATTGCATAGACACTATAACAATTTATTGCAAAATATCGGAATTAAATGAATATAATGACAGTGCACTCCGGTCTGGACACGATTTTTAGCTCAACTTTCATATAACCCAAGTTTTTTTTCATAATTTAATTATTTAGAGCTTTGGCATCTTTTTAAGACCAAATTTAAAATAATCTATCGATGCGGTTTTGAGAAAAACGATTTTCATTCGTTTTAACAAAAAAAATATATATTTTAAAAATTATTTTAGATATTCAGATTTTACGTCAAAAAGTGAGACAAAAGTTTTTATAGACGTTTGAGCTAAATTGCTTTTTAAGGGAGCTAGCGTACTTTTAAAGGGTATTTTTAGAATATTTATCACTTTATATCTCAGTAACGATTTAACTTAATAACATGAAATTTTTACTGAACTTTAGGACCAATAAATGTAAGCATTTAACGTTTTATTAAAATTAAGTTTTTCACCAGGGGCGTAGATAATGGGTGCCTCATAATTTATATGTAAAACTGTAAGTCCGCCCCTGGTTAAATATTTAATTTTTATGTCATAAAATGATAATGTTTATTGGTTGCATACTACAGTAAAAATTTCAAGTCAATATGTTAATATTTTCTTTCATAATTTATTGCGGACGTCAAAAATACTTCTTATATATTTCTAATAATTTGGCTAAAATACAATGTTAGAGACCGCATCTCGATCTCTGTTGAAGTTCCTAAAATGTGAACGATACAAGGGTGAAGGGGTAAAAGGGCTCTTAAGACATTGTATATTGAGTTTATTCCCACTAACAAAAATTAACCATCTTTCCTTTAATTAACAACTAACAAATTTGAGAAGAATAGAAAAGAAGGCATGTCCAATTAGTTAGTTTTCGAACGGGAGTCTCGGTAGCTCAGTTGGTAGAGTACCAGGCCGGAAACCTTGGGGACTCTGGTTCGAATCCAGACTGAGACCTGACTTTTTTTCTAATTTTCTCTTCTGTCCGATATGCCACTAATATTTTCTTTCAATATGTTAAACCGTTCTTGAGTTATGAAGTGAAAAATATTCTAAAAATGTCCCTGCAACGTCTTCTAGCTCCCCTAGAAACTTTTTATATCACTTAAAATGTTCCGAAATCAGCGTATCAAGTAGGTCTAGAATCAACTAAAATGGCGTCGGCAAATTTTTGAGTGTAGAGGAGTGTTATTTAGCTTAATAATTTTAATAATGAATTATAGAATTTTAATATGAATAAAAACGTATTGGTTTTCGAATCACAGGCTAAATGGGATCCTGTATTTGGTAATTGTAATTTACAAATTATAAACCAACTTTACAATTCAAACAAAAAATGTTTATCAAATAATTAAAAAAAATATATAAAACAAAAAACTGACAGTGATGTAAAAACATCATTTTTAAAATTCATTAAACGTAAAATAATGATACTAATGTGTATGTTTATATACACATGGGAGTTCTCTTTGTTTTATGTGAAGTACACAGCCCTTTAACTTGTACTTTGTATGTTTTCTACATTTTTACCCTATTTCCATATGGATCCTACATGTGAACATCCAAACCAAATGGAAAATCCACATCAAATGAGGAGTTTGCAATCAAAAGTTTTTACTAAAATCATTTGTTTTATTAAACTCTTAATACCTAATTATGGTGGAAGAATTTTTTTTTAATGTAACCAAAATCATCAAAATATTAATTAGGTTTTCCATCAATTTATTTTCTAGCCTAATTAGGGTTTTACGAGAATAGAGTAATCGGGCATTCTCGTCTCGATTTCAAGAAAAAACCAAAACATGAGCCTAATTAAAAAAAATCAAGACACGCCTCGTCAAAAATCCTTAAAAGTTTTAACTAAGTACTCCAAACACAGACTATTGGTGACCAACTATACAAAATAATTTTGTAGTTGTAGTTGTAGATGCGACAGAGGTAATTAAGTTGAGGTAACAGGTAAATCGACGTTGCCAATTCAAGCGCTAAGTGTTCTGTTACAGCCTTGGATTTAACGAAATTTACCAATAATTTATTTAAACCAATAGTGCACGAGTGTCAAAAATTATCTTAATATTAGTTCGTCAATTTGAGGTTATGTCATTGACTTTTACTAATTTTTTGACAGCAGTTATGCAATAATAGTTTTCGTAACGAGTCCTTAGTGCACGAGAATGAAGCATTTTTGACGACGTGAAGCGAAGTCAAAAAATCATTCAAGTGCACTAAGCAAACGACTTGCGAACAACATTTTTTGTTTGATCTACAGTCTAGACTCTTTAAAAATGTATTTTTTAAAGAATTACCTGTGTTTAATTTTGACATTTTAAAATTTTATAAACGTCAAATGGCTTTTGTCAAAATGTAAGCTAGAGTCAATTTTTTGTGGTAACGCCGGTTAACCAGTATGTTACTCTTTCTCTGTTTAATTGATGAGTTAAAAAGAGAGAGAAATGCACATTCCCCTAACTTGGTTAGTAACCTCTGCTCCACAAAAAATCGGCATATGTGTAATCGTTTGGATAAATGACTATGCACAGTTATCATTTCATTCAAACATTCAAATATCGTAACGAGAATATATACTGAACATGCATTTTGCTTTATCAATCAGCTGATCCTCACTTCCCATCCGTTGTCATAGCAACGGGTGGGAAATACGCACTAACTAGGTCGTAGGAAATTATTTTTGTTAAAGATAAGATAAGGTAAGATAAGATACGATAAGATAAGATAAGATGAGATGATATGAGATGAGATGAGATAAGATGAGATGAGATGAGATGAGATGAGATAAGATAAAATAAGATAAGATAAGATAAGATAAGATAAGATAAGATAAATTTATTTGGTGCATTACATATAGAATTTACACAGGTCACAAATAGTAGCAAAATTTAAATAAATATAAAACATACGGATTTAACTTACAGTTAAAACAAAGTTACATACAAGAACAAACTCGTATCATAGAAATTTAGAAATTTCTAAAATCAAACTCCAAATACTCGGATTTAGAGTAGAATGCCTTGGCTAATAAAAATAATTTAATGCACTGTATAAAACATTTTCTTGGAAGACTACGAACGCAAGTGGGTAGCTTATTAAAAAAACAGTAAAAGTTTAGACCATTTTGCGATTTTTTTAATTTATAAAAATTTATACGTATGTCATTTCTGGAGTGAGTGTTGTAGCCATGAACATCCGCACCCATTGTAGAGCTACCATCGACACTATGAGCATATAGGAGACAGTGATCAATGTAGAGACAAGGCAAGGTAAGTATTTTTAGCAGTCGACTGTGCCACAGCACCCAAACCTATTACATTATTAAGAAACTTATCTAAACTTATTAAAATGTTACATACATTATTTTAGATCACTTTAAGGATTAACAGGGTCGGACTAAAAATTTAAGCACAATGCAAATAATTAAGCACGGCGAAGTATGTCCGTGGTAATGCTGAAACGTGAAATATGTCATGGGAACGATCAAGAATTACGTAACGCAAAATTTGGCCATTTTTGACCACCCCCCACCACCCATGTAATGCGGCGTAACATTTTCGAGTTTTCAACCGGTTATTGCTTCTGTGTTTTAACCCAAAACCGGTCTGATGTAATTTCGGCAACCGGTTAACCGAAAATTGTTTATTGGCTATAGTTTTCCATCCTTATTTTTTTTTGTTTATAGGATTAAATGAACTGTTAACCATGCCGTGTACAATAAAACGCGGCGTAACGTTTCCGAGACCCCCCATCCCCCTCTAGCGCGTTACGTAATACTTGAACGCTCCCCATGAAGAATAAAGACAGTAGAATTACTTGGCTCAATATTATGGGCAAAATATAACCCAGAATTTTTAAAATGGCAGGCCTCATATATCGTGTTAAGCTTTAATTGATAAGTACACGTTAGGCATGCCCGTGCATCAAACATATTAATAATACTAATTATTCCCATTTGTCGAACGTTCCGTCGAAGCGGAAACATGACAACGGGACAGCTGTACCATCAGACTCCCTAAATACATTGTAAACACAGGTACACCGAGAAAAATACGGCAAGTAAAAAAGTTAAAAACTAAAAAGTTACTACAGAAGAAAAGTGTTTAATAAGGCATATTGCCACTGTAATAACCAGTAGTCGGCGAATTTCCAGTACTCGCATAGGCGCCGCGTCGACTCTAGCGTTGAGGCGAGGTTTTAAATATTTACATTTTTATTTCTTGTTATCTTGATTCTTTTTAATAATCCAATTTAACCGAGTAAGGTGGGAAAAAAAGTTATCGACAAATAAAAATTAAAAACTTTCGTATTCTTAAAAGATAAAAATCGAATGTCGTTTTTTTCTTTGAAAAACACCGATATATATATATATATATATATATATATATATATATATATATATATACGTATGTATAGTTAATATGTATAATTAATATCGTTGTGGGTAACAAATTAGTCGTCAAATGTTTTGATTTATAAAAATTTCCCTCATAATTCGGCAAAATTATTCCGTAAGCCTATGTTTATGTGTTTATTTTCAACGTTGATGAGTCATAACTGAGTTTACGCCGAATACTGGCAATAACATGACGTATTATTCCACACCGAAATTACACATTTTCGCCTCTTAGCTATCACTATATCAGTTTACAAAGTCACATACCAATAGCTAAAATACCTACAGGGTGTCACAATTCGTGTTACGAAATTTAAGTGGTAAATCTACACCAAAGAGTTACAATAAACATACCTACCGAAACGCTTTCTACGGAAGCTACAGCTCCGTAAATGTTTATTCTAATATCTGTTTTTATTTTGATATCTCAAGTATTGAGATTGAGTTACAAAATTTGAAATTTTTTCGGCTTTTTGACTTGACATTTGACTTATTTTTTCAGTTCAAATCGTTCCTGAGATATTTAAGAAAAGCATATTTTGGGATAAAGCATTTTAGGAGGTTATTTATGAGATTTTTTTTGTGTAGAATCACAAATTTTGAATTTCCAATATCTTTGCTCATCGTTAATATTTTTGTTAGTGGCTATAAAGTTTCTAACCTGAAGCCTACTTTTCATCGAAGCTCTATTAATTAAATAGTACATTTAAGTTCAATAAATGTAAGATATTTTGAACTAAATAAAGGCGTTCTTTTTCTGTGTGTGGATACGCCAAAATTATGTTACCAGACTTGTCTTTTCGAAAATCTCTGTTGGTTTTGTTAATTATACCTTTGTAACATCGTAAATATCGGCTTGCATCAAGTAGTCTATGAACCGAAAGACCATTTTCCACTTGCTTGTCACATTACTTTTATACATGTTCACCTAAAATAACATCAAATAAAAAGCTCTAAAAAATAGGGTGGATTTGACTTTGACTCGTCTTGAAATTTCAAGCTAAACTAAAGACTACATAAAGTTTGCCATACGGATCTGAAACAGTGAAATAAATTCCAGAAAAATGTAGAATATATTTAAAATAAACACTATAATATACAGTATATTTATTGTATTATTAGATCGAAAAAGATACCTAGTTAATTAATTAAAATACTCGTATTTTCTTTTTTTTTTAATTTTCGTTCGCATTCCTTGGACTGTCACAGATCCGTGTGCCACACTTTACCTACAACTAAATATTTTAGACATTAGGAATGATATTTAATATTTTTTATAAAAAATAATTTCTTTAGGTATACGTTACAATATACAATATAAGTGGGGTTGTGAGGCATGGTACTGCCTTTCAAATCACTGCGACCAATGAGATCTATTGTGAATCCCCTTTGCAATTTAGTCCACATCAAACTTTAGGCTTTAAAAAAAGCCTAAGAGTTTTTTGGGGGCTACTTGGGATATATCTGCAGGTCTTGGGTATACCTGTTCTAGATATTGTAGCCTTTTGCGAGCAATGGCTTCGAAGAAGCACATAATGTGTTCGGCCGTTTCTGGTGCTTCTGAGCATAGACGGCAAATATCGATTTCAGATTTTCCCATTTTTTTAAGATGATATCTTAACGGGCAGTGTCCGGTTAACAGCCCTGTATAGGTCTTTAGGTCCACCTTGCTGAGATCGAGTAATTTTCTTGTTCGTTCAGGTTCATATTTTATGAATATTTTGGCCTGTCTTAAGTTTTGGTCTTTCCAATATCGAGTTTTGATTTTTCCCATCTCTTAATTGCCTCTACCTGATGGCTTTTGTTAAAGCCACAAACAGGTTCGGGGCCAATAAATTGAGCGCATGCTCCCTCTCTCGCGAGAGAGTCCGCAGCCTCATTGCCTTCAACACCCTCGTGTCCTGGCACCCACATCAAGGAAACCTTGTTGGTTTCTGCCAGTTGTTTGAGGGTTTCGTAGCATTTCCAGGCAAGCTTTGACCCAAATGTACATGAGTTTAGTGCCTTTAAAGCTGCTTGGCTATCCGAGAATATGCATATTTTTTGCCCTCTTTTGCCCTTATTCAAGCATTCTTGAGCACAAATTTTTATGGCGTATGTTTCCGCCTGGAAAATGGATGGAGTTTTCCCCATTGATATACGATAGTTTACATTCTGTAATGCCAAACTTATTTTTTGTTTCAAAAATTTCTTAGAGCGGGACACGCAAGTGGACAAAATTAGTTTCTTTCCCAGGGAATTTATAAATTCTTCAGCTTCATCGCACCAGGGCCCAAGTGTTTCCACAGCGAAAGGAACAAAAAAGTAACCTTGATCCACTAATTCCTGGTATAATTTATTTCTCTTGGAAGCCGCATTTTGGGTTGCTTTGAAGAAAGTGAAATGTAGGAAGTTGCCAGTGTATCTGAACAAGTAGCATCCCAAATAAGATGTGCTCCATGAGACCAAGGAATTAGCGTGATACCGTCTACTCTTTTACCATCTCTAAAAAGTCCAGCCGGCTCCAAAATTGAAGGAATGTTCACCGAAGATAAAGCGTTATTAATTATATAGTTCTCCGCATGAAAGAAAGTCTCCGACGGAAGGGGGAGGAATCATTCGCACTCTCTTCTTTCCGTCAAGAGCGTTATAAGGCGTGCGTGCCTACATCGGGCCTCCCACTTGCACACACATTCCAAACATATTTCCCGTAGGCGCAGATCCGTGCGTCAAACTATATTATTAATTTCTTTATGCCGAGAATGACGACCAGCACTTTTTACACATGATAGACCATGCATATGATTTTTTTCATGTTTTTTATGATGTGTTAAGTGTTATATAATTAGTCTTTCTCTTTTTAGGTACCGACCAAGTTCCACTTAGTTTTGGAAAAGGGTTATCATTTTCATAAGGTTTGGAATATTATGCCATAAGCTATCACGGAATGATGCATGATAGTGATCATTACCATATTAACTATTTTAAAAAGATACAAGACTAATAATAGGAAATATTTATGATAATATTGTTGGTCAGGTATAACCTTATTAAAAAACATTTAACAATATAACGTCGTATTGCTATACGACGTATGGCAGGAAAGTTTAACTCGTCCATTTATAGTCGTCAAATAATAAATATAAATTGCAATAACACAGGCTGATATTTTAAAGGGTAGTAGTGGATGGTGACAGGAAACTACTGTTAGTTTTTCACCTGGTGATTTGCGTAAGGAGTGTTCGCTATCTTGAATTTTAGGGGTGAGTTGCTTAATATGCATCTTACGATAAAAATGCATATAACCAATTTAGTTAAGGAAGAAATTTCCAACAATTTTTGTTTGAATCATTTTTTTAATACACGGTGTATTTTAAATAGCGTCGGAAATTTTAACAGATGATTCTACATGATAAAATATGACAAAAAGTTTCTATAAACATATGTCTAAAAATGCGTCATAAGGGAGCTACGCCCCTTTGAAAGTGGCTAAAAAAATCGGTTTTTATTTAATAACTCAGGAACCCTTTGAGATATATTAACGAAGTTTTGCACGTGAATAATTCCTAATAAGGCCCATCTTTGTATGTCATTTTCACGTACTTATCTAAACCAGGGGTGTGCGAAACGGGGGGGCCTTATCAGTTTTTTGTCCAAAACTTTTTTCTGTGTAACTTTTTTGCAATTTAATTTTTTAAATATGATTCCTCAGGTCAAAATACATAAAAAAGGTACTCTTGTTGTAATACTGTAGGATTAACCGTTTTCGAGAAAAATTCATTTGAAAGTGAAATTCCACGGTTCGAGGACGAAAAATTAAATACTAAAATGTTGAAAACCAAAATTTTAATAGTATTTAATTTTTCGTCCTCGAACCGTGGAATTTCACCTTCAAATGAATTTTTCTCGAAAACGGTTAATCCTACAGTATTACAACAAGAGTACCTTTTTTATGTATCTTGACCTGAGGAATCATATTTCAAAAATAAAATTGCAAAAAAGTTACACAGAAAAAAGTTTGGGACAAAAAACTGATAAGGCCCCCCCGTTTCGCACACCCCTGGTTTAAATAAGTACGTGAAAATGACATACAAAGATGGGCCTTATTAGGAATTATTCACGTGCAAAACCTTGTTAATATATCTTAAAGGGTTCCTGAGTTATTAAATAAAAACCGATTTTTTTAGCCACTTTCAAAGGGGCGTAGCTCCCTTATGACGCATTTTTAGACATATGTTTATAGGACCTTTTTATCATATTTTATCATGTAGAATCACCTGTTAAAATTTCCTACGCTATTTCAAATACACCCTGTAAATTAATAAAAATCGAGTTAATTCAAAAATAGCAATGTTGGAGGTGTAAATTGTTTTTTCCTATTTTTCAGCCAAATTATTCATCGGGCGATAAAAGTGGTTAGAAACAAACTTGTAGCTCTTGAAATTCTCTATAAGTTTCATATATTATAAATTTTTTATAGGTACTTTGGTACGGTTGCAGAAGGCGCAACTCGACTTTCAGCGCCCATTCTAACCGTAAAAAAATACCTATGAAAATGCATAGAATATAAAGAATTTCAAGAGTTACTTTGGTTATAACCACCTTTATCCTCCGATGAATAATTTGGCTGAAAAATCGAAAAAATCAATTTCATCCCCAACATGATTATTTTTGAATATTTATAACTCGATTGTTATTAATATATTAAAAAAATTATTTAAACAAAAATTGTTGGAAATTTTCTCGTTAACAAAATTGGTTATATGCATTTTTATCCTAAGATGCATCTTTAGCGAGATAACCGTACTCACCCCAAAAAAGTCCAAAAGATAGCGGACACCCCTTATGCAAAACACCCGATGAAAAACTAACAGGAGTGTTCTGTTACTATCCACTCTATGCCCAGAGTGCGGAGAGGATGAAACATCCTCTCATTACTTAGCCGAGTGTGTCAGATACGACAGGATCAGGTTGCAAGTCTTTGAAACTCAAAGACTCAACCAAGAGGAACTAAGAGATCTCCCCTGGGCCAATATTCTAACCTTTATTGAAAGGACGGGCAGGTTCAAGGAGGACTCAAAATAGTAAATGGCTGGGATTGCCTGGGGTGACAAAAAGGGCCAGAAATGGCCTAGTTGTCCGGCTTTGGCCAACCCAAAAATTTACTACTACTACTACTACTACTATCCACCACTGCTCTTTAAAATATCAGCCCGTGTACATTTATTGCAATTTAACACAGGATTTTCCCGTTATTTGACTGGACTATTATCCTGATCTTTATTAAAAAGTTTAAAAACTTTAAAAATATAGATACCTAATATCTAAGTTTTTTAATGATAATACAGTTAAAATAACATCGTTATAAAACTTAAGTGTATAGTTATAAGTAGTATATTCTTCATTAAATGAATAAATAAATTTTATTTAATTTATTTAAAAACCAAGTATGTTTGTAAGTATGTAAAACAAACATTAAACCTAAAGAATTATAGGCCGTAATTTTGTATGATAATGTAATATTGTTATGCCTTCAGTTTTATATGTTATTACATATTATGTGTATATTATAAAATTATCAAAGAACTTTTACCTCAAGAAGTAATTTCAGACCAATGTTTATGAAGGTGTCATCTTTTTGTTTGTTTATTTACTAACAGAAACGCGATACAGCTTTGTGGTGTAAAATGTAGATGTCGCTAGTCGACTTTTAGGCTACTTAGTAGCGATGTTGCGTAGTTTCCACCTTATCATTAATTCAAATCATTATACTTAAATTAAAAATGTAAACAACTTTATTGTGTATACTATAATTATGTTTAATAATATAGTATATTTAAATCTATTAAAATTAAACGACTAGTTCATATAAAACTCATACAGAACTAATGTTTCTTAAAATTTACAATAAAATATCCAAAGTATAGGTTTCCAATCGGCAACACTGTACCCCTGTCAGTCATTTTACGACATTAGACTGTGAGTTTACACATTCTTTCTCTCTCTTTACGCGTACTAAGTGTAAACAATAGTCACTCCCCACCAGCCCCTCACCGTAGTTGGTTCACGCTTCAAACAAAGCATACGGTAGATTTCATCATGTTCCTTCTTGAGGTAAAAGTTCTTTGAAAATTATCTATCAAAAAATAATTTAGACTATATGGAAAATTTTATTCATTGCTTTTTAATTTGTTTCGGTTAAAAAATTTAATACCAAAATAATAAATTAAAAAATATTTACATTATAAAAATAGGTAGTACTTATCATACCGTTATTAAAACACTATTATTTACATACATAATAAAACAAAAAACTATTAAATTTATTTTTAGTAAAGCTAAATATTTAACATTAAACCTAATAGTTTAAAACCTGGTAAACATTTCCAACAAGGTATTTTATCCCGGCTAGAAGCTTGAAATATTTAAAATGTAAACGTTTGATACTATACATAGATTTTAGATGAATAAAATTGACGAAATAAACGGACGATGGATACTTATAGCGGATGGTCTGGACATTATAGATCCACTCCATATAGGTAGAGAATATATAGAGGAAATAAACGTTTGCGCAGGGTTCTGCGCAGCGTAAAAGCAATAGATAGAAAATTGACATCTAAACGGTAAAAATGGCGGTTCTGCGTTGCCAACATCATTTCAACCGTGTAATTTTTAATTATAAAAACCAATAAATTTCCAATATTTTGCTACAAATTTTAATGAGAACACTCAAATTTACATTCAAACCGTTTAAATGCTTGCAAACGTAAATTTACATGGGTAGGAGGTCCGACAACGCTGCACTCTGTCATTTTGTTATGAAATCGAATAATTGGTGATATTTTGTTTGTGGCGTTGTTTGTGGTATTTGCGTGTCTCTCTAGTTTTATTTTGTTTATAGCGTTTTAACTTAAAAATGACTTGTTTTGTAAAGACTTGTAAAAATGTGAAGACCCTTTTTGAGGTGAAAATGGCGGACTAAATTTTACACACCTAATGTTTTTTATCTTTATCTAATACCCACTATAGCTTCTCTACCTATGTGATCCACTCACAGTGAAATCGCAAAGTTTCATATTTGGAAGATAGTGCACGGAAAGAAATTAGTGGGCTCTGCGCTATACATTATAAGATATTTGGTAACAGTGGCAAATTATAGTGATTTAAGCTATAGATTATAAGGGACACAATAACTAATAATGTTAAAAATAAATTGGAAACGATTATATATATTACAGACACGATTATATTTATTACAGGCACTATTATAAATTTACAGAAATTTTATTATATTATAAAAATTATTAGCACGGACAATAATTAAATCTATTTAAGCTATAAATGCCATACTATTTGTTATATTTTATTATTCATTAAACAATTAAAGTATTTCATATAAATTTTTACACTGACTGCCATAATTGTAAGAGAAAGCCTTGTATTTATATAATAAGCGACTATAATTTGCTTGGTATGTGTGTTATAGCGCTCCTAGCTATAATTTTTTTTTCCGTGTGGCTTTAGAAAAATAGTATTAAAATCAATATACAGGGTGTATTTGAAATAGCGTAGGAAATTTTAACAGGTGATTCTACATGATAAAAAAATATGACAAAAAGTTCCTATAAACATATGTCTAAAAATGCGTCATAAGGGAGCTACGCCCCTTTGAACTTGGCTTAAAAAATCGGTTTTTATTTAATAACTCAGGAACCCTTTGAGATATATTAACGAGGTTTTGCACGTGAATTAATCCTAATAAGGCCCATCTTTGTATGTCATTTTCACATACTTATTTAAACCGGGAGTGTGCGAAACGGGGGGGCCTTATCAGTTTTTTGTCCCAAACTTTTTTCTGTGTAACTTTTTTGCAATTTTACTTTTGAAATATGATTCCTCAGGTCAAAATAGTATTTAATTTTTCGTCCTCGAACCGTGGAATTTCACCTTCAAATGAATTTTTATCGAAAACGGTTAATCCTACAGTATTACAACAAGAGTACCTTTTTTATGTATTTTGACCTGTGGAATCATATTTCAAAAATAAAATTGCAAAAAAGTTACACAGAAAAAAGTTTGGGACAAAAAACTGATACTCCGCCCCCCCCCCCGTTCCGCACACCCCTGGTTAAAATAAGTAAATGAAAATAACACATAAAAACAGGCCTTGGTAGGATTAGTTGACGTGCAAAACCTCGTTGATATATCTCAAAGGGTTCCTGAGTTATTAAATAAAAACCGATTTTCTTAGCCACTTTCAAAGGGGCGTAGCTCCCTTATGACGCATTTTTAGACATATGTTTATAGGAACTTTTTGTCATATTTTATGATGTAGAATCATCTGTTAAAATTTCCGACGCTATTTCAAATACACCGTGTATAGCTGTGGAGCATCAGCGATTGGTTTAAGTATGGTTCATTCCAAAGAAATGTTAAGCCATTATCTCCCAAATATGAACCTTTGAGATTTCACTGTGAGTGTTCTATAAAGTCCAGACCGTCCGCTATAAGGATCCATCGTCCGTTTTTTTCTGTTTAACTATGCAAGTAGCTTAATCTGAATATAATAAATGTAATATGTAGTTAAAAAACAGCAAGTTAAACATAAATTTTTAAGGTACCTCTTATCAGAATCTTTTTTTGAGCTTCTAGCGTCCAAAGCAACCAGATCCAGAACCCGGCGATTTTGGCTTATATAGAATGTAGATATTTAAAATCGAGCCGGGAGAAAATACACTTTTGAAAATGTTCACCAGCTATAATGGTGTATTTATAGAATTTAACGACCACAAATTTTATTGGATAATTAGTGAAAACAAATTCATATAAAATGTCGTCTCTGTAATAAATTTTCCAACAACGCGTTGTTTCCCTAGAGAGTAGAAACTAATTCCAATAAATTCTTGAACGGTTATTTCTCCTTCAAACCGACCGAAACACTGCATAAAATAAGTAGTTTTCTACACTGAAAATTTTAAACCATATTAAATACTGAACGATTTTGTATATGTGACCCTGCACAAAGAAACCCAGTTAGTGTGCGAAATTTTCGTATTTTTTTCTTTTCGGATTCTTATGTAAAAAACTTTTACATAAGAATATAGATACCTATATAAAAAATACTTCCCCAACATTTTATCACTTAAAATTGCACGGAGCATGCTTTTTTAACTTGTTTAATTGCGAATTCTTACATAGAGAATACAGGATATGGCAACATAGCAAGAAAAAGAGTGTGCGTGTGCGTGTTCTGAGTGATGCGCTGTTGCCAAATTTGCGATAATATAATAAAATTTGACAATTTTTTATTTACATATTTAGTTATTTGTTCAATATTTATTTATTAATAATAACCTACAAATCAGTTTTTCATTATTTCTTTTTATTGTTTTGTTTTTTTTTTAATACATTTTTGTCATTTAGCCCAAAATTGCATATTAAATTGATATTCTACTTTCCTATAAAACAGTAAAAATTCGGTCCAATCTATTCACAGAATTGCTCTATCTAGTCTTATAGAATAATATAATAGTATATTAAAGTACTAGTTTTATAACATACGTTTTTAGCGCACGAGTACAAGTTTAGAAAACTTGCGGCGAGTTTTCTAAAGTACTAGTGAGCTAAAAACGTTTTATGAAACGAGTGCTTTATACAATTTTTTCTATTTTGCTCTAAAATTTTTAAAAACTTACATTTAAATTGATGACTGATTTAGGGATTTTTGTTTTGGCATTACAGTTGTTGCCATGTTTAAAATTCTAAGAACAAATGATATTTTGATATATTTTATAGTCATGTCTTCTATTTTTCACAGCCACAACCAAGCCACAATTTTAACACGATAAAAAATAACGTAAACACAAAATTTTATAGAAAATTAAACTTTAAAGTGACGTTGACATTTGCATGGAAAACTTCAAGCGATAGGCTTTTGTCTGTTGCCAACCCAAAAGAAAACAAATTAGACCTCTTATGTGCCTATAAGAACACGAAAAATGCTTGTGATTATGAGCTTATAAGAGTAGCAAAATAGAAAAAAAACATTAAATTAATTACATGTGGTATAAAAATATAAAAATTCTGCTCTTGCCTTTTTGTTGACATTTGGGAATTGAGGCCATTATTTTTCAAAAAGCAGTGAAAGATCGTTTCAAAACACTTTAGTTTCAATTATTTATATCATATACATGCATTAACTTGACTGTATCATTCTGCACCAAGACACAATCCTCAAAAGACCATTAAATATAACTAGGATGAAATCCGTTTACGTGCTAAGGGTTTTAAACTACGCGAGATGCAACGATACACATCTTAAACTTGTGACTCTATGGCCATTAGGGCATTCAAAAAAAAACAATTTTTGAAAACTTCCGCCTCGCAGGTTATGAAAAACACCATAACAAAGTTCTGTGCAAAATTTCAGCTTAAATAATAAAATTAGGGTCCGCAGTACTTCATTTGAAATTTGTAATAAATAAATTAATCAAATATATCTAGTATACCAAGTCATAAAAAATGCAAATATATTAATCTATGCCAAATTTCAACTTTAAAAAAAGAAATTTGGCATACACCTACTTTAAAAACTAAAAAAATCAATAATTTTACATTTTTTTCCCTGTTTCATAATAATGTGGAAGAGAGATAATTGTATTGTTTTAAGCTGAAATTTAGCACAGAACCATGTTTGGCATTAAAGAAATTATAACAGTTAATTATTTTCAATTTATTTTCAAATGAAGTAGATCCTAGCCGAATTTCGTTTTGTTTGAGCTAAAATTTGGCACATATTTAAATTTTTGTATTTTGCATAATATGGTTTACCAGATATATTTGATTAAAAAAAACAGGGGCTTACAAAAAAAAATTAATATCTTTCCAATTTTTAAATGAAGCTAAAATTTGGCACAGAATGTTATTGTCTCAGGACATGAGGGTGAGTTAAAAAAAAATGTTTTTATTAAATGAGACAATTACCAGCTTTATTTTAAATAGATAAACTCAATAATAACCCCCGCATGGCTTTTACTTTATTGAGTGGATAATTATTTATTTTACCCACTCAACTGTCACTTGTCAAATTATTTTCTTGTAAATGTCATTAAAATGTTTAATAAAAATATGAATTCCTAAGCTATTTATTGGATAAAACCTTGTATGGCACACATGGGTAAACCGATATTGCCCTCTCGAAAATTAACCTGCTTGCCTGACGCCAGGTTAATTTTCTCATGGGCAATATCTTACTTTACCCACTAGTACCATAAATAACTATTTTTTAAATGCCCTAATAGCCATAGTATTTTCTACAAGTTGTACACATTGCCGTCCCATATAGGCTTAATGACAGTCATAAATTCAAAATAGGACCATTTGGAACAACCGCCTGCGTTAAAATGTAAACAATTTAAATGAAAAAGAAGATTAAAATCTTCAGAAGGTCCTAAGTAAATTAGGCGTTAACCGAAGTTACAAGTTTGTCAAAAATTTATAGCAATCAAAAATTGTCCAAACACCCGTTTTTAGCGCACGAGTACAAGTTAAGTAAGTTCTAAAGTATTAGTGCGCTAAACACTTGTTATGAAACTAGTTCTATTTTTTCTATTTTGGTGTAAAATTTCAAAAACGTACATTTAAGGGCATATCCACAGGCTTGCATAACAAGCATAGTACATAAGAATGTGATGGAAGAAGAAATGATATTTTGATATATTTTATAGTTAGCTCTTCTCTTTTTCACTGTAAGTAACTAAGCCACATGGTAAAAATTAACCTTAACAAACTTTTGTAGAAAATTAAACTTTAAATCGATGTTGACATTTGCACGGAAAACGCCAAGCTATATTCATTTGTCCTATTGTCAACCCAAAATACATTGATCAATCAAGTCTTAGTTTTAACTTATTTTAACCTATAAATTGACGTATCTTAGAAATTATTTTGATGTTTCTTATACACGGTGTATTTGAAATAGGGTCGGAAATTTTAACAGATGGTTTTACATCATAAAAAATGACAAAAAGTTCCTATAAACATATGTCTAAAAATGCGTCATAAGGGAGCTACGCCCCTTTGAAAGTGGCTAAAAAAATCGGTTTTTATTTAATAACTCAGGAACCCTTTGAGATATGTTAACGAGGTTTTGCACGTGAATTAATCCTAATAAGGCCCATATATGTATGTAATTTTCACGTACTTATTTAAACCAGGGGTGTGCGAAACGGGGGTGGCTTATCAGTTTTTTGTCCCAAACTTTTTTCTGTGTAACTTTTTTGCAATTTTATTTTTGAAATATGATTCCCCAGGTCAAAATACATAAAAAGGTACTCTTATTGTAATACTGTAGGATTAATCGTTTTCGAGAAAAATTCATTTGAAGGTGAAATTCCACGGTTCGAGGACGAAAAATTAAATACTAAAAAAAAAACCTCATATACAGGTACATCCAAAAATGAATCCTAATGGAGCTATGGTCTCCTAAATATGCACCATTTTTAAAGGGCTATGGTAGCTTTAAAAGCGTTTTTTCGACCTACATATATGGAAACTTTTTTTCTTAGCTTTTGATGTAGAATAACATTGCATCATTAAAATTTTGGTTTTCGACATTTTAGTATTTAATTTTTCGTCCTCAAACAGTGAAATTTCACCTTCAAATTAACTTTTCTCGAAAACGGTTAATCCTACAGTATTACAACAAGAGTACCTTTTTTATGTATTTTGACCTGAGGAATCATATTTTAAAAATAAAATTGCAAAAAAGTTACACAGAAAAAAGTTTGGGACAAAAAACTGATAAGGAGCCCCCTTTTCGCACACCCCTGGTTTAAATAAGTACGTGAAAATTACATACAAAGATGGGCCTTATTAGGATTAATTCACGTGCAAAACCTCGTTAATATATCTCAAAGGGTTCCTGAGTTATTAAATAAAAACCGATTTTTTTAGCCAATTTCAAAGGGGCGTAGCTCCCTTATGACGCATTTTTAGACATATGTTTATAGGAACTTTTTGTCATATTTTATCATGTAGAATCACCTTTTAAAATTTCCGACCCTATTTCAAATACACCCTGTATATTAAAACTGTGTCTGTGATTTTTTTTAACTGTATTGGCAAATTCTTAAAAGTTTAAATAAAACCATATAAGAAATACACTATAAGAGAAAGTCAAATACGTGACCGTGAAAAGTATTCAGGACCTGAACCTGTGTTTTAGCTTCTAGGTACGACTGAGCGATGGCGCGAGCTGTATATGAACTTGATTGTTTAGTGGGTGTGGGGTGAGGGGTGGTATATCTGTCAAAACAATTGAAATTTTACTCGTGAAATTTTTACTCGTGAATTGCAATTTATTGTGCTTTTATACCGAACTGTTATTGTGATGTCTAATACAAAATGTGTATTGTACCGTTTTGCAAGGATTATTATTATTATTATTAGATGTTTATAAGAGTTGAGGTTTCCCTATATAAACTCAAAACATTACAATTTAAAAAATAAAATAAAATCAATATTAATTGCTAATAAAAATATCAAGTCCATTTTTAAAGCTGTTAATGGATGGTGCATTCACAACTTCAACTGGCAGCGAGTTCCAGGTGTAAAATACTCGGTTTGAGAGGAAGTGCTGACGGCATACAGTTCGATATCGTTCACGCTGAAGCTTTAAGTTGTGTCCCCTAAGGTTTGGATTTTGATTCATCAAAAAAATGTTGCGAAGATCCACAGAAAATCCGTTTTGAAGAATTCGAAAAGTATTTATCAGACACCCTCGTTCAAGCCGGTCAAATTGTGTTGGAATGTTGAAAAGACGGCGACGCTCTTCATATGAAGGACGGTTCCGACCAAAGGGAAGGCGAGTTGCACTACGCTGCACACATTCTAACATATTAATGTCCCTAACTAGGACTGGAGACCATATTGCGGAACCAAATTCTAACTGCGGACGGATGTAAGTTTTGTACAGACATGCAGCTGTGGCAACTGAGGGTCTTTGAAAAACTTTTTTAAATAAGAATAATTTTCTCTTAGCTTGGTTGCAGATATTATTAATGTGCTCCGACCATGTTAAGTCGTGAGTAACAATAATGCCCAGATCGCTATGTTTTTCGACTTTTTTTAAAGGTGTACCATTTATTGTATAAATATATTGAGGATTATTTTTACCAACGTGTAGACAAACGCATTTAGATGTATTAAGTGGAATTAACCATTTTTTACTCCAATCGAAAATAATATTTAAATCACATTGAATTTGGTTATGGTTGGTAAGTGGATTTCCAAAAATTTTTGAGTCATCTGCATACATAGACGTTATGCTTGATAAAAGTTTTGGTAAATCTGACGTGTACAGAATAAACAAAATCGGACCCAATACCGAGCCTTGCGGCACTCCACTTAAAACTGGTTTTAGCCCGCTGAAAGAATTGCCAACTTTAACTCTAAAATGTCGGTTTGTAAGAAATTTCTGTATCCATTTTAATAAAGCTCCACGTATTCCAAAATGCTTTAATTTTCGAAGAAGACGCTTATGGGGGACCTTGTCAAAAGCTTTCATGAAGTCCAGATATATGATATCGATGGGGCAGCCATTTTCGATAGCAGTTGTCCATTCGTGAAGGCATTGAAGCAGGTTTGTAGTTACTGATCTTCCTGGCAGAAATCCAGGATCAGTTAAGTAAACGTCACCGTTTTCCTAGTGATGCAAACTTATTTAATGTGTGGGTCAAAAACATTAATAGTGCCAAGTTAAATAAAATGACTGAAGGCAGAGACTGAACCTGTCTTGAAAAGCTTCTTATTATTTTGACTGAGCTATTTAGGGCAGGGACAGCCCCTACACAAAAAAAACTTATTGATTTGACTGAGCTGTTTAAGGCTGGGACAAATGCCCTAAAAAGCTTCTTATCATTTTCACTGATATGTTTAGGGCAGGGATGGCCCCTATCGAAAAGAGCTTATCAGTTTGACTGAGCTAGCCTTAAACAGCTGTTTAGGGCTGGGGTAGCCCCTGGCCAGAGAAGCTTATCGGTTTAACTGATTCATATTGTTTATCTGTTAAATGTAGGAATACTAATTATAAAAACTTTCAAATGTGCTCTGCCCTTAGGCAGTATATTGTGTATGACACTCAATTATATATGAAGGCAAATGTTTACTTCTCATATATATTTATTTATAATAAAAGTTAACTATTAAGGGCCACTTGCACCAAATCTTAAACTGGGATTATGTCAACTAAACTGAGTAAGTTAAAAATACTGCATTCTGATTGTTTGACCGTCCATTTAATCCAAGTTTAAAGTTAAACCATCTTTGGTGCAAGTGGCCCTAAAAGTACGACATAATTGTTTTAATTTCCTATTAACGTTTAAAATAAAATATATAAAAATGAAAGCCAAGTGTTTTTTTTTAATTATATAGGTTTATTTAACAAAAGATAAAATTTCATATTTTTAAAGTTTAACAAATTTTACATTTAATTAAAATTTCGATTCATATATTGTTATTTTTAATTAATGTGCGGGTTAGATAACCCACTTGTTAGACTTTTTAAAAATTTGTTTTATCTTTTGGTGAATAAACTTAAAATTTTAAATAAAAATACAGAGCTTTTCCCCATTTTTACAAAATTGATTTGGGAAAGCAATAGTAATCTTTATTACCGACTTCCGTAGGTTATCTGTATTATCGGCGGTCGTTGACCGTAAATTTAGTGAATTTTAAAAAACAACCGCTAGTGGCGGTACAATAGTTTTCTATCTCTATCATTTGACTTTCTCTTATAGTGTATTTCTTATATGAATAAAACCAAGTAAATTCGACTTAAGTATTCAATACCAGGTAGTGTATTGTGTATTGTCAATATATCTGCTAGCCTTTAGGTACTTAATTCATACTATGTTGTGTACCATGTTCTTGTAATAAACTATAGTAATAATAATTATAATAGATGTCGAAGTTATTGAAATTTCAACTTCATAATTACCCATTATGCTAGCGACATTATTATGTAAACTTTGGTGTAAACTTGGCAAAATCATCTTGCATTTAATGTCGATTTTACAAATGGCAATAATGTCTATACATAACTATTGTGGGGTAAGTCCATAGTTGCGACGTTTAAAAAAAATGGAATCTAAAATAAAATAGGATCTTTTTTGAAAAACGAAAAATTTTTGAAAATAAAATAAATGATACTTTTTCATTGTTTTAACCCCCATAACTTTTTTGTTTTTGGGGGGATTACTTTCAAAATTGGTAAAATTGATCCTTATAATAAAAAATTACGTGGAAACAAGTTTGTTTCATGAAAAAATAAGTAAATCTAAAAATGTCCGTCTGTCCGACCGTCTATTAGTCTTTCCGTCTGAGGTAATGTCTTTTGTAAGCAAGATTATATCTGATCGACTCGAAATTTTTAGGAAAAATCAAGTTCTATGAGGAACAGTCCCTGAAAAAAATTAAAAGGGGTTAAACCAATTATTATTTTCAGAAAAACATTAAAAATTTATTCTTTTATTATGTGCATAATATTTTCGTCATTGGGGGTAATATTCCATGGAATCGCCCAAATGACAATAATGCCTCTTCATAACTTCTGTTACTGCAAGATGGTATTGTTTGATCTTCTACAATGTTAGAAGTTTATGTATTTTTAACTGTCAACGACTTAAATTCAGGAAGCAAAATAGTAATGCTAAAATACATAGGAAACAATTTAAAATTACTAAGTACGGTCCCTTGCGGATACTTTGATCCTGGCCAGGGTATATAAAAAACAAGCCGTGAAGATATGTAATGCTACGAATTCCATTATGTATTATTCACAGTAAATGCATTTTCCCAAATACTTAAAAAAAAAATTAAAAAAAACATAAAAAAAATAAAAAAAAAACATTTTTTATATACTGTTATGACGCAAAAAATTTGAAAAAAGAATTTTTCAAAAATTTTTGTTTAAATTATCTTTTTGCGAAAAAAAAATTTTCAAAAAAAATACCAGATTTTTTTTAATTTTTTTTTTTTGAGAAAAAACAAAAAAATTTGAAAAAAAAAATTTAAACTGATAGTTTAAAAAAAAATAAAAAGTTTAACCCCCATTACTTTTTTGTTTTTGGGGGGATTACTTTCAAAATTGGTTGGAGTTGATCCTTATAATAACAGTAATTTTTACTGACAAAATTATATTAAACGAAATTTTCTTTCAGCTTTTTTCGATTTTTTTAAGAGTTTAACCCTCCCCTAATTGTTTAGTTTTCGGAGGGATTAATTTTAAAATTATAAAGAACTTTCACTTTCGGGTTTAGACCGTGTTAATGGATTTTCAAAATCCAAAATCCAAATCCATTAACACGGTCTAAACCCGAAAGTGAAAGTTCTTTATATCTTAATGGCCGTGAAAGCTTAAAATCTAAAAATTTTAAAATTGGTAGAGTTGAACCTTGTAATAAAAGTAATTTTTCCTAAAAAAAACTTTAATCGGAATTTTCTTTTAGCTTTTTTCGATTTTTTTTTTTAAGTTTAACCCCCCATAACTTTTTTCTTTTTGGTGGATTACCTTCAAAAACAATAGGGATCTTCCCCTCGTAGAACTTGATTTTTCCTGAAAATTTTAAGTCGTTCAGATAATTCGTTCTTGAGTTATGGTGTCTACAAAAAACTTGATGGACAAACAGACGGACACTTAAAAAAAAGTTGATTTTTTCATGAAACAAATTTATATCCAAGAATTTTTGACGATTTTTGAAAAGTTTTGAAAATTCGAAACTACCGTATAATATTATAGCGCAGGCGCTGTGAATAATATAATAAAAAGAAAGAAATAAACAAAATCTCCTATTAACTTTATTTTTTCAGAAAACAAGAAAATACTACAAAATTTGTAGTACAAATTTCGATTTCTCAATTCTCGTAAAATCTACACCACGTCACAGAATATGAAAAACTGACACTTAAAATCATTAAATATTAATAAGATTCCTTCTGTTAAAAAAAGTGTCTAGCCTATATCTGATGTTCATTTATTTCGTCTTCATCAGGATAAAAAAAAATATTTATTGCACATTTAGACACTAAAAGTTATTTAAAAAACAATAACAGTCATTTAAAAAACCAATTATATTATGTAAAACACGTACCATAAACTTTTTTTTTCTTATAGTTCAGGTATATGAATGAGACATATTTTCCTCGCTTGCACCAAAACCGCATACATTATGGTTTTAAATAATTTTAAATTAACTAACTTATTAACGCACCTTTAATTTAAAATACTAATAATACCTATAAAAGTTGATAATAGAGCTCTGTACAACTAGAATTATGAAACAGAAGACGTCTATTCTATCTCTATCTCATTTTGCAAATATTGCATTTTTTTCAATTTTTATCAACAATTACCGTTGATTTTTGTAAATAAAGCTAAAGAAATGAATATTTTTTGCTAAGAAATAAAACTGATGATTTAATAGGAAAATAAAGAATGAAATATAAATCCTATTAATTGTTCTTAGGTAGGTTGCTTAATCTGTTTATTTATTTACAAAACATAACCTCAAATATGAAAAGGTAAATATGAATTTATTTAATGTTTATCATATTTATTATTAACTATATATTATTATTATATATTTTAATATCGTTACCAGTTTCTACATTTCAAGAAATTAATTTTATGACGAGCGTTTTTTCTGTTATAGCTACCAAAATGCCAAGATGTTTTTACAAGGGTTGCCAAAGTCCAAACGAATTTCGCCTAGGCTTTGAATCTAAGGTATAAAGAAAGAACTTACCTTTGGTAAACAATATTTAAATATCAAAACTCGTAAAAGTACTATAATAGTCAATAAAAACACAATATTTAGTAAAACACACAAAAAACTGAAATCAAAACAATATCAAACTCAGCTCACACAATGACAGTGACTAAAGAAAATGGCGTTACTGACAGTGCAGCGAACATAAAACCTAGGAGATTTTTTTTTCTTTATGTTGGTGATATTACTTCTATCCTTTTTGGGTAGAACTTGTCTATTCTAAATAGAGAAATCTCCTTTAAGGATATTTAGGAGTAAACTTAAAGATGATTTACCCAATCTTAAAATCAAACTAACTAAAAATTTGACCAATGAAATATACGGTTTGTCTTAGTTTAGCTTAACTAATTATTGAGGAAACTAACCTTTAGACTAATGCATTAAGGGCCACTTGCACCAACAATGGGTTAACTTTAAACTTAGATTAAATTAAAGGTCGACCAATCAGAACACAGTATTTTTAGCTTAAACTCAGTTTAGTCGAGATAATCTCAGTTTAAGATTGATACAAGTGGCCCTAAATGCACCCACACATAGAGAAAAAATATTCTAATATAAGTGTTTCTACGAGGATGACGAGTACTTACTCCAAAGAAATTGGTATAAGCACTATTTTTCATTATTTTTATTTTTAAATATCTACTTACTTTCTTTGATTTAAGTTTCTTTTATATTTTATTATTTAAAGGAAAAACTATTTTAAAATAGATTATTGGAAACTGTCGTTTTTATGTTTATTTTCATACCTACAAAAGCAATCCCATTAACCACCACAACATATCAAAAAAGATTGCTCAAAGACTATCCTGTAACAAGAACAGGACTGACTGATGTCATTATTGATAATATATTTTACCAAGAAATCCTTAGTTTTTGTGAAGTTGAAAGACTTCTAGTTCAGGATGTTATATCTCTGCCTGCTGACACTTTTACCTTCGTGAGTGATGTACATTCTACCACTTCCTGGCTTGATCACAGCTTAGTCTCTCATGCTGCCTCTAACTCTGTGGATTCAGTAATGGTTGATTTAACGACTACCTCTTCAGACCACTTTCCTCTTTCGCTCAGTCTCAAAATGTCCATTCTACCGGCTATAACAAGATCTACGCCTTACTCACCAGATATTCCCAAATGGTCTGATAAATGTAATTTGTCTATAAATTCCTACAAGCATCGCACCTACTTAAACCTAAAATGTGTAAATCTACCTGATGCCGTCCACTGTCGTAACTCTATGTGCAGCCGACTTGATCATAGCAAAGATATTGATAGATTTTATACTGATATTGTAAGTGCTCTCCGTCGTTCTGTATCAGAATCCTTTCGCCACAATAGGCCTAGAGCCAAACCTATTCCTGGATGGTCAGCAGAGGTAGCTGAGGCCTACAGAAGAGCACATGAAGCCTTTTTACTTTGGGTGGAAGCTGGTCGCCCTCCTGAGGGACCCCTTAATGACAGAAGGCGTCGTTTACGAAAACTGTTTCAGCACAAGTTAAAATCTGTACGCAGCCGCGAAGAACAAATCCGTGCAGATGCCTTGGCTACTCATCACCTGGACAAAAACTTTGTGAAATTCTGGAAAGCCTGCGGCAGAATAAGCAAGACTTCAATTTCGCTGTCGAACTCAGTCGATCAGGCCTCTGGTGAATCTGACATTGCAAAACTTTGGGCAAAGAAATTCGAAAAGCTTAGTAATCTGTTTGATGACGAGACTTCTGAAGCTTTTGAAGCTGAGAACTTTGAAGCCTGTATGGTCCCCTCAAACGATGTTAAACTTGCCATATCTCAGCTTAAGCGTGGAAAGGCTGCTGGTTGGGATGGCCTTTCTCCGGAATATATTATATATGCGCATGAAGCTTTATATCCTATTCTATCCATGTGTTTTTCGGGCATGTTATCCCATGGCATAACTTCCCCGTCACTAACGAAGAGCATTATCATACCGATTGTCAAAAACAAAAGCGGCGACATATCTGACTCTTCTAACTATCGCCCTATCGCCATATCAACGTCTCTTTCTAAAGTCCTTGAACTTGTTATTCTTAGCAGATGTAAGAATTGCCTAAAAACCTCTGATAACCAGTTCGGGTTTAAAAGCAATGTGGGGACTGCTGAAGCTATCTACCTTCTGAAAGAAACTGTCAGCCACAATATAAGGAAAAACACTCCAGTGTATGCTTTATTCTTGGATTTGAGTAAGGCTTTTGACAGCGTTCATCACCCTACCTTAATAAAAGCTCTCTTGAAACGGAAAGTACCCTGCTACATATGCCGACTGATTCAGAACTGGAACTTCAATGCGACTGCCTTCATCCTGTGGGGTTCTACCAAATCTTCTAGCTTCTTACTGCGAAATGGTGTACGCCAAGGAAGCCTTCTAGCTCCTGATTTTTTCAATGCGTATATTGACGAACTTCACTATATCCTGTTGGCAGTTGCCGCTGGTTGTTTCTGTGGTAGTATCAAAGTTAACTGTATTTCATATGCGGATGACATGGTGCTACTATGTCCTTCTTTAGAAGGCCTCCGGTTACTTCTTCGTAGGTGTGAAGAATTCGCGTTAAAAACATTTCTTAAATACAACACGGACAAAAGTAAACTAATGGTTTTTAAACCCCCAGTGTATAGGCATCTGATTGTTCCCTCAATTTCCCTTAATAATACCCCTCTCGAGCAGGTATCTAAACTTAAATATCTCGGTCATATAATAGACAATACACTGTGTGATAACTCTGAAATTCAACGTCACTATAAAAACTTGTGTGTTCGTGCTAATATGATCGCAAGAAAATTCAGCAAGTGTTCTGTAGAAGTTAAAAACCTTTTGTTCAAGACTTTCTGTTACGACCTGTACTCAGGAGAACTCTGGTGCAACCACACTGTGGCTTCTTGGCGTACGTTACGCGTTTTCTATAATAATGCCTATCGCATTATTCACAGACTTCCGCGGTATAATAGTGCCTCTGAAATGTTTGCTACAGCCCGAATTAACACCTTGGACGCTCTTCGGAGAAAAAAGCTTGCCAGCTTTGTAGAGCGCCTTTCCTGCACCCAGAACAATCTGTTAAGAGCTGTAGTGTCATCAGATGTTTTCTGGACCTCTACTATTTTTGGAAGTTGGCGACGTCTTTGTTTTTTGTTATAATGACTGTAAACCCAACCTTTTTTTTATGTATATATTTTTGTGTATGTTTTATTTTTATTCTTTTTTTTTTCTAATATTCCTATGTGATATGGCTTATATGCCGGAATAAATGCTTTATTATTATTATTATTATTTTTAAAATAGTTCGAAAGAAAAATTAGAAATGACATCTTCCCAATTATTTCGAAAAACGATTTTTTTTCTGAAAATGCCTTACTTGGTAAAATTTTATAATTGCGATTTATAAATTAAACCTGATTGTTCAATAAAACTTTAATATCTTGTAAAGCACTCATAATGTCACCTATAAATATCACTAAAAAGCTTTCATTCATAAAATTCTATACAAATTTCCGTATACTTAAGTATAAATATTATAAAATGGTTGTAATAATAACACAATAGGTGATTCTTTTAACAATGATACCAAACAATTTGTATTTTTAGAAAAATATTCATTAAAAACAAAATAGAAATTACAATGGCTGTTTTCAACAAACAGAAACTAATAAACACAATCATAATGGAGCTCTCTACAACTAGAATTATGAAACAAAAGACGTCTACCCTATCTCTATCTCATTTGTGCCAAACTTTCCAGCCAAATAAATACTGTATTTGTTTTTCCTACAACAAATAGTATTTATTTGGTTGGCCGGAAAGTGTAGCACTGAGCGGCACGAACGAACATAGCTAATGTGAATCTGTAGAATAAGATAATTCTACTAAAATTTAGATGGCGCCAGTAATTTCTTTAATAAAAATAATATAGTTACACTTTTCGCCCGGCCAAGTAAATATTGTATTTGTTCAACAAAGAACAAATACAGAATTTGTTTGGTTGGGTGGAAGTGGGAGTGTATGTATGTCTTCTATCCTTTTTGGCTAGAACTTTTGTCCCTGTCTAATCTAACGGGAGAAATCTCCATTGGCTGCGTTCAATGGAAACAGCAAAAAGAATCAAATGATAAGTTTTGCTAGCATACTCCTTGTCACAACCACCATTTGAGGTTAGAAATACCCACAAAAAGTACATTCAAGCGATTTTAACAAATCAATCAAAAGTAATCATCTCAAAACGTGGATGAGGAATGATTGCCGCGACATCTGTCAATCGAAACTCATCATAGCGTTCGGTAGTGATTTGACAGCTTTCGATGAGTTTTGCTGTTTTCATTGAACGCAGCCATTATCATGCATATGGACCAACGAACTAATAACTCTTCTCTCTAGAATAGGCATTTCATTTGTAAAAACTGACATAAACGTAGCCAACATATACATTTGTCTGTCTTACTCGCACAGCTTTGTTCTAACAGAGACAACAATAACAGTTACTGGTAATTATTATTGATCAGGCCTGAATATACCTACTATTTGTTTACAAACAAACCGAGATGTTGACGATACTTTATATTAACGGTATGCGTATTCTAGAGGGAAGAGTTGTTAGTTCGTTGATATGGACGTGATATGATATTATCATCGTTGAACGGACCAATCATATAGAATGTGTATCGCTACCCTGGTGTTAATGGTTTAAACATGGGGGTTAAAACTTGTGTAATAGTATATTACGCACCTAGTACGCGAACCTAGTTTTTAGTGCACTCGATGTGCACTGAAATGGTTTGCGTCGAGGTGCGTATACTATATTTCCTACGACCTAAGACCTAAACATAAAAAAAAAAACGCAAAAATTATCTTAAAATTAGTTTGTCAATTTGAGGTTATGTGTTTGACGTTTACTAATTTTCTGACAGCAGATATGTAAAATCAGCTGATCGTCACTTCCCAACAGTTGTCATAGGCAACGAGTGGGAAATAGACACTAACTACTAACTAGGTCCTAGGAAATAAATTGTTATTGATAATACTTGCTGTAAAAAGCTAAAATATTTACTAAATTTTTTTAAAAGGATACTTCATAACCAGTGATCGGACTTTGGATTTTTTAACAGGGAGAACAGAATAATTTCATAAAACGCAAGATCATTTAAATTGTATTTAAAGTAATAAAAATACATTATTATTCTAATGTAATTCTTGGTTTGTTTAATTTTAATTTCATTTAATTTTGCTTGTTTGTCTAACGTATTATTTTAAATATTCCTGTGAAATGAAATTTATTTAAATACCTACAGTCAAATAAATAAATAAAATAAAAAGTAAAACAAAAAACAGTGTGTACATAAATATGTTTTTTTTTCTTTTTTTTAGATAAGCGAACAGATTTTAAAATTCGGTGTGGTTCCTAGGTTGTTAAATATAAAATAGAAATTAAGGGAACGTTCAAGCATTACGTAACGCAAATTTTGATCATTTTGGACTTTTTATAAATCGCGTTTTCCTTAATGCGGACCTGTTAAAAAATCCAAATCCAAAAAAGTCCGATCACTGTTCATAACATGTAAAAAATTTACTCTATAATTAAATTCGTTTGTCATTCCACATATTATTGCAAATTTACCAAGAGCAAAAGGTTAATATGAGCTTTCTTGGACAAATAAAAGTTAGACAGTGTCAAATAGCGCAAAGTAGAAAAGCAAATATGTTAGACAAAGGTCAACACAGGTTATCCTAATATATATATTTGGATTCTCTATTGGATTTTCTATTGACTGATAAATGGGATATGTCCTTGTTAAATAACACATTATGTCTACATATTTGAACTTGTCTGGAAGACAAATAGTTTTATACGTGTATCTACCAAGGCTTCATAAAATCCACGCCAAGGACAATTTTAAAAATATATAAACTAATAATTTATTAGTTTCTACCTACACTTACAAAGAAACCGAACCGCCTAAACGATTTTCATTTTTAAAATTTAATTATTTTGAAAACCGCTTGATGGAATTGACCTATTCTTTTTTTATTTTAAAGCTTAGCTTTCTGTGTTTTAGTTATTTTTACAACGATAAAATATGCATATCGTCCCCGTAAATTTTGAAACACCTTACCTGCAAAAAAATTATTTTTGGTTCCTTGCGCCAATTACCCCTGTACATGATGACTGGTAACATATACAAACTCCAATGGAGTTCTCTACAACTAGAATTATGAAACAAAAGACGTCTACTCTATCTCTATCTCATTTGTGCTACACTTTCCAGCCAACCAAATAAATACTGTATTTGTTTTTCATACAACAAATACAGTATTTATTTGGTTGGCCGGAAAGTGTAGCACTGAGCGGCACGAACGAACATAGCTAATATGAATCTGTAGAATAAGATAATTCTACTAAAATTTAGATGGCGCCAGTAATTTCTTTAATAAAAATAATATAGTTACACTTTTCGCCCGGCCAAGTAAATATTGTATTTGTTCAACGAAGAACAAATTCAGAATTTGTTTGGTTGGGTGGAAGTGGGAGTGTATGTATGTCTTCTATCCTTTTTGGGTAGAACGTTTGTTCCTGTCTAATCTAACGCGAGAAATCGCCATTAATTACTCCATTTATAGTCCAGTCAAATAACGACAAAATCCTATGTTAAATTGCAATAAATGTAAACAGGCTGATATTTTAAAGGATAGTAGTGGATAGTAACAGAAAATTCCTGTTAGTTTTTCACCGGGTGATTTTCTTAAGGGGTGTCAGCTGTCTTAAATTTTAGGGATGAGTGCGGTTATCTCGCTAAATATCAATGTTACGATAAAAATGCATATAACCAATTTTGTTAAGGAGAGAATTTCCAACAATTTTTGTTTGGATCATTTTTTTAATATATTAATAACAATCGACTTATAAATATTCAAAAATTGCCATGTTGGGGGTGAAATTGTTTTTTTTTAATTATTAATCGGAGGATAAAAGCAGCTATAAGCAAACTTATACCTCTTAAAATTTTCTACAAGTTTTATATATTATGCATTTTCATAAGTATTTTGTTACGGTTACAGTGGACGCTGAAAGTCGAGTTGCGCCCTCTGTAACCGTACCAAAGTACCTTGAAAATTTATAATATATGAAACTTATAGAGAATTTCAAGAGCTACAAGTTTACTCATAACCACTTTTTAATTTCGCACTTCGCCCAGAGAAACGATTAGTTTTTGTACTGTATTTTATTTTATATCGTATTGGTGAAAATGGTAAATTATTTTGCCGATTGGTTTTTCCAACAAGGGGCAAGCAATTCAAAGAGCCTACAGTGCCAAATTCTCTTAGATACATCGAAGCATCAGTATAGTTCTCCGCATGAAAGAAAGTCTCCGACGAAAGGGGGAGGAATCATTCACGCTCTCTTCTTTCCGTCAAAATCGTTATAAAGCGTGGGTGCCTGCAACGGGCCTCCCACTTGCACACACATTCCAAACATATTTCCCGTAGCCACAGATCCGTGCGTCAAAGTATATTTTTGTAACAGGTTTGGAATTTACATAAACTCATATTAGGTACTTTGATTCAAACGAAAATGAGAAACACTTTGTAATGAAATGATTGGATTAGGTATTTGGCATATATTTGGCATATATCAAAAGCATCATTTAAATGCCCAGTGGGCATTGCCCACCCATATTTATTTGGTTCCACAAATTTGTTTTAATTGTATTAATATTTTGCAACATTATCTTGGTAACGCCCTGTCTCTCAAATACTATTTTCGATAAAATGTACCTTACATGTTCTGTTACTATACTAAAACATTAATCTCAGCTTAAGAGCTCCCTTTATTCATACTCCAGAATTAAATTCATGATGCAAGCATGTTAAAGCTAATTTGCATACTACACATTGTAAATTCCCTTTATATTTAACAATCATAAACATAATTTAAATAGTAAATATTTAATTCAAGAAATTAAAATTCTAAATCGCTTTATTCAAGAATAATTTATGACTTTTTGTATTTCTTTTTATCACAACTACGTATTTTCCAAATATGATGTTTTTATCTCAAACCGTTATCGAGTTATAGTATAAGATATGACTATACTCACAAATTTCAAAATCAGGATGACGGCTCCTGTACTATTTAAAATAAATACTTTTTTTATCCAATACAAACAGATAATAAGACAGTTACTAGCTTTACTTTAAATAAAGAAACTCAATAATAACCCACGCGTGGCTTTTACTTTACAGATTGGACAATTATTTGTTTTACCCACCCAACTGTCACTTGTCAAATTATTTAGTTGTAAATGTCATTAAAATTTGTATTAAAAATATGAATTTCTAAGCTATTAGATAAAACTTTGTATGAGTAAACTAATATTTGAAAATCCCCATCGTTTGAGGGTAACAGATACAAATTCGTCCATTTTAAAGCAGATAAAAACAATGATACACATTTAAAGACAACTGACGGCAAAAAAAACAAACCTAACTTCTCTCCCGCGTATATCTTGAACTACTGCGCAAATTCTGCCAGCCAACAATAACAACGGGCGAGTATACTGTATATCTACGTGGGGTGAGGTCGGCAAACTCTTTACCGTAAGACAACAGGGGCTTTGAGTCAAGATAATAACTCTTAACTCTCTGTTACTATTTTAAATGTCATGCATTTAAATCCTTGATACAAGGATTTTTCTACCAAGAGAATAATTAAAGGAAAGCAAAGTCACAGATAATCTTAAACTGAGGATACATGATCTTAAAAGAAGGTTATTACCTCGATTTAAGACAATATAAATCCAAGATAATTTATTATCTTCTGCCAAGATAACCATTTGTTCTGTGTAGTTAATTAAACACGTAGAAAAAATATAGTTTGGTTTATAAAAAACTAACTTTATTTTTTTTTGTGGTCCTGTGTTATCGTAATAATTAATAGACCAGCTTGTAAAAAGCGAAAAGTACGTGCACATCATTAAAACTTTTAAGTTAAAAACTATTAAAATCTGATTAAAGAAAAGTGTTCTTCAAAAAGTAAATCCTATAAATTTTAATTTGCTGGACTCTTAAGAAAACTATTTTTCTCAATTTAGTCACATTTTTACGGCAACTTAAATACACTCAAAAAAAGAACAACATAATTATGCAAAAAAACTGACCAGACTACTTTGTTAATTACGGAGGATGAACTTGTCTGCGGACGGTAAAAAACATAAAAATATTGCTAACATCATAAAAATTAGCTAAATTAATTAACTAAATCAAGTTAATTAATTGTTGTAGGATGTGATATACATTATACATAGATGCGTTAATCCGTAGGTTTTAAGAACATATACTGAAATTAAACCTTTGACTAATTAATATATTATATATATATATATATATATATATATATATATATATATATACTCGTATATTGATTTTTTTAATGATTCCATTTAAACGAGTAAGGGAACGTTCAAGTATTGCGTAACGCAAATTTTGATCATTTTGGACCCCTAACCCCCCCCCCTGTAACGCTATTTTCCTATACCATTAACATGGCCGTAATATACATATATATATATATATATATATAGATATTTATAGTTAATATGTATACTCATTATTGTTGTGTGTAACAAATTAGTCGTCAAGTGTTTCTATTTAGTGACCTTTATAAAAATTTCCCTTATAATTCGGCAAAATTATTCCGTAAGCCTATGTTTCAGTGTTTATTTTCAACGTTGATGAGTCATAACTGAGTTTACGCCGACTACTGGTGATAACAACACTTTACTTAGTACCAGCAATGGAGAAGTGTGTGAAAAAAAAATTGATAATATTATTTTTTGTATTCTGTATGTTGAGTCACTGTTGACCCAAGTAAAAAAAAAATAAAATTGTGATATTATTTTTATAAGCGAATGCAAGTTTAAAGGTTAACCTTCCTCAAAAAAAAAAACATCCACAAATAAGGAATTTATTTTTTTTCTGTGTACTATTAAATTAAAATTGCCTCGAATGTTACATTCCCGGGTAATCTTTATTATCCAATGAGCTTGCCATGGCCTGGTCGACCAGGCAGCAAAATATAGGTTCTATAAAAGGCAAAGGTCTGTGGAGAAGTGGTTCTCCATAAAGGCTGATGAGTAAGGTAAACGACTTGATCGGCACGGGGTGTGAATGAGAACCACGGGTGGGCTCCCATGCCCACCTACCGACTGTCAATGCTCATCATTCTTCAATGAAAACGAGCAAACGTGAAAATGCAGTGTCTGTGACCTCAGCCAGACCATCTTTTTGACGAACAGATCAATAAAATTTGGATCAATTAAAAATTCCAGCAAAACAGTAGGTACTCAGAAACCCATCTTCGAAGCTCCGATTTGGTTTTAAGGCAAAATATCGAGGTTTTATGGGGTTGCACGAGAATCAAGAAATCGGGATTTTTTTGTCTTGTAGTGATTTCAAAAAAAAAGAGACAGACAGGAGTGTAATTTAAAAAATTAATACTAGATTAGAATCGAGACTTTTGATCAACAATCAAGACTTAAATTATTTTATTTTTTATACACCTACCACTTTACAGTTTTATGTAAGTTCTGGCAATAAAGAATCTTTAAAGAATTATTTAATTGTCAATAATTTAAGGTTTTCTGGCCTGCAGTATTTCGAAAGTTCAGAAAATCAAGACTCTCGATAAACAAGACAAGAAGTTAATAGTTGAGAAATGGTCAAGACAAAATCAACATATCCACACGAGACACGAGACAGGATACTCTAAGGGTATGTGCGTGGAGATTGTACAAGCGCCTAAATGCAGTTCTCTGTGAAGGAGTTTGTTTTGTTTTTTTCTTGGTTTGGCCTTTTTTTTAATGAGGGGGCCTTGGTTTACGTCAACGTTGGTTTGGCGTCAGTTTGTGTTTTTTTTTTGTAAAAAAATGTTTTTTATTTAAAATAACATATTGAAATACGGTCAGCGCATGCGCAGTTTATCAAAACGCTGCATAAAGAGCTGCACATAGGCGCTCCTGAGATTGTTAGTTAACTAACGAACGCCATGGTATGCAAAGCTCTTTTAAGCAAACAACCACGTTACTATCGTGAGCTCTCTCTCTCACTCTAATTATGAACGGCAAAGTTGGAAGGACATAAGATCACGTGACACGTTTCGTTCTTCGTGAGACCCATCCATCCATCTTTGGATGTTTAGCAAAATGTTTTTTCTTTTTTATTAAAATTTTTCTATTTCGGTTTCTGTTTTAACTGTTAGTACAAGATAAAAGGCATTTAAAATGACACGCATAATTTTTATCATGGTTTATATTTTAATAAGACAGTACTGATCTATAAACGTGATTAATTTAAGGTAAAAAGTTAGAAATAATATTTTACAACTTCAGGCAAAAGGTATGTCGGTGGTACACAAAAAAAACATAAAAAATGGCGTGGCCATGATCTTTAATCATTCCTTATTTAACAATTTCGAGAATCAACAAAAATTGTCCGCTTGAGGGGATAGAAACAAAAATCCAACAATGTTTCTCTCATTGGCGTGTTTAAGAACTATCAATAATTAAAAAAGAAGAACGAGAAATGTTAGTCTTTCCATTTATTTTTACGTTTAATTTATGAGAAACCACCTGTGATTTTTTATAATTGGACCAGAAACATTATTTAAACAGTTGCATATTAAAACATACAACTTTAAATTCATGAAAAAGTATTTTAAATGATAATATAACTGTGCTTTCAAAAGTTAAAAATTATTACTGATTTATTTAGAACGGGTCACTAGAAATAGTCGGAGAGCTGGTGACCATTTTTTTGCATTATTTGCTTCCAGCTGTATTTTATATAAGGGGTTGTATTACGTAACGCACCTAGGGAGGGAGGGGTCAGAGAAATTGTTACAGTTTGTGACAGGGGGGAGGGGGGGTCTAGGTAAACGTTACGTAACGGAATTTAATAAATTTAATGTTTATTTCCTAAGCTTGGCAGACGTATTTTTATTTCAACATAAATTACTATTTAGTGGCCCATAATTCCCCTTTTCACACAAAAATTGACGAAACTATGTATATTTAAATAATATTGTAATCAGTAAAAAAACTGTTGACATTCATATTAAAAATAAATCTTACGGCCCTGTTCTTGCGTGATCTTGCTGATGATACATTTTCGCGCGGAATGTGTACACACAGAACACCAATGTGTGTACTATTTTGTGTACCTGTGCATAAACAATATACGTGTTATATGTGACACTAAGTGTGAAAAGAGGTACCTAGAATTTTTTCCCTGTGTGATATTGATTATGAATATTTTTTTAAAGTTTGAGTGATTTTTTCGTACATTAAGTGCTATATGTATTATTATTATAAATATGTATCATTTTTACACTGTCTTTTTACCGTCTTGCATTATGCGGAATTCTGTATCAAGATATGTTAAAAAAAAATACAAATTTTTATATTGTTACGCGTTACACAGGGGGAGGGGGGGGGGTGTTGGTAAATGTGACAGCTTGTTACACAGGGGGGGAGGGGGTCAATTTCTTTGAAAAATTGCGTTACGTAGTATATGGACAGCCCCTAAGTATGTCTTAAAGTACTTTTAAATTAAGCTATTTTCAAATTTCTAGGCTCCGGATCCGGTTCCTTTGGGTGCTAGAAGCTCCAAACTCTGGCAGTGAGCTACCAAAAAAAAATCTATTTTTATCTTGCCGAGTCATATACATTACATTTATTAAAGTCAGATTAGGCTATTTTTATAGTTATACACAATAATTCTGGGGCCAAGGGGTAAGAAAAGTCTTTAAAAGGTGCCTTTGAATGATACTTAATTTTTTAAAGAAATGAGGATTTATGAAATGACATTTTGATTAAATGAAAATTCATTAGAATTTTTTGTCAAATAAACATTTTAAAGCCTTTTTTACCCCTTGGCCTACTAAATAATTGTGTAAAACTTTGTAAATAGACTAATCTAGATGTAATAAATGTAATGTGTTTGACTCAGTAAGTTAAAAATATATTTTTCGGGCACCCCATTTTACCAGCTTTTCGAAGCTTCTAGCATCCAAAGGAACCCGATCCAGGACCTGGCGATTTGCAAATAGCTTAATTTGAATGGACTTTAAGACAGATAAAAAGTCCAAATGAACATTTATTAGAATTTTTAGTGTTGACATATGTCAAATAAACATTTTAAAGCTTTTTTAACCCCTTGACATACTAAATAATTGTGTAAAACTCTAAAAATAGACTAATCTAAATGTAATAAATGTAATGTGTTTGACTCGGTAAGTTAAAAACATATTTTTCGGGCACCCTATTTCACCAGCTTTTCGAAGCTTCTAGCATCCAAAGGAACCCGATCCAGGACCTGGCGATTTTCAAATAGCTTAATTTGAATGTACTTTAAGACATAGATAAAAAGTCCAAATGAACATTTATTAGAATTTTTAGTGTTGACATATGTTAAATAAACATTTTAAAGCCTTTTTTACCCCTTGGCCTACTAAATAATTGTGTAAAACTTTGTAAATAGACTAATCTAGATGTAATAAATGTAATGTGTTTGACTCAGTAAGTTAAAAATATATTTTTCGGGCAACCTATTTCACCAGGTTTTCGAAGCTTCTAGCATACAAAGGAACCCGATCCAGGACCTGGCGATTTGCAAATGCTTAATTTGAGTGTACTTTAAGACATACATAAAATACAGCTGGGAGCAAATAATAAGGCTGCTAAAACCGAATTTAAATATAAATTAAAATGGAGTCAAAATTTGAAAATTTGTATAATTTTTAATATAATAGCGTAATCTAACGGTTAAAGCCAAAAAACAAACAAATAAAAAGAAACAATGGCAAAGAAAGACAAAGTTTCAAGAAAAAATAACGGAAAATGGAGTAAATATTAAACCTGAGTAATCAAATGTAAAGAATCTTTAATTAAAAAAAGAATGTTCACATGTTACTTCTGTTGCCACTGTAGATCATATTCCTATTAACAGTGGACAAAAGAGGAATCTGTACAATTTTAATTATAATTTTATTTCTTACAGGTATTTAATGTGTAGTTAATCGAATTTTAACATGCGTAGAAAATTGCGCGGCGTTTATAAGGATACCCGAAACGGTTTTTCAATTTTCTAAATTAATCACCTATACCTAAATGGATGGTCAGTTGGAAAACGCAGTAAATACAGTCAAACCTCTATAACTCGAAACTCAATTGAGTTTTTTGATCAAGGGACTGCGAGATTAGGGAGCGTTCAAGTATTACGTAACGCAGCATTTGGCCATTTTTGACCCCCACCCCCCCATGTAACGCGGCGTAACATTTTCGAGACCCTCCCACCCCCCACCCCCCTATTTGTTACGTAACATTTTACAAAAAGTAAAAATAAATGAAAGGAAATTTTGCTTTTGGTTTAAACCGGTTTTTAACCGGTTATTGCTTCCGTGTTTTAACCCAAAACCGGTCTGATGTAATTTCCGAAACCGGTTAACCGAAAACCGGTTATTGGCTATGGTTTTCCATCTCTAATTTTTTTTTGTTTAGAGGATTTAGTTTACTGTTAACCACGTCGTGTGCAATAAAATTTACAAGGAATCCGTCTCTTTAAGCCTAGATCATTGTTAAAAACGTGATCCTATAATATTTTTTAAGTTTATAATTTTTTAAGTGTTACGTAACATTTTTACTGACACCCCCCCCCCCCCCTATGTAACGCGGCGTAACGTTTTCGAGACCCCCCACCCCCTCCTAGCACGTTACGTAATACTTGAACGCTCCCTTAGTTCGAGAAATTTTGAATAAAAAGTTGTTAAAATAGAGGTAAACTTCGACCTATGGAAAAATTCGTGTTTTGGAGGTTCGAGTTATAGAGGTTTGACTGTATGTAAAAAATATTTGAGCAGGCGAATTTCAAAACGCAGTTTAGCCTGGCTAAAACACAAGAAAGTCAAATCAAACAAAGCAACAACTGAGTAAGTGACCCTAACAGAAAGTGAGTAAGTTGGTAGAAATATTTTGAATTATATTCGAGATGATGTTGCCAATTTACCAAGTTTTAATTTTTTAAGAATTCTCAAATTTTTAGTTTTCAAGGAATTTGATAGTCGCAGACAGTTTTTATTTTTAAGAAAAATCAAACTTTGATTCTGTTCTTTCGATCTAAAGCAACGGAAGTAATAGTTTAGACGAAGAGACATAGAACATAGAACAGATTTGTAAACTAAGAGCATATCTACAACCTCGCATAACACGCATAGTACATAAGAATGCGATGCCGTGATTGACTTGATGTGCCATCATATATCTTCTAAGCCAATCACGGTATCGCATTCTTATGTACTATGCGTGTTATGCGAAGCTGTGGATATGCCTTAAAAACTATAATTATGTTCAAACTGGAGAAAGACGGTGCACTGTTGCACCGCGATTGCAAAAATTAGATCAAGAAAACGCATCTAACGTTACTGTATTTTTCATCAGAACAGTTGTTGATCAGGTATACCTATGTATATGACTTCTTTTATTTCTTACTAATTGAATTTCTTCAGTTTGAGAAAACATCTGAATTTTATTAGTTTTAGTAATTATGTTTTAGTAATTTCAATTTAGTAAATTGCAAACCTCTTTCCTAAGACTTTTTCGACATTTTACTGCGTTTTATAATTAGAGAGAAATAATTAAATGCTTTTGTTGTGTTCCTCACTTTACCTTTTTCCTGATAACCAACTGCCTATTAAAAGATTGAATAATAATAACAAATAATTGAAATTTAACAAATTTTTTTATAAATTCAATTATCTTTTAAATAGAAATTTAAAAAATACATTATTTAAAAGATTAATGTTATTATTGTAATTATACATCAAAATACAATATTGTTTATTGTATTTCGTTATACACAACTAATTGGCAATCTAAAATAAACTAAAAATCAATATTATATATTTTTATCCAATACATACAGATAATAAGACAATTACCAGCTTTATTTTAAATAGATAAACTCAATAATAACCCCCGCGTGGCTTTTACTTTATTGAGTGGATAATTATTTATTTTACCCACTCAACTTGTAGTGAAGTTGAAAATTCGATCACTAATGTTGTGATAGTGGTATATAATTCGGTTATAGCCCAGCAGTTAATTATAACTTTTATTATAACTTACTCAGTTAGGTTGGCCATACAATCTTCCATCGTATTTAAAGTATACCCGAGCGGAGAATATACTTAACCACTTATCACTTTATTCGGGAGCGGGTATTCTAGGAGACGGCGCTTTGGAAACAGATAACGATTTCTTCTTGACTTAAGAATAATATATTAAATAAATGTGAATAAATTCTTCGAGAACATGAAAGATCAATTCTTACTTCTAAGTCCTATTTCTATGCAAAGCCCTTAAATTCTAATTTCCATTATATATTAGTTTTCCATTAAATACTACTAACTTAAAACATTCTATGTTTGAAATCCCAACTATTCGCAATCATTTTCAAATCCCAATTTATTTTCCACATTTTTCTTAGTGTATATTAAAACTGGTTCGTATAAGTCATTTAAATTATTTTACAAAATATTTTTCAAAGTTAATTAATATTCGTCAAAATTTCTATCAGTGTTCATACTATCAATATTTATAAGTGTCCAAAATTATTTTTATGTCTGATAAAACGAGTCTCAAATTTTTTCTAAGTTTAAAAACTATTTTTAATTCAAGAATAAATCTCAAAATTAATTCTCACAGAAACTACATTTTCACTTTTGAAACTGGCGTGGAGATAGTCTAACTAAAACTGGATAAAAATGAATCTTTTCATGAGTTTATATAGCTAATAAGAAGGTCACTAGTTAAATTTATTTGACAATGCTATTAGCGCAAAATATCTACAAAGATACCGCGCATATTTAATTACCCCGACAAAAGAGTTTCAGTCTCATCAATTTGCAAACTAATTGCTATTTCTGACATCTGAAACGATCATTTTAACCATAAATTCAATTTTGTATAAACAATTTGGACTACTAGACAACTTTTAAGTTATACCGACAAGAATTACCGAGGAGGGGTCCGATCAAATGTAGGACACACCGAACTCTTCCGAAACCGAATCTCGTGAAGCCAGATTGTATCATAGCGCAATATTAAAGAAATATTATTTTAAAATTTTAACAACATATAAAATATTCAGATCATAACAAACTGTCACTTGTCAAATTATTTTCTTGTAAATGTCATTAAAATTTTTAATAAAAATATGAATTTCTAAGCTATTTATTGGACTTTTTAAGCCTTGTATGGCACTCATGGGTAAACCGATATTGCCCTCTCGAAAATTAACCTGCTTGGCTGATGCCTCGCAGGTTAATTTTCTCATGGGCAGTATCTTACTTTACCCACTAGTACCATAAATAACAATTTCCTATGACCTAGTTAGTAGCTAGTGCTTGTTTTCCACCCGTTGCCACGACAGCGGTCGGAAAGTGACAGTCAGCTGATTTTACATATCTGCTGTCAGAAAACAAGTGAACGTCAAACACAAATGTTAAATTATTAAAATTAATTTTAGGACAATTTTTGCGTTTTTAGGTGTTAGGTCGTAGGAAAAATAGTATACGCACCTCGACGCAAACCTATTTTAGTGCACTTTGAGTGCTTTTTTACTCATTTCTGCCTTGTAAAAATAAGCATTCTCGTGCACTCAAAACTAGGTTCGCGTACTCAGTGCTTAATATATTATTAAATAATAAATGTATTATACACTGAGAAAAAAACGATCTGGTAGGGCCAACCAGATCAATAGTTAAATAAGGACCAACTATTTTTCTGGTTGCTGCAACCAGAAATCTGTTAATAATCGAAACAAAGAAATTAGGTGATGTGAAAGTATCAAGTTTGCTCATTTTATTGTACAATGCCTCGTTTTGTTCTGCGTATTTTTGAAAAACCTTATATAAAATTGAATGTGGGTGCTATAAATGTATAAAATATATCCTTATTTACAGGATCTACACACACACAGGGTACTTAATTAGGATTAAAATTACATTTTTTCTTTTAAAGTTGATATTTTATTGTACAATGTTTCAAGATTAGGACACCTACAACTTTAAGAATTAATTAGGTTTAACCAAAATAAAGATGTAAAATGTTTACCTACCTGAATATTAAAGTAGTAACACATTAGAGTGGTCCTTTTTTCATGACTTTGGCTAAAATCAGGGCAGTAGCGAAGAAGATTTAGTGGTGGGGGAGCAGGTCGAAAATCGCAACTTTTGTTAGTCTAAAATCGGCAAAACAGTTGATGACTAAAAAAAAAACGTTTTTCTACGATCTAGTAGAAAAGTCAACATTTCTACAAAAAAAAATAGTCTTCAGACTTCAAAATAATCTATTTCCAAGTATTTTACTTTTCTGCTCGTTACCATGACATCAAGCGCAAAATTAAATTTTTTGCGCGCTCAGTGTAGGCAACCGGCAGGTCAGTCGTAAAACAACTGTGACGTATATACGAGTTGTTGTGGTCCGTCATTGTTTTTACATAAAATTGTTGTTTATTTTGGAATTAAATCTCAATTTGTGCTAAATATTTGTGTTTTAAATATAAAGGGTAACAGTGAAAAGGAGTTTACTTCAACCCCGCCGGATTTGCAGAAAATTGCAAGTGCTGCGAGCTTAAAATTGCTGCCTGAAAAATCTAAACAGTAATACGAAATGGTTTATATATATATCAATTGTTGGAAAAGGAGCAAGAAAACTGAGCAAGTATCTGATTTTACTTCTAAACCACCAGATTTGCAGAAAATTGTAAGTGCTATTGCCTTGTTAGGTTATGAACTTACTGCCTGAACTCTATTTATGTATTTATTTTAGATCGTGGAAAAAATGTTGTTTTTATTACGAGCGCAAAATGTGATTTCTGCTTTCCGGTGAATGCTGATCTCGGCTAGACGGCTCGATCATTTTGAGCTCTTAATACAAAAATAACTATTTTATAAAGTCCAAACTTTTTATTTTTACCCCATAAAATTTAGATCTTTTTTTCAAGATAGGTGGGGGAGGCTCCCACACCCCCCATAGCTACGGCCCTTACTAAAACTACTATGAATACGAAATCATTTATTATACTATTCACAGCACCTGCGCTAGAATAGTATTATACGGTAGAATAGAATTTTCCAAAATTTTCAGAAATCGTCATAGACAAAAAATTCTTGGATATAAATTTGTTTTATGACAAAGTAAGAAACTTTTTTTGTCCCTCTGTCCGTCCATCCGTCTGACGTTTGTGGATACGATAACTCAAGAACGAGTAATCCGAACGACTTGAAATTTTCAGGAAAAATCAAGTTCTATAGGGGGAGATTCCTTTACTGTTTTTAAAGGTATTTCCCCCAAAAACAAAAAAGTTATGGGGGGTTAAACTTTAAAACAAAATTGAAAAAAGCTGAAAGAAAATTTCGATTAACGTAACCTTGAACGAAAAAATACTTTCTACCAATTTTGGAGTTGGTGATTTTTTTCAGTCGGCGTAAAAAGTTTAAGAATAAAATGCGCTATTTAGTTCTACGGTTGGAGAATAGTTATTTTTTTAACTAGTGTATTAAGTAGCATTTTATCCACGCAAAGAATATCACGAGTTGAGAATTTAATTTTATCCAACACCTTTTATTTTTAAATAAAAATCTATAATTTTGCGAAAAATTATGTCAAAAATATTAAGATTAAGTTTTCTTAATACTAAAATAATAGGTAGCCGTGGTCTAAGTGTGCCTATTAAAAATAAACAATTGCCAGTTTCACATTTCTTACAAATGTCAAAATGGAAGCGATAATGACAGAATTTTTAATAAAAACAGTGTTTTATTCAAAAACTAAATAATAATTTGGGTTTTTCTTTAATTTTTATGGTTTAGTTAACGTTAGAATAGTTATAATACTTAATTAATAGGGTTTGTAACTAATTTTGGGTGAGATCAAAAGCTGTACGTAAAAGAGTGGGTGAAAAATTTTTTAGTCACTAGTGGAAAAAAACTCACTTTTGACATTTAAAATAGTGCTCAAAACAAGTGTTTCTGTGAAGGTGTTGGATAAAGGTAATTTATTAAACCAAGCAGATAAGAATTCCAACTTGGAATTTTCAAGTTTATGCAAAAATAAGTAAAAGGATTTTACGGAGCCACCCTAACACACTACAAATACCAGCATTACTGGTAACTCTTCTAATCTGAAGTTTAAATTTGTTCTAACGTTGTATGTATTTAAACGCAATAAAATGTATTCTTATCGGGCTTTGGGCAAACAAACGTTTCGTGCCTACCACATAGGCATTTAACAGTCTTTTGATTTAAACCCACACTGCAAAAAACTGTAATATTCGGTAAAAATTTCACAGCCACACGAAAAAAAGTTATTATTTAAACATTTTTATTTCAATAATCAAGTTAAACGTTTGCTGGATCTTAATTGATGTCGAAAAACAAGTAGTCTTTGAAATCCCCATTTTTGAAAACAGTTAATAAATTTATTCGCTAAAAATGGACAGTTCTAAAGTTTATTTTTTAAGGTATAGTTATTTTAAACCTTCCCGCTTGTAAACAATCTCGAAATTACCATAGCAACGTAAGATACGCATGCGTCGTAAGCGAAATGACTAGGCCCAATTTACACAATCGTAAAAAGGTTGACCTACCATTAACGAGAACAGAACAATGGTTTATTCCTCTATATTATTGGAATAAACGCGATTTTATAAGGAAATTTTGTTTCTCCAGGAATACAAAAGTGTTTTTAGCAACAGCTTTATCAATTCTCTTTTTTTATATCAAAACATCAAGAAAAACAAAGTAAGTAAACAAAAATTATAAATTTTGGTTATGTTGACATTCAAAACAAGCCACATGCTCCAGTGTAAATCGGACTTTGTGGACTATTTAGCGGCAAATTTAAAATAACTATACATAAAAAATAAACTTTAGAAGGTAGCGTTTTTATATTTTACTAAATAATGTGTTATATTCCATTAAAATTAATTTATTTATAACATTTGCCATGCTCATTTTTTATCCAATGGCAAATTTTTGTTGAATTTTGTCCAGCAGAAATTATTAAGCAATGCCATGACTTTGCAATTCCAGGAAAACCAAGTGACAGTTATAATTTGTTAAAATTAACTCCTGCTATACAGATTTCATGTCAGCCCTCCAAAAACTATGTAACTCTTGTAGTTCCTATATAAAACTAATCACACAACCATGAAGTACAAACACATGTTAAATAAACTCCTAGAAAACAACCACATCATAGAACTATGTTGGATCCCCAGCCATTCAAATATAAATGGAAATGATGTAGCAGATAACCTACCCAATCAAGAAAAAAACAAAAAAACCAGAATAGATAAAAACCACTTTTCAGAAATACAATCCAGCCTTAAGAAAACCATCACAGAAGAATGGAAATCAGAATGGAATGAAGTCGACAAAGGACAAAATTATAAAATTCTAATTAACAACATCCTCCCAATAAAACCATCGTTTTACAATTTAAAACCGCATAAAACATAGTTGCAGCTGGACCACTCTTGACAATTGCAGACATGCTAGAGCAGCCCTTCCCATTCGTTGCGAAAGGAAGGCGCGCGGAAGTCCAAACCAATTTAAGGTTACTTGTAGCCATTATATCGGGCCACTGCAAACTAAATAAACACCTCCATGCAATGAGACTTGTCGATAGCCCACTTTGCAGAGGATGTAACCTAGAAGACGAAACAATGGAACACGTGCCTTGTCACTGTCCAGCGTTAGCTTCAAAACGAGGGTCCATGCTAGAAGAGTACTGGCTCGACATGGCCGGTATAAGCAACATCACCCCTAATTTCTTACTGAGGTACCTTCAAAGGGTTGGATGGTTAGGGGATTAGATGTTGCTACCAAAGGGAGGTAGTACAATAGGCCCAACAAGGTGGCCTAAGTGCATGTGCTGTGTATGAATATGTCAGCCCCTTCACTCCAATTATCCAGTATCCAACTCCAGAAGAAAAGAAGAAGTAACTCCTGCTAGGAGAGAAAAAGCGATTTTTGCTCTACGTGCAGAGATTTAATTTCTCAGATTAAATACGTGATAAATAATGGTACGTTCTAAATTTATAAAGCTCGTGGTAATTTTGTTTTTAAATGTTATGGTAGTATCTTTTTAGAGTGTACCACATAGGCATTTATTAATCTGAGGACTTGATGGCTTAATAGATATTACGACCTGCAATAAAAAATTTAAATAACATAAATAATGAGCTAAACAAATAATATAAAAATTCATATCTGAATGTGACAAAAATTTCACTTGGATTTCTCACGAAATATTTTCTTAGAAGTTAATGAACTAAACAGCACGATTCTGTACAGGTAAAAAATCACATATCCATATGAAAATCTTTATTGGGTCGGTCAAATATTGGTATGTATTTTCTAGGAATATACAGCAACCAACGCTTAAGCAATCCAGAATTCCACATAGAGGTTTATATAGAGTAACATACCTTTATGTTTGTATGAAACAAAATCTATCTTTTTATATTTTATTGCGAAAAAAACAACACTTGTGCATAGCTAGTAGTTTTAAAAATTGTACTAAAACTTAAAGCATATCTTTCCTCTGGAACTATGTTAAAATATGTCCAGGAAAGACAGACAGACTGGTGGAATTTGCAGATGCCACTACCAAACTAGAAATAACTTTAGATATCATTAACATATTGGCCCAAGAATTAAACCTTGCAGTACACCAAAAATTGTATTTAAAACGCTAAAGAGCATATAATTAAAATTTTAAGGTAAAGAACTTTCTTTAGATATGAATAAATCCAGTTTACAATGTTTAGAGACTTTGTACATTTTTCAATTTAGAATCTAGAAAATAAGGAGAGCCGGTATCAAACGCCTTCATTAAATAAAAAAAATGTTAAAATCAATAAAATTAAGTAATTAATAAACTAAATTAAAGTAATTAGTTAAACGTTCACTAACAACTGAAGTTTAATTTAAATTTAAAATAATTGTTCACTTTGATAAAAACTTTGATATAACATATTCATCAGAAGTGGCAAGAAAATAATATTTTAGATATCATTAACATATTGGCCCAAGAATTAAACCTTGCAGTACACCAAAAATTGTATTTAAAACGCTAATGAACATACAATTAAAATTTTAAGGTAAAGAACTTTCTTTAGATATGAATAAATCCAGTTTACAATGTTTAGAGACTTTGTACATTTTTCAATTTAGAATCTAGAAAATAAGGAGAGACGGTATCAAACGCCTTCATTAAATCAAATAAAAACATGTTAAAATCAATAAAATTAAGTAATTAATAAACTAAATTAAAGTAATTAGTTAAACGTTCACTAAAAACTGAAGTTTAATTTAAATTTAAAATAATTGTTCACTTTGATAAAAAGTTTGATATAACATATTCATCAGGAGTGGCAAGAAAATAATATTTTAGATATCATTAACATATTGGCCCAAGAATTAAACCTTGCAGTACACCAAAAATTGTATTTAAAACGCTAAAGAACATACAATTAAAATTTTAAGGTAAAGAACTTTCTTTAGATATGAATAAATCCAGTTTACAATGTTTAGAGACTTTGTACATTTTTCAATTTAGAATCTAGAAAATAAGGAGAGACGGTATCAAACGCCTTCATTAAATAAAATAAAAACATGTTAAAATCAATAAAATTAAGTAATTAATAAACTAAATTAAAGTAATTAGTTAAACGTTCACTAAAAACTGAAGTTTAATTTAAATTTAAAATAATTGTTCACTTTGATAAAAAGTTTGATATAACATATTCATCAGGAGTGGCAAGAAAATAATATTTTAGATATCATTAACACATTGGCCCAAGAATTAAACCTTGCAGTACACCAAAAATTGTATTTAAAGCGCTAAAGAGCATACAATTAAAATTTTAAGGTGAATAACTTTCTTTAGATATGAATAAATCCAGTTTACAATGTTTAGAGACTTTGTACATTTTTCAATTTAGAATCTAGAAAATAAGGAAGACGGTATCAAACGCCTTCATTAAATCAAATAAAAACATGTTAAAATCAATAAAATTAAGTAATTAATAAACTAAATTAAAGTAATTAGTTAAACGTTCACTAAAAACTGAAGTTTAATTTAAATTTAAAATAATTGTTCACTTTGATAAAAAGTTTGATATAACATCTTCATCAGGAGTGGCAAGAAAGTGCAATAAAAGTCCGTTTAAAATTCGAAACGAGAATGATTATGCATGCACGTATAAATTAAGGTCGGCAGACCTGCAATTACCGTAATTAAAATTAATTTAAAAGACACCTTTGCATGTAGTGTCTTTAATTATGTGCAAACAACTTATTTTTAATTTGCAGAATATAATTAACATCAAAAGTGTAAATTCATGAAACAATTCTTGTTTCTTTGAGGAAACCGTTTACAGGTAAATGCGTTTCCTAGGATAATTTTATAAAAAACTATGTTTACACTGAAATAAATTATAGCGTCGTGTTATTTTTAACCGACTTCCAAAAAGGAGGAGGTTATCAATTCGACATGTGGCTTTGTTTTTTTTTATGTTTGTTCCGGCATAACTTTGGAACGAACGAATGAACGGAATTAGATGAAACGATGAAACTTTTTGCAACTTTGCATTCATAAGGTGGTCCCGTTTCAATTTGACGCTAGTATAATGCGGGGTAAGCTGGATAATTAAGATAAATCTAATCATTTTAACGCAATTTCACTTAAAAACGGCTTAATTTGGTTCTACTACCAACCAAATTTTTAGAGAAATATCGGATAACTCAGATAAGCCAGATAACTTGATTAAGGAGTCACTCAAATATTACGGCACACTGAAAATCTTTTAAATGCCGCTAAACTTGATTCTCTGGACCTCTAATATTAAAATACCAAGAGAAAATGATAAATTTTGTGATTTTACCATAAGGCGTTATTTGATTATTACTTAACGCTTAACAAGATTTTCTTTAGTATTTCGTTTAAAATAAGGTTAGTTGGACTCTTGGGCGCTGAAATAAAAATATTACTTTTATTTTTTAGAAATTTATCTTTAAGATAATGACGTCAAAACGCACTAACAGTGAGTTGTGACGTCTCTTCGAGATTGAAGGATAATTATAATTTAGCTTAGATGACGTTACAAATCTACAAGTTCTGTGTCTCTAAAAAGTAAAAAATAAAAACTTTTTGCAAAAAAAAATTAACCGACTTCTATGTCTCTAAAAAGTAAAAAATAAGAAATACTTAAGTGCTAATTTCACAGCAAACAATAATAAAATAATAACAATGTAATTGTTAGTAATTAATTTAGGAAATAGCGAAATTGGCACCGACTTAAGTATTTCTTATTTTTTACTTTCTAGAGACATAGAAGTCGGTTCATTTATTTTTGCAATAGTTTTTCTAATCCTTGGAACTTCGAAAAATCTATTTTCAGTTCTTTTCGCTAATCAATTCTGTACAGATCCATTCGGGACCCGCGGGGGTTTTTACCTCCTCACCCCCTAAAAATAAACGAAACTTTAAAAACGACTGGCACATGCTATACTCCCTATTTCAAAGCCCCTGGAATGTCATTTGATGGTATACAAATCTAACTTTTGAAAAACTTGGACTCATCACCTAATCGCCTGCAACGATAAGACTTTACATGCTTATATACTGGAAATACAATAAAACCTGCAGTGAAACAGTTGCGAATGTTTGGATCATACCAGTTCGGGTACGACTGGCCTAATTTCGTCGAAGGTTCGTAAAGGCGGACCCCTTATACGAAAGCAGCAGAGGTATGAGTCACTGCAGGTTTTATTGAATTTCCAGTATACATTTGATGAAATTATATCTACAGGATAATTTTTTTCTCCGTGTATCCGTATCAATAAATTTCGGTGAACATGATAATTACGTATGTATGTGTGCAGTTCGTTTTAGTTTATTTTCTACTGATTTGCATTTTACTTGCTCAACATGAAACTAGCGGTGGCAATAAATATTTTTTAATTGAGTCTTTATACTGAACTATCTTCGTTAGAGTTTTTTTTTGCTTTTTAAATGAAAGGTAACAGATTTATTATTTCTCAAGGTTATTTTTAATAAATTCACACTTGGTATAAAAAATTGCCATCTAAATTAAACTTTTGAGTCTATTTAAAAGTATCCACGTTGATTCAGAAACTAAGTTTAATTTTAAAACTTAATTTTATATGAAACAAATAGTTATTTATGGTACTAGTGGGTAAAGTAAGATATTGCCCATTAGAAAATTAACCTGCGAGGCGTCAACCAAGCAGGTTCATTTTCGAGAGGGCAATATCGGTTTATCCAAGGTTTTATCCAATAAATAGCTTAGGAATTCATATTTTTATAAAAAATTTTAATGACATTTACAAGAAAATAATTTGACAAGTGTCAGTTGAGTGGGTAAAATAAATAATTATCCACTCAATAAAGTAAAAGCCACGCGGGGGTTATTATTGAGTTTATCTATTTAAAATAAAGCTGGTAATTGTCTTATTATCTGTATGTATTGGATAAATATAAAATAGTTATCATATTTTTCATTCAATCTGGAGATTTAAACTGGAAATAAAAGCTATTTATAATTATTTTTGAGGACATTCGAACTAACAAAAGTTATTGCCCTTTAGGGAGGTATGCTCTCGCAGGTCCATTTTAGTACATAATATCATATTATGTACTAAAATGTGTATTAATATCTAGTACAAATTGTATTATATGAAAAATATGATAACTATATTATATTCTTTTTCATATAAAATTAAGTTTTAAAGTTAAACTTAGTTTACCGTCTCTCCTTATTTTCTAGATTCTAAATTGAAAAATGCACAAAGTCTCTAAACATTGTAATCTTGATTTATTCATATCTAAAAAAAGTTCTTCACCTTAAAATTTTAATTGTATGCTCTTTAGCGTTTTAAGTACAATTTTTGGTGTACTGCAAGGTTTAATTCTTGGGCCAATATGTTAATCATATCTATAATATTATTTCTAATGGTTTGGTAGTGGCATCTGCAAATTCCTACAGTCTGTCTGTCTTTCCTGACATATTTTAACATAGTTTCATATGAAAGATATGCTTTAAGTTTTAGTACAATTTTTTAATTTAAAATCGAGTTGCACAAATTTTAAAAATGTTTTTATCGTTTAGAATTGTTTTATGCGCATCTAACTGGTTTTGTTTGTTCTATTTTAATTTTAAAACTATTACATTGTAATGCAGTGGTTTAAAATTAGTGTTTACACTGGGCCTGATATATATAAATTTTAATGGCATATCCATATTTGAAGAGATTATAATAAGTGTAATTATCTTAAACCCCTTTTGTTGTATGTCTATTAGACATGCCTCGATTTTAAAATTTTCAGGTTCATTGTACTGACAGGTAATTACATTTAATAGTATACCTACTAGTTTATAGTATATTACATAACTAGTGTGGAAAGTGACATACACTTTCCAACGAGTTATTCACTCTATTTTTCCTACGATCCCGAAAAAATATGAAATGTCTTATTTTAAAATTTTCTAATTTTTATTAATTTTTAAGAAAAGCAACGCACAAAATAATTATAAATACAATATACAAATTTATATATGTAGGTATGTCAAACAGGAAATATGATTTTTATTTAGCTTTAGTTTTCTTGGTTTTATATTTAATACAATACATAGCTGTTATGAAAAACATAAATATTTGGATTAAAACACTTAAAAGATATAAAAGGCTGTGGTGCAAGGTGGAAAATGGTTTATAAAACAAGGTGAATAAAATTCGTAGAATCTACGAGGTAAATATCTATATAAAATTAGGCAAACCTCCATACATAAATATCACACGAGTGTGATATAAAAATATCAAACTAGTGCTATATGAGGCGTTTTCTAAAGAACAAAAGAGTGTGCTAAATGTCATTTTCATACAGGATCGTAGGAAAAATATTAACATGCTTTTTACTCTGAAATCTAAATCTTTTAATCAAAAGTACCAATCGGATCTTGTAATCAACAGTAGTCGGCGTAAATTTAGTTATGACTAATCAACATTAAAAATAAACAGAAACATAGGCTTACGGAATAATTTTGGCGAATTATGAGGGAAGTTTTTTATAAAGGTCTCTAAATCGAAACATTTGACGACTAATTTGTTACACACAACAATATTGACTATATATATATTAAATATACATATATATGAGGCATTCTTTCTGAACGAGCTACCCCCACTTAGCCAAAATTGGTGAGGTCCATTTGAGGTCTATAAGGGCTCAAATGAAAGCTCTTGAAATTTACTTTCTAAATCTTAGTGGCCCTTACACTAAATCCCCATAGGAGATCCAATATGGCCGCTAGAACCACGTGACCTTCACACTTTTATTACTTAAACGACTATAAAACCACTCGCATGAATCCGATTAAGGCCAAAAAGGTCCGAAATGAAAGTTCTTGAACTTTGCTTTCGAAAGCTGTGTGGTAAAATTTTTTTTGTTCACTTAAAATCCAATATGGCCTCCAAAACCACGTGGCTTTGGCGTTTTTACTTCAAAACATCAAAGAAAAAACTGTTTGACTCTTATTGATATCTTTGTAGGTATGTGGGGATTTTTGGGGTCGCTGATCATAAATCCAAAGTCAAATTTTTGAAATTCAAGATGGCGGATCCAATATGGCCGATGAGATTTTCCAAAATGAACTGATTCACGCAAAATTTGGTATGTGGGGGTTTTTGGGGTCACTGATCACGTATCCGAAATCAGATTTGTAAAATTCAAGATGGCGGATCCAATATGGCGGATGAGATTTTTTTAAATGAACCAATTCACGCAAAATTTGGTATGTGGGGGTTTTTGGGGTCACTGATCACGTATCCGAAATCAGATTTTTAAAATTCAAGATGGCGGATCCAATATGACGGATGAGATTTTCCAAAATGAACCGATTCACGCAAAATTTGGTATGTGGGGGTTTTTGGGGTCACTGATCACGTATCCGAAATCAGATTTGTAAAATTCAAGATGGCGGATCCAATATGGCGGATGAGATTTTCCAAAATGAAACGATTCACGCAAAATTTGGTATGTGGGGGTTTTTGGGGTCACTGATCACGTATCCGAAATCAGATTAGTAAAATTCAAGATGGAGGATCCAATATGGCGGATGAGATTTTTTTAAATGAACCGATTCACGCCAAATTTGGTATGTGGGGTTATCGGGTTATAACGTAATGAACATGACTTCAAAAACGACTGTGAATAAAATTTTAGCAGAATCGGTTAAGTTTTCAAAAATTGG